>VZTB01006934.1:609034-770687 GCA_013397245.1 Thryothorus ludovicianus
CCCGCGCCCCTCCGCAGCCCGGAGACGGCCCGGCGGCGGCGGCGGCCGCGGGCGGGGCGGGCAGCCTGGAGCGGATCCGCGCGGACCACGAGCGGGCTCTGCGGGAGGCCAAGGAGACGCTGCAGAAGCTGCCCGAGGAGATCCGCAGAGACATCCGCCAGGACAAGGAGAAACTTCTGCAGGACGCCCGCGGCAGGAAGGAGGCGGGCGCCCCCGGGCTGCCCCAGCGCCTCTTCCGCCAGCCCGTCGGTGCCGTGGGGCAGGAGCCGACCGACCCCGACGTCCGGCAGAAGAGGGAGAAAATCAAAGAGGTGGGTGGTGGCGGCTGCCGGTCCCGCTTCGGGGGATGCGCCTCGACACTCCCGCGCGGGGCAACAGGTCGCTGCTGGGTCTGGCGGCGGTGTTGGAGGATGCCTGACCCCTCCTGCCGCCTCCTGCCTTCGGGAAGGGGGTCTTTCTGGCCGGCTGTCGCTCGGTAGCGGCAGCGCAGGTCGGCGGCGTCGACCGCAGTCGCATCCTCGCAGCCCGCGGTGCGTTCCCGCTTGCGGGCCCGCCCTGCCGGCTCCGTACCGGCTGCGCCTCCCTCCCTCCCTATGTTATCGAGTTCCCCCAGCTGTTGCACCGAAACCTGGGGAGAATGCAAAGCCCGGCGAGGATTGCCAGGCTATGGGTCGCTTCGCGAGGCTCCGAGGGCTGGGGACAGCGACGCCGGGGAGAAAAAGCAGCCCCGGGGAGGAAGAGCGGCGCGGGTCCGTCTGCGCTCCCCATGGGACGTCCCGGGCTCGGCCGCTGAGTATCGGGTGGCTCCGCGGGTGCGGGAGCCAGCGGGGCACGGCCCCTGCCCGTGCCGCGCTCCTGGCAGAGGAGCTGCCCAGAGCTGTCCGGCGCCGGGCGAGTTCGAGGCGCAGGTGCGGGGCAGCGCTCCGGAGGTGTCGCGGTCTGTCTCTGGTTCGCGCGGTTCACTGTTCGGCGATACCGGCTGTCTAAAGGGTTGAGAGCATTTGGCGAAATGCAGTCAATTTAGGTTACAGCGGTTAAGCGTCAGAGCTGTGTGTGCTTTGACAAATTCCGTCAATCGCCCTTATTTCGGTCCTGCTGCTCGGTTGGTTCGGGTACCAGTTTAAATCCTTCCTCAGATTCTTCAAACTGTGTCTAGGTAGTGCTGTCACGGGTAGAGCTTGACAGGGTCCTCTGGTAGAAGAAGAATTTCCTTGATAATACAGTTCAACTTCCCATCAGTGCTGGCTGGTTTATTTATCGAACTGACAATTTCAACTGCCTGCAGAGATTAGGGTTTATGAATTAATTAGTAGTATATATTTCATGTTCTGTGGTGATGGAAATGAGATAGATGTGAGGCTTGCTACAGAGTATTTCAGTATTTGTGAAACGTGATTAGTCTTATTTAAAATTATTTATTTTTATTGTGTGTTTGTACAGAGTGCTCTGAAAAGTGAGCTGTGATATAACACGGAGCATCATATAATAAGCCCTCACAAATACCAAGTTGTGTTCTGTGCTCTGGAGTCCTTGTGTCACTTTACCTGTTTCAGGAAATTGTATCGCACAGTTTTAAGTCACAAGCAGTATGTACCAATGCTAAGGCACTTTGAAGGGAGGAACTCTTAGGAGTACACAGTACAGACCACATCTTGAAGAGTGCAGACTATGTTGTCTTCTGGTTTAGTCACACAGTCTCCCTGAGGCATATGGGAAGTTAGAAATACCAGCAAACTCTTTTTCCAGCTATGTGAAATTGCCATATAGAAGTATTTAGAGTAATGAGGCTCCAGATCCGATGTACATAATTCTATGGTACAGAAGACTTCAACAAGTAGATAAACAGGAGGAGGAAAATAACCCTTAAATATACTGCTGTCTTGCTGATCCCACTGTGTGCCAACTAGTCTGAGTTAGCTTTTATTACATGTGGATACTCATGTGTATGTGTACACATGAACATATGGCCAGTATCTCCTCAGTTTCTTCCTCCCTTTCCATCCTCTTTCTCCTCCACTTCCACACAGAGCATCAGTTTCACAGTAGCCTCCCCAAACCAGAGTTTTGGCTGTTTAAGCATAGGAGGTGACACAGAGACTGCACTCAGTTTCCAGATCTTTGCTTTCTATCATACCTCAGTTTAAGTCCTCAATACTAAGTGTTGTTTCTGGGAGTTTCTTTTCCTCCTAAATCACCTTAACATCTTGGTTCCTTACTTGCTTTAGCATTTTTCCAGCACTTTGCCTGGTTTGATTTTTGTCTTTTTCAAAGAATACGTTTTTTTCCATTGACAGTAAAACAATGTTTCCATTCTGTCTTTACTTGCTTCACATTGTTTCATGTGTTGGCCTTTTTTGTTGTTTTTCTATTTGTCTCTTTGCAAGCTTTAGTCCCCTTTTCTTTTATTGTTACCTTAGTGTCAAGATGGATTTCTAATATGCTTTTTAGCTTAGTTTTAAAACTTTAAGTAGTTTTAAATTGTATCTTTTTAATGTATGAACTTTTGTACTCTACTGTAAATGCACAGAAACCAGAATTATCCCTTAAAGTTCTTCTCTTTGTGCCCAGTGATTGCATGCTGGAGATGCAAACATAAAGAATCTTTCTGCTTTCATACTCTTTTGAACCTGGAATTTGCGTCTACGTTGTATGATTTATGTAATGTATCTAGAACTCAAAATTTGTGTATCGTCCCTTGTGAGCATTTTTTTACAGAAGGAAGCAAGTTACTTTAAAGGAAAAGAATGCAAAAATAAAATAAGGTTGTTTTTCCCTGCACTTCTGGAAGGTCTCTGTCCCATCAGCATGCTGACATAAAGCTGAAAGGGGAGATACCTTAGAGATGTTTTGTCTTTTTACGGTTTTAAATTTTAAGTTGACACGTGTGTTTAGAAGCCCAGCCAGTACAATATCATTTGCAATCACAAAGCAACGAAATATTGTGACTTTACAGCATTCCTTAGCCAAGTTTTTTTCGAGAAATTTTAACCACTTTTTCTACAGCTTGCTCTTATATTTGGGAAAAAAAAATTAAAAAAAAAAAAAAAACTTATAATAAGAGGGAAATATAAAGGTTATTGAACCTCTCTTAGTATTTAAACCAACATAAAATTACCAAAAAGAAAAAGAAATGCTAGATGCTTATTGAGCAAGTCAAATACTTGTAGAGATCCTGTTGGTGCCACTGCTTTTCACTCTGTCAGAACGATATGCTTGCTCTCAAGGTCTGTGTGTGGGAGCTGCCCCGCTGTGTTACACCTCTGGGGCCTGGCTGTGTGCAGGTGTGTCTGTGCAGGGAAGGGATGTGGGCCAGAGACCAGAGATTCTAATGGGTGCCGTGACAGTCCTCAGTTTCTCTTCTGTTGACGTGTACAGGCAAACTCGGAAGAGCAGTACTGCCAGCAGTGGGGCTTTCCCCAAAACTTCCTGTTCTACTGCTGTCAGTTGTTTGTGGCTGCTGATTGTGTTACTGGATGGCCCTAATGTTGCCTGCCCTGAGCTGTCCTCACGTGGGGTGCCCAGGGAGGCTGGAGCAAAGAGGCACACTTTGAGCATACCAGCACACATGCATTTGCCAGAACTTGTGTTCCTCAGTCAGTTCTTCTGGTGCTCCCATGGCCTGGGGCAAGGTGTGGGTCCCTGGTATGCCTCACACTGCTCTCCGTTTCCATGCCCCGACAGGAGCCCCAGATTGTGAATAAGAAGGTTGTGGTTAGTATTCTTGCTCTGCCCCTCATTGCTTTGAGAGATGGCTCCTCTTTTGAGCAAGTACCTCCTGTGGTATCTCTTTGCTACCTGGAAAAAAGGAGTGGAAGGCAATGATTATTCCATTCCACTCAATTGCAGTGTCTTCCAGTCTCTGCTGTTGTCACTGTTGGCTATGGCTGGACATCATTATTCCTGATGTCAAGGGAAAACTTGCAGGTGCATAGGTAGTTGATACAAGCAAAAGAAGTGATTAGAACAGGATGATAATAGTGGAAAGAGGCTATGGAGGCAGTAGATGCATTCTTTTAATTGGGAAAATCTGATTTTGTGTCTTCTCCAAGTCTCGTTCCTCTCTCTTCCAAGAAAAAGGTTGCTGGAATTATTTAGGTGTTAAGAAGACAGCGAAACCTTAGCTCTTTTTATTTCGGAGCAAAGGAATAGGAACAATGAATGAGCTAGCTCAGGTACTAGAAGCTATATAATCACATTAGTGCGCTGCTCTGCCCAGACTAATTAATCCTGCTGAACAGCAATCTCTTGGTGTTGGTGGAGCACCATACTAATGCAGCTGTGCTGTTCTTGTACAAGGTAACTAGCTTGGAAACTGTTCACATTATTGATCGGAGCTGTTTGGACATGTTTTCTGGATGAAAGCCTCCCTGGTAAAATGGAATCAATGTCTGAAGAGCATGGTCATGCAGTGCTCCAAATGCTTGCATAGCTCTCAGCTGTTGCAGTACATGTAGTACAAGTCCTGCAGAGAGGAATTTGAGCACCAGTCCTTTGAGCTCAACAGGGCAGTGGTTGCAAGTAGCAAAACAGACTCTGCAGCTTCCCTCCCCATCTTCCTGTAAAGAATTGAATTGAGGTGGCATTGGCAGTGTGAATTCTGAAGCTTTGTAAGTCCTCAGTTTTCATTTTCAATGGTGGCTTTTATGCAGTTGGGATGGAAGTCTCAGTAATGTTACAGGGATGTTCAGCAATATCTTGAGGAAAGCAAGCTTATGAGCATGGAAATAAAGTACTAATCAGAGATCTAATAATGGGTTTGACATGAAATACTTGGACATAAGCAGATCCCTTCATTAACAAGGAGTGATGGCAAAATTATGGATGGTCACTCACTGCTGTAGAAGTTCAGTTGGCCCCTTGTGTCTTCCTGCATGCTTCCACCAGTTGCATTCCTACTCCCTGGTATCCTGGTGCTGCTGCTCAGGAAGGTCCAGTGCCAGGTTGGTTGGAGTTTTATTTCCTTATGTTTACATGACAAGGTGAGCTCACTTCTTGCTATTGGAAGAGTAGAAATCTCTTCATACTTTTGACTGCCTTCTCCCACTATTTTCTGTGACTTCCCCTGCATCACTCCATAAACTGCTTCAGCTCAGTAAGTCAGCTGAAAACTGTCAGAGCAAAGAAAAAACCTGCATAGATTTCTGCTAAACTTTCTGTCAGGATGGTGAGTCAAAGGTGTTAATGAAAGGCTTGACTTGGTGCTAGTTTTGACTGTGGTGAGGGAACAGGAGGATGAAAAGTATGAAATCTCTTTGAGTAGCTGTGTCTAAGCACCTGGTATCTGATCTTCTTGCCTAAGTCATCCATTAAAATTGAATCTTTGCAACAAGACTTTTGCAGAGCAAAGGTTCTATCTCCTGTAATAACCTTCTTGAGCAGAATGAAGCATTTCCCTTTAGGAGGTTTATCTCCCAGCCCCTCTTCTCATAACAGAAAAGGAGAAAGGAAATACAGAAGCAGGAATTACTGAAGCCTGAGCTGCTGTAGACCAAAATTCAGAGTGCTTTTACTGAGAGGAAGATTATGAGGACCTTCATAGGAGAGGGAACAGTTAAAAAGCAGCCGTTTGAGTATTGGGTGGTTTGGGTTTCAAACAAAAAAAGCCACATTCCCTGACGGTACATTTCTTTAAGAACATGAATCAGTGAAAGGAAAAGAGTTGACATGTAATGAATAAGCAATGTGGTGATTCCTGCCAACATGCTGATGATGCAATCAATGCATTTCGAAAGAAGTTTTCCTGAAGTATCTTGTGACCTTAATGTTGACATCTTATCATTGTCATTTTGTTGAAGTTTAAAACTAATCTTGTTTTTCTCACCAAAGCTTTGTTTATTTACTTGTAAGCCTCAGTATTTTTGTATTTGCTATTTCTTTTTGAGTCATGGTGCTTTCTTTCCTGATAAATACTGTTTATTGTGATTCTTTGTTTTTGTTGGTTTTTTTTAATGGTTTTATAAAAGTCACTGAGGAGGTGAACAAGGTGCCTAAAGATGAGAATTACATATGATGATGGTAAGCTGGAGGTGTCTGGGGTTGCCTTATGATATCCAAAATGTCACAAAACAATAAGTTAAAATGCTTGCTGGGTGTTAATGGCATTACAGGATGCAGAGAAGCTTCAGCTCTGTTGTGATTATGATATGAGTATGATTCAGTGACTCTGTTAAGCATCATCTTGTATCTGGCACTTGGTAGAACCTATGGAGAGTCATCTCAACTTGCCAGCCAGACGTGAAACTACCCCTGCTTTTGTTGGGTTTGTGGCCTGGTGGGGTAGGGAGCTGTAATGGTTTAGTGGAGGTCTGAGCACAGTGGATGCAGTAGACCCCAATTAAGCCACTGCATTTGAAAGGAGAGCAAAGTGGAGGAGAATAGTCTGAGGTATCTTTGTCCCCAAAATATGATATAGGATATATATTTGCCAAATTAATGTTCTTCCTGCTAAGACCCCCTAGGGCCTTAGGGATCTTCCGTTTTAGGGAAGGACATTGTTTCAGATGAGTTGTTTCAGGTGCTGCTTTATTTGGTGGTTTTTATTTTGTTTTTTTTTTTTTTATTAGGGTTTGTTTGCTTTCTTTTTTGAGAACCTCATAGCCTCCCTTCAGTCAAATGATCTTGGATTTGAACTTTGATCATGAGTTGGAGGGGTGTTTCACTGTGTGACTGTGTGCCTATCTGATTGGAATAGGGTGTGTTTTCAATTATTTTTTTGGTGTGTTTTTACAGCCTTGCACCTGTTTTCTGTGTGCTAAGAAGATTATTTGATTTTCCTATCTTCAGACTTTGTCTATATTCTCAACAGGTAGATTTATCAAAACTAACTGAATGCCCTTTTTAACTGGATCCTCAGAATTGTGGGTAAAATAAAAAGGCTTTAAATCTTCAGTGGAAAACATCTGGCTTTCAGAAAAAAAAAACAAACACAAACAACAACAACAACAAAAAAACCTCAAAAGCAATGATTAATTCTTTATCTTTCCGTAAAGGCAAAATGTAGGTTCCAGACACACAGGACTCTTTTCATGAGAATTAAATAAGCTGATGTAAAGCTTAAAGGAATATCTCCTGTACTTCTGCAAAAGTTATATTCTCATGGTGATGATTTTGTATATAATGCTAGTATTGCAGCCTATGGAAGCCAATTAATATAAAGAAATAGAGTAAATCATAATGCCAGTGAGCACAGTTGCTTAAGGCTGTAGTTCTGTGCTGCAGGCAAACAGAAGCAGAAAAAATTCCACCTGTTTATTAAAATCTACTGTTAAGACCAAAAAATGTCTTATCTCATTCAGGGAGCAAATAAGAGTGGTAGACAGCCAGGCTTTGATACCTTCTTTGAATGTTAATGAAAGCACAGGATTTATGAAAAGGAAGTCATGGACAGACAGCTCTTCTTGTGGAGAATAATTAATGTCCTTGCAGAAGGACCTGTGTGACTGTTGGATGGACAGATCTTTTCTTAAAGTTATCTGAAACATGCTGCTCTAAGGATTGCTCAGTGTGTTACCTTCCTCTTTAGTTAGGTTGGGGTGTTTTTTCCTAGCTTGGGGAGCCAGCATAAGAGGAAATTTCTGCGGTTATCATCTTAAAGATAATATCTTGATAAGTATTTCCGTTATTTACAAACAACATCTTCCTAACTTATTTGGCACAGTAAGAGTAGTACTTCAGGAAAGTGGCTTTGATTCAGTGTTTGCCCTGTCTTAACAGTGCAGCCCTTTGGCAGTAAATTGCCACCTGAGGTGGTACTGAGGTCATGAGACACTCTGGTTGTGTGTCTTTTTGGTAACAAACTCAAGTATTCAGATGTCTCTTTGTAAAAAGCCTATTTTAGACCTTCAGTTTTGAAGGATTTTGTGGTCTCATTTCTAAGTTATTTATAGAACTGTCATTTTTCAAGAGAGGAAAATAATTGGGAGGAGAGGGGATAAGGAACTGTAAATTTAAGCAATATGGGCAATGTACCAGATGCTCAATATACTGGTTCCTTTTGTATGAAAATCTTCTTTATCCATAACATTTTTCAGTGTTTTGTTTTTTGTTGGCTAAACAACTGAGTTGTTTGGGCTTTTTTAAGCATGTGATATCAAGAGTGTGTGCACACTTCTGAGAGGCATCTTCTGTTTTTCTGTTTTCCATGACTCTTTTTAATTGTGTCTGCAAGTCTGTTATGAAAACATAATTGGTGAGTAATGAAGCGCATGCTTCCTCCAACCAGATTAAATGAAACCTTTTACAGACTTGTGGTTAAGGCGCAGTTGTATGGCAGTGCTTGGCAGCCCTGCCTGCAGACTGCAGAAGGCTTTGCTGTCGAGGGGAAGCACTTGGGTTTTCTAGGGCTGAGAGCAATCCAGGGACTCGCACAGGGTTGCGCAGTGTGCCAGGTTTTAGAGCAGAACTTGCGTACCTGGTTCCTGTTTGGTTGTTCCCCACTAAAACCAGAGGCTGTGCTGGGTTAAGGCTGTCTTTGCTCCCACCTGTGCTGCAGGTCTCCAGCATGGGCATGTCAGTTCCTTAGGGCCAGTCTGAGCCTGAGTTTTGGAGGGTCAGTCTAAACCTGAGTTTTGATTCAGGACTGCATTTGAGCAGCTTTGCTTTACCACTAAGCTGCTGCTAAGTGCATTGTTTTATTGCAGGGGCAGGTTAAACCTGAGACTCCCTGGTTCTGTGCTTAGGTCACTACCTTTGCAGGCTTTTGAAGCAACACTTCAGTGCTGTGCTCCAGTGCTGTTGCAAAGGAAGGCATGTAAGGTAGTAAAACTCCTAGGCTGCCTTTCTTGCATCTTGAAATCTTCAGTCTGAACTCTGTTGTAACCAAGAAAGGCTTGCATGAAATAATATGACAACTTGCTATAACTCTCCACAGTAAGCTGGTTGGATTTTATAGCTGGTGTTTATGAAGATACAGGTATTGCTCATTTTGATGCCTCTGATTTTAAAAGCATTTCAAACAGATTGGATGAGCACATAACCTGCTGTTACATACTTATAACTGTTAAAGTTGAACATTCACAGTCCTTGTGGGAACACTGAGATATTCAATCACTTAGGAAAGGGTAACTACAAGTGTAAAATCTATTTTCATTTGTCTTCCTACTCCTTGGAAGCTGTATGTATCTTGGGTTTAAACTTGTTTTAGGAATACAATAAATGAGTTGGACTCTGACTGACTTGAAACTTGAGCCCTTTCTTTTAAGAGCAGATCTCTAATCAGGTAGGAAAATAGGTGAAAATCAGAAGAGATGGTAGGAAATACTGTGCAAAGAACCAAAATAGTTCTGTACAGTGAATGAGCTGGTGACTGTGGAGCATCTGGCTGTTCTAAGACTTTGTGTGCATTTCAAAAATATTTCTAGAAGAATCAACTTCTTTCTCCGATACTGGGTAGAAACAGACGTTGCATTTTTTAATGGAAAAGTATGCAGCTTTGCACTTCTCATATGAAGATATATAATGCTGGCATTTAGGGTAGAGGCAGTATTATGTATTTTTCATATGAATAAAGTAGAAAGAAAGAAAGAATGTCTGATACTTTCTTCCTAGAATTTTACATCATTTCACTTGTGTAGGGGTGATCATATTGCTTGGCAACATAAACCCTCTTCTTCAATTATTTATTAAAAGTCAATATCTGCTTTTAAAACATTGCAATAAAATTACATTAGATCAGTGTGGCTTTTTTCTTTAATTAATATTCAGACCACTGTGAGACTATTTTTTTAAAGTATCTGCATACTTTTCTTTCGCTTACTTCTCTGCTTAGTATAAATCTCTGCCTTTAGAAATTTCTTTTGTTCAGGGACTGCTTTCTTCTAAGGAAATAGGAAGTAGCTAGTGTAAAAGAATATTGAGCTTAAAAAAGCCATTTTGCTTTGAAAGTGTAGTGCTTAAGGAGATAATAATTTTACCATTCAGTGATAGACACATGCAGATGCAGACCCGGTCTTTAATTCCTCTGTCACTTTTCTCACTGCCTTTGAGCACTGACATCTGTTGGTGCAGTGAATGGTGGTACTGCTGATAAAGCTTTGCCCACACTGCTGTCTGTGGGGAAATCTGTTGCTTGCTACTGTGGTTGTAGTTCTCCACCCATCTGTGATTTTAAGAATTGCACTTTAAATTCTGTGTTGGACCTAGGTAGAAGTACTAAATTCTTTAAAGTTTAAAGAAGAGAAATAGATGTTAATAATTTGCAGTGATGGATTTCTGTCCCCCACCCCCATCACGCAACAGAAAACCCAATTACCATTTAGAAGGTAGAAGAGTTTTATATGTAATTTATTTAAAATGTTATACTACTTCAAAACTGCATGATGCTTTCTTTGTTCTGGTGAGATGGTCTGAAGGATCACCGTGGGAAAAACTATGCCATGTGAAGACAAACTGAAAATTGACTGATATTTTTCTGTCTTGTTCTGTAAATCTCTAGAGTAAGCATGGCACCGAACCTGAACTGATTGAAATAGAACGGTGTGTGATCTTGTCAAGGGCTGAAGTGACATCACAGATCAAGAAGGGCACTTCAAAGAAATTATCTTTCTGAAGAAAAGCCCATATGTCTCTTCGTGCAGTTTCTTTTAAAAAAAATATATATTCATGTATTGATAGAGCTGTATTCATGTCTCTCTCCACACGTATGTTTTACATAAGAGTGAAATAACGTTTTGCAATTGGTCTGTTGTCTGTAGCTGAGAATGCAGTTTGTTGGGGACAAGCTCTGTGTGGAGTGAAAAACACCTTGAAAAAAGTTAAAGGCATAGGGTTTGTTTTGTTTTACAAATAGTTGTCTAAATTGAAAATATAATACATATGCTACAAGCAAAATTCAGAACATTAGGATGAAGCAAAGAAGTCCTTGTATTTTAATAATCAGCTTTACACAAGTTTTTGTTTTTTTATTATATAAATCAGCTTTAGACAAGTTTTTGGTTTTTTATTATATAAATCTAAATATTGCAGAAAGTAGATGTTCTCTAAGAAAGTTTTCAGGCTTCATGGAAACAGTTTTAATATGCAGCCTTATCATCTGTAGACGTTGTGGAGACTCAGTTGGCCTGCATTTATGCACACTATTTGTGTCCTATTTGTTCTTTTTCCCAATCTTCTGCTTATCATAGAATTTTGTTGTTGAGGAGAGAGATTCAGACTTGCCACTGGACCTCTGGAGGCCTGATCTCTCACAGAGCAGAGCTGACTTCAAAATAAAATTGAGTTGCTCAGTCTTTTGCACTCAAGTGTGGAAGATCTCTGCAGAGGGAGATTCTGCAGCCCCTCTGGACAAACATATTCCAGTGTCTGAAGACCCTTATTGCAGGATTTTTTAATTATTATTGTGTCTATATACAATTTCTCTTGCTGCAACTGACGACATTACTTCTTTCACTGAGCCCCACTGAGATGATCCTGGCTACCTTTTCTCCATGGCTACCCCCTAAGTCATTAAGAAGCCTCTCTTTTCTAGTCTAAATATACCCAAATCTCTTTTCATAGCTTATCATATTCTCCATCTTCTTTTTTTTTTTTTTTTTAATCTCTAATTTTTGCAGGAGAGCTGAAAAACAAGGCTTCCATTTGAGGCATCAGGAATGTCACATAGAAAATATTGATTGCTTCCTATCACTAGCATGCACTCATGCTAACACAGCCCACTATACAGTTTGTCTTCATCATTGCACGAATTCCTTGTTTATTTGTGTTCAACCAGTTGTTCACCAGGACCCCCAGGGCATCTGTTCCAAAGCTGGTTTTTAGCCTGTAAGTTCCCGTTATATACTTAGGCATAAGATTTTTGCATTTGGTTTTATTTGGTTTCAAAAGTTGGTTGTTAGCTCATGGGGTCATTCAGGTGGGAGCCCTCTTGTCCACCTCCTTGACTGCTGGAGTTTGGGTTACACATGAAGTTGGTGGCTGTGTACGTTTGCCCTTTTGGTCAGTTTAACCCCAGAGACACGTAGCTAGCTGCTAGTTAGACTTTGACCTGCTTACTGCTGTCTTGAGAGTGTCAAACCAGACACTTTTTCATGAGTCATGTCCCTTCCTTATTGACTGCTAGTGCTAAGGCAGGACTGTGTCAAAAATCCTGCTAAAGTCAGGGGAATTGTGTCTGCTGCCCTCATCCACAGAGCCAGTGGCTTCATCATCAGTAACTTGGTCAATTTGGCACATTTTGCCTTTGAAAATTTTCCTTGCCATTTGCGAAGGTGTTTTTGTCCTTCATATTCCTGGAAATAGAGTCAAGGAGGTTCTGCTCCATTTTCTTCCAAATGTTTGGAATAAAGCTGTCTTGTAATTCCCCAGAATTTCCTTGTTTTTTTTTCTTCAGTTCCTCAATGCCTGTTTGGTTTGGTCCTTCATTTGTTGCTGATGTAAAGGTACCTCCTGTCCTCTGGCAACTTCCAGATGAGTTTTTGGCTTCCTCTTCTCTGGTGGCCAGCCAGTGTTTCCAAGTTGCTGTTGGACATCTTCCCACACCTCCTCCTCCCCCCTCTTCCCCGAGGACTTGTGCTCTGCCTGAGTTCCTTATGTAGCTGCCCTCCTCTCCTGATGTAGCACAATGAAGATCAGTGAGGTGTCCTGGGCACCTTAGCCCTACAGGGGATTCTCCCACGGAATCCTTCCTGCAGATCAGGTCTCTGAAGGAACTGAGCTCATTCCCCTGAAGTTCAGGGTCTCATATTGCCTTCTGCAGTTCTTTCAGGAATGTAATCTCTGCTGTCTAGCATTTAAATGGACTTGGGACTCTCATTCATGCATCAATTACTTTGAAGCAAGCTTAATCATGGGACTTGGGGTGGTGGAGGAAAATGCCAATGCAGCCGTTCCTGGCTATTTTGCTGTCTCTCTGTTTCCTCGGGGAAGCCCATCAAGCAACTGTGTGTTAGCTCAGCAGATACTTTTATTTATTTTAAAAAATGAGGTAATGTTTAAAGGACAAAGAGATTTGGCTAATACAGGGAATCACCATTAGAATTTTTGAAATACAAGCTACTGACGGAAAACAAAGCTCTTGGTTGCAGCTTTTGTCACTTTTGTGGCTGTAGATGAGTGACCTGCGCACTGATATGTTCTATGTGCTGTTTTGAAGCATCTTTCCTCTGCATACCTCTGATCAAAATATCAGTTACCTGATGTTTATACATTGCAGATATCAAACTAAAGATATGAAAGCTGACATACTGTCATTTCAAAGTTGGTAGGTTAGGAGTTTGTATTGAGACTTACATGGATGCCATTAAAGTAGGTTTAAAGCACAGTTCTGTCTGATTTCCTTTTTAAGGGTCTAACCACTAGCTTATAAGCATGTATTTTTCATTTACATTTCAATCTGTTTTTTTTGTGACTTATTATAGGGTTTATGGAGGAACTGTAAATATTTTTACAGTGGGGTTGTACTGTTGAACTACACACTGATTCAGAAGAGTCCAAATCATCAGCATTTGATTTTCTGTCACTTTTTGACATCATAAAGAGGTCTGGCTTTACAGAAGCTTGGTTTTGAGAATGAAGTCTTTCTTAACACTGTCTTATGTTTCCAGACCGACTAGTCACTTGTAAAAGAGTTGATTTCCAGCATTATAGAAATACATGAGCATCCCTTCAATTCAACATAATTATTCTGATTTTGTGATGTGAGAAGCAAAGCTCCTTCTGTCTATGGCAGGGACTGTATAGCCTTCCTTTTGCCCTTTACCTCAGATTTATGGCCCTTTTTTATGGGAACAGTGACCATATATAGTTTTTATTTGGCCATGTAAGTGTGAAAAGGTAGCTGTTTAAAACTTATAATGAGAACTTTTGGTAGGAACTGAGTAAGTTTGAGGAAAGGGCTTTGAGGTTTTAAAAAGGAGTTAAGCTTCTTTTAACTTTCATTAGACTTTTTTTTCTTTAAATTTTGTACTGTACCTGAGTGTGAAAGTTTCATTTCATCAAGAAAGTAAGTTACTTTGGATGTTGTTCAGCAATCCAGAGCGTGACCAGTGGCTGCACACATCCCCTTCTACATTTTTGATTGGTGACTTGAATCAAAAATTCAACATTTTCCTACATAAGGCTAATCCTATAGTCTAAGCTAGCGAAGTCACACCATTTACATGTGAAAAGAAACTTTCAGATGAACTGTCTCCTGGTGGGCACTGAGAAAACTTTTTTTGTCAGCTGTAGTCTTGATTATAAGAACCTAGGAGGGACACGAATATCAATGGATCTATTTTAAACACACAGTGGTACACTGCAAGGTATTACATGTGTTCATTTCAGAGTACCTCTGCAAAAGCTCCATAGTGTGCTAATTACCTGTTACTATGTTCTTTGATGGGGAGGTTTTGCTGAGTCTTTCCTTACCTTTTGTTTCAGCATTTTTGTGCTGCCAGTTTTATTCTTTATTTTTCATTTCTCACTTCAGATTCCTGCCACTGTTTGCAAAATGCTTATGTTTTCTAAGGAAGGCACAGGATCCAGTGGCTGATGCCAAAGACAAGCCTCAAAACCAGTTTGAAAAGTCCCCTGTGTTCATGTGAGCACCACAGTGTGAATGAATGCGGACGTGATCAGCTGCCTCGATGCCAAACACACTCAAGTGTCTGTTTTTCCAGCCCTGCCTTATGTCCACATAGAGAAACATTCCCTGAGAACTTTGTGGCTGATTTTGCTGCAGCATCACCGATAATGATTCTCTTGTGCTTGGTAACTTCATGTTGTCCTTAGTCCCGTGTTATGTGGGGAACTTCTGCAGGCTGTGAATGTGCTGTTATCTGGAAGATAATAACTTATTCATAATTTCTCTTGGATATTCCTGCTATGCTGTAATATCTGGTTTCAAACATGCTGTTTCCAGGAAACATCCTGGGTGGCATTGTACATGCTGAAATCAAAACAAGAGGGAATTTGTTACATGTTATGTTTTCTTCTCCCCCCCTCCTCAGTCCCACTCAAATTTCAGCTTCAGCCTTTTCCTTGGACTTCACTAAATTCCCCAAAGATATAAGGAGAAAATTTTTTTATGGGATAAGGGAAACTTGCTAATCTTTCTCTTGAAAGCTAGTAACTGGGAACATTGTGACTGTGACACATTTTACCAAGGAAACCAGCATTTAAGAGCGTTTGGAGTGGAGGAAGATTTGTATGCATATGGATACATAAATCTGTATGCCTGTTAATGAAAAAAGACTAAAGGAAAAGCTCATGCCCTGATACATGGAATTATTGCCAAAGAAGTAAACTCAAACTGTATTTTTTAGGTAGCATGCTTTTCTATAGTGTGAGTATTTCACAGCAGTTCCTGCTAGTTTGTGGGACTGAAGCCTGGGAAAGGCCCTTGCTTTGGCTGGTGAGGAGGGAGGGTGTGTTTGACAGCTGACATGATGAAAGGCAGTTCTTGAAACTTAGTATATAGTTGTATATAAAGGTAGACTGATGACTATTGTATGAACTCTGATTAAATCCTGTATTATTC
Source organism: Thryothorus ludovicianus (assembly GCA_013397245.1). Lineage (NCBI taxonomy): Eukaryota > Metazoa > Chordata > Aves > Passeriformes > Certhiidae > Thryothorus > Thryothorus ludovicianus. The sequence goes on from VZTB01006934.1 coordinate 624,489, forward strand.
ATATATTTTACCTTTCACCCTTGGGACTGATGGGGATAAAGAATATTTTTGGTCTTCAGAAGGGCTATTACTAACTAAATATAAACCTCTTTGGGCAAGAGTGGTATTTGCTTGCAAGTCAGAATGTGCTGAAAAACAAATTTTATTCACTACTTTACAGCTTACTGAAAATTTATATCAGCAGTTCTCAATCAGCTTTTTATACAAGGTACTTGGTAACAATTAATTTCTACAGTTAATTCACGTAGTTAATTTCTCACTTTGGGACATCACTCAGTTTCAAAAGGTCCTGAATAAAGTTATTTGCATTTGTGATATGTTAGGATTACTGAAGTAGTAATGTATTTAGTAGTATCTCTAGGCAAATTTAGAAATAATTTGGGGTTTTATAGAAGAATTTAATTTATTTTAACATCTGTCTCTAAACCCACTTGCTTTTGTTTCCACAGAAAAGTAGTGATAATATGTATTGTGAGGAAAAAAATAATTTTTGTATTTTCATGACCTTTTACGATCTGTACAGTCAACCCCTTTCCCCAGATCAGCACAAACTCATGTTGTTTTTATTCTCCCTTGATCTTCAGCAGTACACTTAAAGTTCTAACCAGCTGTGGTTCTGCCAGATCAGAGCTGGAAGCAAATTCACCAAAACCCCACTGTTTTTTGGCACACACTTTGCCACTGAAAAATCACCTCTCCCTGAAGTCACAGTGTGTGTGCTGGTGTCATTTATAGAATAGCATGGCATGTGCACTTGGTGCCAAGCCTTTTGGAGCACAGGGGGCCAATGTTTCTGAAAGTGAATGAAGATCACAGAATAGTTGTACTTTTCCTTGAAATTTAGGCATAGGTTGAACCTATATTTCTTTTATTTAGTTTGTAATGTGGACTAAATCCAAGCTAAAACTGTAGTACACTTTGATCTGTAAAAAATATACCTTCCATGAAAAAATTATTACAGTAGTTTGCTTCCAAGAAGAGTGTTAGTGTACAGAGAGGGAATGACTGAAAGATCCCTCCATCTGGGGTGGGATTGAACCCTCCCACTGCCTACCTTGTAAGGTAACTGTGACATGATGGTGTGGAACTGGCATTTCCCAATGATTTCTGAAAGCATTCTAATGTCCCTTCATTAGTATTGCGAATGAAGACAGAGAATTAGAGGGGGCACTGAAGTGAAAGTGGGTTTCCTTTCTTTATGGCTGTATCTGTCACTTTCAAACATAGCAAATGATGTTCCACACAGACTGCTGTTTCTGCAAAAGAAAGCAGTAAACGATTTCTCTTTAAATCAATGAAAAAGGCACCAGACTGCAAATATTAAACAAGTTTTTCAGGGCATGTGTTTTGGAAGACTGTAATTTTTGAATTTGAGTTTATTTAATATGGTCAGGAAACTTCAAAAACAGACATATTTCTGATATGCTGCCTTTCTTGTAGACCCTTCATTTTACATTCTGCTTGACACTGCCTCAGGTTTAGTCTGAAGTCTGATTACAGCACTCACTTACACCAGCAGGCATTATTGACTTTTAGTGCCAACTTTATAACTTCCTCAAAAAATGTAAAAATACTTGCTCAATATTTAAACTTGGTAGTTTCTTCTGCTGGCATCTGGCTATTACCTATTATTAGCGAGTAGCAGAGGCATCATATAAAAGGTAAGCATGAGGTCAGGTAGAGAAATGGAAAGTCTGAGCTGCTGCATATTTTAATTAGTGGTGTGTTGTGGGACCAACTCTCTTGGCTTGCATCTTTAGCCAGAGGTCCTGATATGAGACCAGGTCCGGTAGCACCACACAAGAGCAGAGCCTTCTCTCCTGTGTTGTACAGCTTAAAGGCTTTCCTGCCACATCTCACTGCTCTTGAATGGGACATGAATGAGACATGAGGCTTCAGCACTCCAGCTGTGGGCCCTGACTGGTGTGACACTTCTGGAGGGGTCTGCTTTGATGGAGCTGGAGCAATGGTTAGTGACCTATTTCAGAGTCAGTAGCAGATGAGCACTCTGCCTAGCAGCTCTTGTCAAAGCTACTACACTGGTATGTGTGAAAGGACTAAGCTCAAAGCTGATTTTTCCTCAAAGAAATGACAGCCTTAAAAGAATATAGGCTATTAATGGGTACAAGTAGAATACAAGGAAATGGGTCTCTTCTGTTCATCAGGGTAAGGCAGTCATAGAGTTGGCTTGTTTGTTTTTACGACTGACAGATGGGACAATAAGATTTCAACTTCAATACTCACATCAGCACTTCATTGCCTTCCTTAGCTACTGCAGGTAAATTTTTAACTCTCAGTTAACCATGTCAGCTAAAAGTTTGCAAATCTGTTTAACTGATCGTGGTGGGCACCTGACTTCCCTGGGTGGAAATCAGGTGCCTACCAAAGCTGCTGTCTTTCCCCTCCTCAGCTGAACAGGTGAGAGAGAATAGAATGAAAGGCTCATGAATAGAGATAGGGAAAGAGAGAGATCACTCACCAGTCAGTGCCATGAGCAAAACAGATTCAACATGAGGAGATCAAATCTGATTAGCGTAATGAAAAGTAAACCCAAATCTTAGATACCTTTTCTTCTTTTCTTCCTGGGTTTTTCTTCCCTGCTAATTTTCTCTGCCTTCTCCCTCTCCAGCAGTGGAGGGGACAGTGAGTGGGGTCAGTGGCCAGTTCATCACACATTGTCTCTGATGCTCCTTTCTCCTCAGGGGCAGATTACTCAAACTCTTCCTCAGCTTGGAGTTCCTCCAGCAGGAGACAGTCTTTCCCAAACTTCTCAACATGAGTCCTTCCCACAGGCTGCAGTTCTTTGTGAACTGCTCTAGTATGGGTCCCTTCCATGGAGTGCAGTTCTGGAACAGACTGTTCTAGTTTATGTACAGAGAATGATGTTCCATGGGGTGGAATATCCCTTTGCCCAGTTTGGTCAGCTTCCCTGGCCATGTTCTCTCACAGCTTCTTGTGCACCTGCTGTCAGAGTTTGGAAAAATTGAAAAGTCCTTGATTTGGATAAGCACCACTTAGCAACAACAAAAACATTTATATCTTATCAACAGTCTCTTACTGAATCCAAAACTCAGCAGTGTATCAGCTACTGGGAAGAAAATTAACTCCATCCTAGCCAAAATCAGGACACCAATACATACAGTTTGGCTATTCCATGTGCTTGGCAGCCCTAAATCACTGGACTCAGAGAATGATGAATTGTTATGATTAACAGGAAGCAACTAGGATACATTGTGTCCTACTCTAAACAAATGATGTCAGTACCTTCCAGTGTGTCCCGGTTTTAAAACAAACTTAAACAAACAAAAAACATTGCTAATTACAGATCCAAGCCACAATGTTCAGCTGAGATCTCTGTGTGTGGTCAGTCATCTCTTTTGCATTACAGATGCAAACTTACAGATGTGTAAGGAGGGTTTTTTCTGATAGTTTTCTTTCAAGTGGTCATTACAGGATGGTAACATTAGAAAGAAAAACCAATGTAGTTTTACTGGGTTAGTCCCAATTGCAGAAGAGCATTGGAAGAACTGAAAAGTCTCAAATTCCTTGATGTCAGAGTAAAACATTTTACATTTTTGTTAAAATGTAGTATCAGACCAACGACTATTTCTTCCTCTTTCATTTTTGAACAGAGATATTGTGAAAGAGTTAAGTTCTAGGAATGAAACATATTGCAGTTTTGAGAAGATTGTAAGAAGCTGTCTAAGTAGCTCATGTGTTCAACTTCTGTGAGCAAAAAGGAACTTTGTGTAGTTCTGGTGAAATGTTATATCCTTAGAAGGACTGAAACCTCTGTTGTCCTAAACTGTCATCTCTAAGGCATGTTAATTTAACATGCTAAATGTTATATTTGAATCCTTAAAAGTTAAAAGTTCTGGATTTCTGTAATTTGATTCTGAAATCAGTAAATGTATAGAGACTGAGATCATAGGCAGATAACTTGGCCATCACTCTGAGTCAAAATTTTGCTGTTCATGAGCATGGTGTGGAAACTGGGTACTATACTATAATTGTATATAAGTTTTTTATGGATGGATCTAATAAAGTATTTCAAAGAAGATCATAATTGCTTCCCCATTTTAGAATGCACTAAGATTTATAGCACATTAGCTTCTTCTCATTCAAAAATAGTACATAATTACTACTAAGTGAAAAGTAGGAAGTATATCACACATTTCAGTCAAGTCAAGGCTATTCTCCACTGCAACAATCTTTACCAAAATGTGTAATAAAACTTTGTTTCAAAATTTTAAGATTAAATAGAATCCATGTTTTTTAAGGAAAGTACTGTAATTGGGAGAAAGAGGTAAGAGTAAAACATCAGTTTTTATGGTGTACTTAGTGGTGTTATTTACATCTATTCTGAGAAATATTCCTGTTTGTCAAATAGAAGGCACATCAAATGAAACTACTAGGTGATAAAATCAGAACAAACTTGTTCTTTGCACATTATGTTGCAGAGCTGTAGAGATCTTTCTGCAGGATGTTATGAATATAAAAAATTCAAACAAGTTCAGAGAACAGTTGAGTAATTTCGTGGAAGAAAACTCTACTGGGCATTATTAATCATGCAAGCATCACATCTGGCTCCAAAAGTCTCCCACTCTCAAGCTCTAAACACTCCTGTTACTCATAGGAAGTGCTTACTTGCTTGTGCTATTCATAAGCACTTGTTAGGGATAGGAAACTGTAGTAGATAAGCCTTTTAGACTCTGATCTAGCAGTCATTTTTGTGTTGAGCATCTTCTGAGAACTGGAATGGTTGTTGCCTGCCTTGTACTGAGAAATCTATTTTTGAAACAGGAAAAACAACCTAAAAAAAGGTCCTGAATAAAGTTATTTGCATTGTTTCAGAATGGCACAAACAGAATTCATAACCTTAGTGAACAGAGTTACATTAGTATTACCCAAATGCTCAGTTAATGAGCTATAAGCATGGGGAAATCTGGTATATTTTAAGAGCTCAGGAGGTTCTCTCTAGCTGTTCCCTTACCTGCAGGAAGAAGAACACCCAGGTTCCCCCTCACTGCATTGATAAGGTGCCCTTAAACACCTGATTTGTCTCTCCTTGCATTCCCTTCTCCTTTTCTTTGCTTTCCGAGTTCTTTCCATTTATCATCCTCATCGCTTCCCAATTAATCAGCCTGGTTTCGCTTTTCCCACTGGCTCAATCCTGTTAAAAACTAACAGTCTGTTATCTCTAGCACCTGCCTGCCCTTTGTCCTGTTGCTGTCTTGTCAGTGGTGCAGCAGGACAGGGTGAGCCATCTGCGTGTGGGCTGCTCCCCCTCTGTTGTCTGCAGCATCTCGCGCTTGGGGCTGGCGTTGTCTTGGCAGAGGCTCCTCCAGCCTGGCAGTGCCTTTCTCCTGCTGCCCTGCCACACTGAGGCTGGCAGACTGTAATTCTCTGCACCTGCACCCCCAAAATGTTGCAGAATAACACAGTTCACACCTACCTCAATGTTTATGTAACTGTAGATATAGGTGAGGGTTTCCTAAAGTCTTTCTATAGGGATAACTACAGCTGTTTGCATTGGTGGCTGGAAATGGATAAATTTGAAAAAGGGGTTGAGCCCACAGCTGGATACAGAACATTCCTGGTGGAAAAATTGAGATTTAGGGAAGAAATGTGAGACTAAAGAACAATATATTTATTTTCAGAAAATGTTTCACCCAAAAGTAGAATCTTCAGAATTTATAAAAGTTGCTCGTGGGCAGGCAGTAAACCAGCGATGAAAACTGACAGGACCTGTCAAGTAGGCTGCTGAGGAGGCTCAGTCCCTGCCTGCTCTGCTCCTCAGCCATCAGCCTGCCTAGAAGGGGCTTGTCAAATTCATCTTTCTATCCACAGCAAGTGTAGTTGATGTGTTTTTGCTTATATATGTTTGGCTGGTTGGTTGTTTTCCATGTGTTGAGCGAGAGCTGTTTATAAACACAGGCAGTGGATTTTCAACAGCGAACTTCATCCCTGGCTTTACTCTACCAGACACTTTGTAGCTTAGTGACCTGACATAGGTTGGTTTTTTTTAAACTATTATAATAATTTTGATATTTTCTTTTCACTTTTGCCATGTAATTGTGCTTATCTATAAAGTATATCATAGAAAACATCTGCAGCAAATTCCCTAGATTATTTTCATAAGATGATTTGGGTTGGAAGAAACCTTAAAGATCACCAAATTCCAAGCCTCTAAAGTTTCAACTTTAGGCTGATCTGTCCAAAACAGTTTGAAGGAGAGCTGTGCTGGAATTTTCATTAAGTACTCTGATTGATCTCCATAAGGAGTCTTGAAATGCAAGTGAGGAATCAACAGAGGTTCTGGGAGACTTGTATGGGTTTACATACCTGTCTGAAAAAAGCAAGAGAATTAAAAAAAAAAGGAATGCCTGAAAAGCAAGTCACATCAACTGTTTTTCGTTTCTCTCAGTAGCTGGCTTTCCTGTTCCTTCTTAGGAAGGGCCAGAAATTGCAGGTAGTTGTTGAATGCATTTTGTTATGGAGAAGCATCACACTTTCTATATTTTTTTATATGATAGCTTATGTATTTGTGTGAAGCACCATGTATGCTGAGAAATTGTAGGTTTAGGTAACAGTGAAAAGCTAAAATTATTGCCCATTGTGGGAGATGGGGATATTTAGCCTGGAGAAAAGGAGGCTCAGAGGGGATGTTACCATTCTGCACAACTGCCTGAAAGGAGGCTGTAGCGAGGTGAGGTTACTGTCCCCCAGATAACAAGCAATAGGACAAGGGGGAATGGCCTCAAGTTGCACCAGTGGAGGTTTAGATTAGGTATTAGGAAAAACTTTGTCACAAAAAAATTGTCAAGCATTGAAACAGGCTGCCCAGGATCCCCTTTCCTGGAGGTATTTAAAAGATATGAAGTTGTGATGCTTTGGGACATATTTTATTGGTGGCCTTAGTAGATCTGGGTTAATGGTTAGGCTTGGTGGCCTTAGAGGTCTTTTCCAACCTTAATGATTCTATGACTCTGTAATAACTCTCTACTGGGTGTGTGGAGTGGAAGATACCTCCTAATAACACTACAGTGCTTGAAAGTCATCATGCCATTATCTGTGTTATAGATAGTGCAAACTAAAATTATGTTCCATTTGTGCTGTGGAAATTGCATTTGACACACTTTTTGTTAACATCTTAGGAAATGCAGTATGAAGTTTGGGCCTCTCTGACCATCTGCTCTCTCAAATCCTTCAGTATCCTGTTAGGTTGTCACTGTGTCTTCTGGCAATGATTCTTGAGTGTTTGCCTTTTCAGTAACAAACCTAATTGTGTTTCATTTCTTCTTTTTGTCTTTTGCAAAGTCATTCAGGAACAATCCTTACTTTTTCCATGTCTTTATTTTTTTATTTTTTTTTTAATCTTGTTGCCCATTTTTCAGCCTTTCCATTGAGGGAAATATGCCTCTTAATTGAATCCTTTCTTTTTCTTCTGTATACTCTACTGCCAGGAGGTGTTTGGAACACACCACTAGTACCCTTAGTGGCTGTTTTTATCTCATAATGGCTTTATGATTTTGCATTCATTTTGTTGTACAACTGAGCATCTGATTTCTTTCGACTGTCATGAAAACATGATCACAGGCATTCTCCATAAGCCTGTAACAGTTCTTCCCAAATTCACATGGAGCTGAAGAACTATTCACCATCCTATGATTTTCTATGTCATTTATACCTGCTTATTGATGAGGAAGATTTGGATATATAAGAAACCTACTGTGTAAAGCACTAATATGCTGTGTATAGCACTGGAAGAGATACTACCTAAGGGTTAAATTAATTTTATTGCATAAAAGCAAATCTGTTTAGATATTTAAGTTTGTTCTTAAGCAGCATCCTTCTAAAAAAGGATTCATGGCATAGTTGTGCTTTTCTGTATAAAGGCATTATTTTGGAGGTGCCATCATTACTCCAGCCTGAAGGAGATATAGATACCAATAGGTGCATTTCACCTGTTGGGTACGGGGAAAGTGTCTTATTACTGTTTTTGCAGATGTGTTTCATGAACTGGAAAGTAAATTTACCAATCCAGCCACTGTTTCGTATCATGTCTAGACTGTGGTACTGGAATTAAGCAAAAGGTGTTAAGGTCCAAGTGTCTTGTTTTTGGGGAACTTGACCAGCACTGATTGTGTCAGGATCCACAGGCCACCTAATCAAATAAATGTTTCAAGAGGAAAAAAATACTACACAAAGAATGGTAATATTCAGACAGCTTACAATATCCATTTTGAATACTGTGATAAAACTGCTAAAGGAAAATAGCTGATACACATTTCCTGTTTTGGTGGTTATTTCATTGTTTGCACAGCTAGATGTGATGATTAATTTACAGTGAGGGATTTTCACCTTAGAAAGTTGCTACTATGCAACCTGTGTTTCCTGGAGATAGTTTGAGGGCTGCAGAAATAAATATTGCTTAAAATAATGTTTTTTCTGAAATCCAGTGCAGCCCTAGAAAAGCTCTTTGACCAATCCTGACCAAGATAAGTAGATGTAAATATGAAATGGGCAGAAGTCATGAATTTGTAGGTGACACTGGATCTTCATCATGTTTTGCCAGGGTCTGACTATCTTAACTGTTGTTCTTGGAACTTTCTATACTAATGCTGGAAGTAGATAGCTCTTATTTCCTGTCAGAAATGAGCTGGCAGTGTTTTGCATGGCTGACGTATTTTTTTTCAACATAGAAAATACCTTGAAATATTTTTGAAGGCTGGGAAAAGGCTTTAACAATTCATGACTTTCAGCTGGAATATTTTAAACAGCCACAATCTTGGGCTGAACTTTGAATTGTGTCCTTGTTGATCAGGAAAAGCAAGTCCATTTATTTACCCTATAAAATGTGCATAAATATGTGCAATCCATACTGGATTTGGTGAGATTGCAGGATAACTTGGTCTGGAGGTATGAGAAGGTCCTTGATCCAAGGTCAGACTGGGCTGCTTAGGTCTGTGCCTCCACAGTGCTGGGACCCTCCAGACCAGAGCTGGCACAGCCACCGTGAGCTACCCACACCTCTGCCTCCCTGGCTGCTTGTCCTTGTGCATCATCTGAACCCTGCAGAGTTTCATGAAGTCCTTGTTGATCTGTTCTCCTGCCTGTTATGACCTCTGCCAACAGCAGCCCTGGCTCCCAGATTGGATTTCCTCCCTCCAACCCAAAGTGGTTGCTTGCAAGCTTGGTAAGGTTGTGCTGCATCATATTCTTCAGGTGTCACCTGCTTTTCATTCATGTCTAACTGGCTTTCATCTGCTGGGAAGCGGTTCTATCCTTTTTGACCTAATTCCAAGATATTAGGCTGAAGAGACTTCTCTGATGGTAATGATGCAGACCTAACCCTTGATCCATGCAGCAACTGCATATCTGATTAATCTATGTAAATACTCTTCAGTGAACAGGCTCTCTGATTTCTCAAAGTGCAGTTTCACCGTGGCCACAATAATGAGCTTTAGCAGTGAAGTACTTCAGCTTCTCTAACTGGATGCTGGAGAGAGGAGAGGGGAGGAGAAAGGAAGAGCTGGCCTTTTGTCAAAGCTGATGGCCTGAGGGTGGGTGAAATATTTATTGTCAGTATCCAGCATTTTTGAAAACTTTAAGTGCCCTGCACTTTGTGAATTCAGGGGCAGCATCAAGCTCTAGTAAGTTTCTCATTAACTGGGAAACTCTAGTAGCTTTTTTGCTTGTTTGTATTTTTACTTACTGTTATTAGCCATTTAACTTAAGTTGGTAATGGCCCCAAATCGACTAATAATGCCTGGCTCACTGTTTCATTTTTTTTTTCTTAAGAAAAAAACTACAATTAAAAAAACATTTAAAAATACTTGTTTCAATCAAACACAAGTAAATAAAATGAAATACAATTAAAGAAGCATTGCTCTTAGAAAATACATCTGAAATTTTGCCTTTCAATGCCAGTCTGGCATCCCTCTCACCACTAAAACTTCTTACCATCAAGGATACTGTCTTGTCACTTCTAATTCCCTGGTAGGGAAGCAGGATTGTGGGATGAATGTAGACTAATTTTGCAACGGGGAGAAACTTCAGCTGTTGTTGCTTATTTTAGTTGTTGTTCCTGTCTTAAAAGACATGCTGGATTGACCTGGATATACTGACAATTTCCATTTAACGAGGTGGCCAAAACTTTATTACTTACTTTAGCAGCAGAATAAGACTTAGAAGCATATAAGGGGATATTGAAGTTCAAAATGTGTACTTCATTTTTGTGTATGTTAATCATGCTCTGAAACAGCAGCTTGAATCACCTTGATGTTAATCACTTCCTGTGGCTGTGTTGTATTGCATAACACTGCTTATTATTGTACTTCTTATTTTTTTATTTGTGTTGCCCCTGCTGAGATTGGGAACCTCACTGGCAGCATGGCTATAGAGTGCCAGGTACCTAAAAACAAGTAGGACATACAGTCCATGCCATGAATAATTTATAATCTAATTAGAAGCAAACTTTACCAAATAATTTCTTAAAGAATGGCAGGAAAAAGAGAACAAAAGCATTATTGTATCATGCCAGGTGCAGGAGCTGAACTGTTCGCACTGTTCAGCTTGGGAGTTCTTGGGAGCCATAGCAAGTCATAAGTAGACCAAAAAAAAAGAAAAGAAATGACACTGAGTGGGATGAGTCTATGTATACCACTATTCTTCATAATAGTAGTATTTCCACAAATTGCTTTCTTTTTTCCTTCCCTTTTATGACATTATTCAAATTGTGCATGAACTTCAGAGGCTGCTACTAATTCTGCAGTTTTTCATACAACTCTTCAGTGCTTTTCTGTTTTAAGTGAAAATGTTTGAGCTTTCTTTCTGGTTCTTGTCAGTAATGAACAACGACCTGAATTCTTCCACATTACCTTATGATTTGGTATGTTTCTCTTTTAATGAGTGTTTCATTAACACAAAGCATATGTATGATCTGGTTCTTTAAAAAAATAGCTAACAGTGACTCTCCTTAGACAAAAAAAACAGAACAATAGAGCATCACTGATTTATCCATCACAGAGATTTAAAAAAAGAATAAATATACAAACTGCTGAAATAATAGGTTTTCTGAAGAAACATCATCTATCTCTTGCACTGGTCATAAGGAATTACTTTTCCTGTGTATCTGTTAAAGAGCCCATCTGACTTTTTATGTTAAGTGTTGAAGAGAACAGCCTTGGAGAAATGCAGTAGTTTTGAGTGACAGGCTGTAGGCTTCATTTTTTTCTGAAATGCAGATCTTGGTAACTGTTGCTAAGTTGTAAGGTAGAGGCTGTATGGCTTGTTCTTAAGATTGTTCTTTTGTTTGGAACTGAATGACTTGGACAGTTCAAGATTTCAGTCTTGTTTATGTATACGGACCTAAATGACAAGTGGCATAAGTTAAGAAAGAACCTTTACAGTTATAAACTTAAATTCTGCTAAATTTCATACTACTTCACCTCAGTACTATATTTTCTTTTCTTTTTCCACTTAATCCTGTAGTTAGTGGGAATGTGTGGTAGGTTCACCCACTGGTAACTGAGAGTTGGAGGAAGGAGGAGTTCAACAATATCCTAATTGATGCTTTCAAGGTAGATATTTTCAGGAAAAGCTATTTAAATGTCTACAAAACATACTGAAATCCTAACTTACCTGGGAGGGGAAATAAAAAATGATGATAAAAAAAAGATTGTTCAAACCTCTCAATTTGATAAGGAAATAGCATTTTCTTGCATATCTATTTTATTTTCTATACTTTTGGTGGAAGGCAGATGGAGTTGAGTGAATGAATTTAAAACTGAGCCAAAACTGATCTCCTCTGGCTCGTTCAAGGTAGGATGAATGCTGTTATATTATTTGGGTAACTATATGGGCAAGATTTTTGAGCCACTTCTTTTTTCTATTTCCCTGAAATAGATGACTTCATTTGGCTGAAATTAGACAGACTTTTGGTTACAGAAAGTGCAAGGACAGTGCTCTTTGTGGGAAGAGCTGTACATTTTTCTTGCCTTCTTAATTTTTGATTATTCAAGGAAGAGGTCTCAGATAGGATACTTCTGTGCTGCACCAAATAGTTTGTTTTTCTTGTAGCTGTACTGGTTAGATGGCCAGGTAAGAAGCAGGCTGTAGATATTGACTAATATAATATACTGACTAAATGATATTAATATACAAAGTATACAGGTAAACCCTTCCTGCCTTATCACTCTTGTGTCTTCTGCTGAAATGAACAATTCCGTAGTTAATGCACTGTAGCCCAGCTCTCAGAAACTAATAGTAAAACATTCTGGTATCTCCAGTTTTTCAGTAATGATGAAACACAAAAGTAGTACTTTTGCATTTCAAGAAATTCATCATTTTAGCAGTACATTACTGTTAACAGTAAGAGAGATATGCCTGACAAATGAGTAAAACGTGGCTTGTTATCATGGACTAGTTTCATAAGTCATACCATCATTTTCAATTTTATTTCTTTTTATGCATACATCAAAGCATAAGGGTTGCTGTTCTTATTAGTTATTTTTTACATGAAATAGTATCTTTTTTTATGTGTACTTGTGCATTAAATAAAATATGCAGTAATAGAATAAGTGTAGAAAATACCTTACCTGCAAATTTCCTGTTCTCTTTAGTTACCTTTTAATTAGAATTCTTGTTACAGAATTAATAGGATAATTGATTCCTTTTAAAATGAGTAACAGAATGAAGCACTGTGTAGAGTCTGTCCCTGGTTAATAAATGATGCCCTGAACGGCATATGATGAATATTAGTTGGATAGTTTAATGCAGTCCTAAGGAGGCCTACAAGCTACTGTGAGGAATAGAAAATATAAGAATAGAAGCTTATCTGTAACTTAGCACGTGAGGGAATAATACTTAGCATTTCTGTCAGGCTTTCCATTTGAGGAGTTTGAAGTGCTTTGCAATACAAATGATGAAATAATTCTCAGAATAGGCCTTAAGATTTTTATTTTCTCTGACTTCCTTTTCCTATGAAAATGCTAGATTTTTTTTAATTTTAATTTGTCTTTGTGGGCAAGAAATGAATTGTAAGATTCTTAAATGAGGAGTAGTAGGATTTTGCTCACATATTTAATGCAGATCATTAAATACAGAACCATATAAACTTCCATAATATGAAATCCATGTTTAGTGTTAATGGAAAATCTTGTAAATCAGTTTGGTTACCTTACTTCTATTGTCATGGTAAGAGGTACAGGTATTTCCCTGTCTTTGTGTCTGGCAGTGCCCTACACTGCTGGATGAACCTCTGAGTTCTTAGGAGTCCTTCATTCCTGTCGCAATGCACAAGGAAGCTGTGAGCACCTGAATGCTCCCCAAACCCTTGACTGCTGCTCAGTGGAAAACACTGGCTGGGAATCCGTGTTACTGGCCCATTAACTAATACTAAAGTCTCCTTTGTGGCTTTTCTTGGCTGGGTTGAAGTCCCATCAGGAAGCACTCACAGGAATTCCTCCAGCCTGCCAGGGCTTCAGAGCATCGTTATCATCCACCTGCTAAATTAGAAATGGTGACACTTTGGCAGTGACTATTACACAGATATTGACACTGTGTGGTTTGCTTTTGACTCAGGATGATGCCATTAGGAAATGAGGTTATAAACACCAAAAATCTGTCAAGCTCCTGATTTGCAATAATCTTCCTGCTGACAGATAAGAAGTGATTATTTATATGAAGGTTCATAGTGACAGGATTTATTTTACACGTCTTGAAGGAGAAAAACAGATTTCTGTTGCCAGTAGAGAAAGGGAGTCTGTCATTTGTATCTTCTGGCAGATTCAAGAGAAAAAAAATAAACAGTATCAACTGAGATGAACCTTTACACATTTGAGATTATTTCTTCAGCTTTGTTTCTGGCGTAAGAAATAGCAATAGAAAATAAAGAGCTTCAAATAAAATTCGGACAACAATAATTGCTAATTTTTAGTTTGAAAATAAACTCGAGACACAGTTCTACCTACAGAAGACAATGATCTGAACATAAACCTGTTTTAACTAATTATCTAGTGAATCTTGGTGTTCAGTTAAAGAGTTAACTTTTTGTCTTGTGAAAGGTTACTTATAATGAATTCTGTCAGCAGTCCAGCTTAGCAGTAAACAGAGAAACTGAAAGAGCCTAAAGCAGACATGTATCACTGTTAGTCAGATCTGCATATGCCTGCTTAGATAAGGTTATGAACTAGTCAGGGAAGGAGTAACTACAGTAAAACAACTTACATCTTTACCTAGAATTTCCACTATACAGCAAATCTGAACACCCTGCGAATGCTGATAAAAATTACTTTAAAGAATAAAAAAGGCAAGGTAGTTATTAGTGATCAAAACATTTCCAGACAGAAAAGACATTGGAATGTGTTAGGATTACATGCAGAGCTGCAAGAAAGGATTGAAATAAAAGGTTTAAAGCACTACCAAGGTAGTAATAGTGAATATTGACAAAGATAACAAAGAAATGCTCAGAAATGGGAAATTTTCAAATGAACTTGCAATGTAGTTGTGGTTTCTAATCCTAGAAAAAGTGTTATGTATTGAGATAAAGAGAAAATTCACCTATTGCTTCATGTTTTCAAGATGCATATTATTCAAGAGAAGGTCAATAAACTCTGTTAATAACTTGTATTTCTTTAAAGTGTGATGTTACACTAAATGTCATTGTGAAGATGATGAAACACAAATGTTGTACTATTGCATTTCAAGAAGAAACAAAGGCTGTGTATTTCCAAAAATTACTCACTGTGGTAATCAGTAGATTCAGTAAGAGCATATTAAACAAATATATATATACAGCATAGTTTTTTGAAAGTGATAATGAGTCAGCTGAAGGTGGATCATACTGTTTTTCACAGAGAAAACCTAATTGGTGACAATAATTTCAAGGGTAGTATTGCATTTGCTAATAATAAATTCTTATGATTTTTTTCAGCTGTGCTGCAATTTGGTTGGTACTCAGTGGCTGTGAAAACAGTTGAGAACAGGTCTTTCAATGGGCTTTGGCCAAAATGACTTAGAGAGTCCCTTCCAACCTCAACCCTTCTGCGATTCTGATTCCCTGAGTCTCAGTTAGCTTGTTGGTTAACAGTAATGGGAACAGAAAGTAAGAATATAAGGCTTTCTAAAACTTGAGTTGTTTTGCTAAATGCTGATGTAATATTTCATCAGAGCAAAGAAACCAGAGGGCTGTGTTGTGGTCTGAAACTTCCTGCACTGCTGAGACGCTGTGACAGGTCCACCAGGGCCAGCAGCCGAGCACCCACACAGCTGTTGGCCCAGGTGGGCTGCAGGAGGGAACAGGAACAATGAAAGCCAGAGAACTGGTGGGTCAAGACAAAGCCCATTTATTAGCTGAAAGGAGGGGACAGGGACAAATGAGGCAAAGGCAGTCACTCATATCCTCCCACAGTCAGATTGATGCCTAGTTGCTGAACAGCAGCCACCTTGGAAAACTGCTTTTTCTTCCTCTGCCCCAGTTTTTGTTGCTGAACATGATGTTAACATGGTAGGAAATAACCCTTTGACCAACTGCAGTCAGCTCTCCCAGCTGTCCCCTCTCTCAGCCTTATAGCCACCTCCTCCATTCTCCCTCTCAGGGGGAGTGGAAAAGAGGCAGGATCTGGAAAAAGAGAAAGCCTTGCTGTTTTACAAGTGCTGTTCAGCAACAGCCAAAACACTGTTGTGTTATCAGTGTTATTTCAGGCACCAATTCAAAATGCCATATGGGCTGCAGTGATGGATGTTAACTCCATCCCAACCAGACCCAGAACAGTCCTCAGCCATACAAAATGATTTATACAGGAGGAAAGTTCAAGTAGAATACTTGTTGAGGTTTCTCACTACTTCTAGGGACTTCCTCACCCTTGCTGATACAGTGGAAAAATGATGTTTTAGTTACAGCAGCTAGGAGAGAATATGCAGGCAGACTAGTCTGAGTGAACATGTAGTTCTGGTAAAGAGTTTAAAAGGTGAGAAGAACTTAAATGTGTAGAAAGATCAGTGTCAACTGAGAAAGAAAAGATTATTTAAGCTAGAGGTGGGAGTTAATAGAGACTAGAAAATCTGTTACATTTTCTTCAGAGTTTTGTTGCAGTGGGAGGTTTGATTTAGGAGGGAGTTGTTTGGGTTGTCTCTTCATTTCTTGAACTTTCAGTACCTTAGTCTTCTGCCTCCTCCTCTGTCTTGGCAAGATTTAAATGGCTCTGTTGAAGGTCGGGATGGTACTATTTCATGCAATTAATCCTTTTTCTCCTTACTATCCCAGTTCTAAAATGTGCTTTAATTTTTTCCTGATATCCTCTTTGGCATCTCCCCCAGTTATATGTAACTGCTAAAAATAAAACTTATTAATGTATTATTTTCATTTCCCCTGGTATTGCAATAATTTCCATCTAAACACCACCATTAGTATGCTGATTCAGCATTACTGTTGTTTTCTGATAATGTTTGAATAGAACTTTATTTTGCAAGTTTCAAGTGACTTATATGTCCTCTCTAAGTGTTGTGTTAGAGTACTTTGAAAGATTGCAGGAAGTAAAATACCAGCAAATAAGAGTGTGTTACCATAATCTCTTAGCTGGCCAATATGATAGCTCTGGGAAGGTTTTTATTTCTGCTTTCACAGAGCAAGTAGCTGTCAGTCTCTTCTAGAGTCTGAGGTTCAGTGAACCTTTCTGGGCTCCCCAGTTCAAGAAAGACAAGGAGTTACTGGAGAGTGTCTAGCAAAGGGCTATGAAGATGATGAGGGGACTGGAGCATCTCTCTTTTATGAGGTAGAACTAAGGGCTGACTGAACCTGAAGAGACAACTGAGATGGGATTTTGTCAATGCATACAAATGTCTTAAGGTTAGAATGGGGTCAGGCTTTTCAGTGGTGCCCAGCAACAAGGTAAGTGGCTATGGGCACAAACAAACACAGGAAGTTCCACCTAAATGTGAGGAAAAACATCTCTGCTGTGAGAGTGTCAGAGCACTGGAACAAGCTGCTGGTTGTGGATTCTCCTTCTCTAGAGATACTGAAAATCTGCTTGGACAAAATCCTGCACAACCTGCTGTGGGTGAACCTACTTTAGCACAGGGGCTGCAAGTGGTTGATCTCCAGATCATCTCTCCTTTCCAATCTCAACCATTCAGGGTTTTTTTTAATTACATACAGTAAAGCTAGAAGGACTGAGGGATGCTTCTATGCAAATGTAACTCTGCCTATTAGCATCTTGGAAGACTAATATGGAATTATTTAAAATAATTGTATTAGTTAGAGTGTAGAGAAGTTTGATATACCAGATGTTCTCAGTAACTGTGATATTTAGATATTTCAAGTGATCACCAGCATTTGTACAAGTAGTCAAAGATGTGATCAAAAGACTCTGTGAATTACAAAAAAAAAAAAAAATCAGGAGATAGTGATTTGGTGATTCCCTTGCAAACAAAAAGGTAAAGACTGCAAAGGCAGATGGATTTCTACCTGTTAAAATTCATTCCCAAAATACCAGTGCCAGGAGTTTTACCTAAGCAAGGAATTATCTGGGTGAGCTGGGTCTGTTAAAATTGCTGCTCAATATTTCAGAACCTTTCCAGTCTCACATAGAAAATGAAGCTATTTACAGATAGGAAGTTAATGTTGTGGGAAATTTAATACAGTTTTGTAATTTCCACAGAGGGGAAAGAATGTAGAGTATTTCTGATGTATTGAATCCTAGAAACTGAGTCTTTTTGATAGGTTAGCCGCCCAAAGTCACTTGTGTGGCAAGGCACTATTAATGAAGGGAGGGTTCTTTGGCTGCTCTATCTGCGGGCTCTTTGCCCAGTAGCACAGTAACACTAAGTGCTAAGAACTTTTTTCTTAAGAGCCATTCACGGCTGTGTCTGGTTGGAATGACTCATTCTCTTGAAACACTAGAGGGCTCACTGGCTGCTTTTGGAGCTGCCGTTTGCTTTTAATGTATGTCCATAAATCTCCAAATGCCTAAGCAAGGATGTCCTAAAAGTGCATTTTCTTAGGAGTAAATTTACTCACTAACCTCAGTGATTTTGTCTAAATCTAGACTTTCTGGAAGAGTTCTAAAGAATGCTTTGATTAGCCAAAAGAGATAAATTTGTTCTGCTCTGTAAATTCGGGTAGGTTTTTTCCTACTGGAATATTTTGCTAAGTTTAGGCAGAGTAGTGCTTTTTCTTTATTGTTTGTTAGTTTGTTTTTTGGGGATTTTATTGGTTTGTTTTGGGGTTTTATTTTATGCTTGGCTTGTTGAATCCACACATAGTAATTTCCTAGGAAACAATTTGGTCAATGTTCCTGAGTAGTTAGCAGAATGGGAGGAAAGTTTTGTAAAAAAACCCAACAACCCATCTGATGTTCATTGGCACACAATAATAAATATTACTAGGAGGTAGGGTCTGCTGTCTGGGTTATCTTCCTGTCTTACTAGCTAGGAGCTGATGGGCAATAGAGTAATCAGAGTGGTCTCTGCTACCAAATCACACATACATTTATGATGCAATATGATCGAAGTGTCAATCCTTGGGGAAAAACTAAAGGTGAGTGATTACATCTAGAACATCTTGCAGCATCACACACTTTGTGACTGTTGTGGCTGGACTGAACTGGCCTGGAGCTGTTTCTGCCTTTCCCTCTTGGTAACTGATGCTCGTGACAATCTGACTTTAGGAATGAGACAAGACAAAAATCATCTTCAAAACAACTTCACTTGCAGAAGTTTCTGTGTCCTCAGCTGACTTGGTTTGGGAATAGATGACCACTGCATTTCTTATGCAAGAGAAGGAGCATGGATGTACTAGGAGAAAAAGGGAAGAATGATGTTGGTAGTGGCTTGAGTGATTATAATATTGTTATAATACTACAACTTTAGGCCCTTTCATTCAGGCCATTTAATTAGAAGTTTAGTGTATCAAAAAAGAAGAAAAAAATCCCTTTTAGGTGGTATGCCCTGATTAAGATTAAGCAAATGAAAAGATTCTGATGCGATTGCAGGAGAAAATAAGCTTTGACCAAGCATAGGATTTAATCTCATGAAATCTCCGAGAATTTGTACGTTAATATCTAAAACTGAGCTTGCAGATCTGATATGATGGCAGGGCAGAATAAGTCTTTCTGGTATAATAGACAAAATTACCAGAAAATTTCAATTGGTAAATTAGAAAATACGCTGTGGACAGATGATTGGTTTCATGTAGTCTTGATCCTTCTAGCCAGGTATTGGGAAAGCCCCATGGTCATAAAGTCTGCCAGTTGGCTGCCTCTTACCAGTTCTGCTTTGAGACAAAAAGCCCCATCCTGGGAGAGCTCCTAATCCATTCTGCCATGAAGTCGAGCAAAGGACACAGCTCCTGCCACCTGGCATATCGCTGCCATCCATGGCCTGAGACCATTCCCACAGGGCCTCTGGCTTGCTGCCTTTCTGCTGAGATCTGACACCAGGCTAATCTTTTGGTTGAAAATGTTCACATATTAACCACCGTTGACAATTTTTGTATTTGTAAAGCTGGACCTGTAGTGCAAATTAACATCTGTGAATTTTCCTGCAGGATAGGTGTGCAATTTTTCTCCCATTAATAGTGGAGGAATGTTTATTCTCACAAGTGTAGCAGTATTCTAGAAAATCTACTGTCATTTATTATGGTCTGGCTTAATGCAGATTTTTAATTGACATAATTTCTCTGAGGTTTGAGCAAAGGGAAGAGTAAGGGAGAAAGTGCAGGATTACTATTATCAGCATGTCCCAAGGCTGCTGCTTTTAAATTTAGGATTATAACTGTTATTTAACAGAATTATCCTTGACACACATGGTCTCAAGAAGAGATCTGAAAGCAAGGGCAGAGCAGTGTCATCTGACAGCCTGAAGCAGTATCTTTGAAAAGGTCTGAAATTGTCACTTTTTGTCTAGAAGATGACCTCTGGCATTCCCAGCAATACTCTGCTTTGTGGAAGAGGGGAGGAGGGACAGCAAGGGGACAAAATCTTTCTTTCTGTTACATAAAGTCATGTTGCTTATGGTGGCCTTTAAAGAAGACTCTTCCTGAGCAGGTATTAGAAGTGGTGGTTGGTAAGGGGAGGTGTTGGACCTGCTGGAGTGGCAGTGGTTTGTCACCAGCCTGCAGAGCTGTGTGCATTCTTCTCACTGTGTGTTTGGGGAGGGGCAGGTGAGCTCCTGAACATGCACCTGGACCTCCCTGACAAAGGACACTTCAGACCAGATATGTCTGGTGATAGTGGTGGAGAGTGTGAGCTATCCTTGAGTCAGCCCACTCCCCTGGCTCCTGGTGTGGATGGCCTCTGCTCTTAACACAGCACTGCTCTGCTGGGCTCTGCAAGGCTGTGTCCCAAAGCAGTATTTATCTGTGCTCCACCTCTTCTTGTGCAAAATATGATTTGGTGGTGATGTGTTTAGTTGCAAAGGTTTTCATCTCTCTGTGCAAAATGATGTGACAACAAATGGATTTATAGTCATAAAAGATTGTATTGTAAAAACCTCAAAACTTTTTCTAAGTGTTCTGCCTGTCCACTCTTCTACTGTTACTAGCTGTGCTGAGTTTGAACCAGCTAGTTTTATGCAAGCAGGTCTCTTCTAGAATCTGAAGACTACTGTAAGCTTTAATTTAAAGAATCTAGAAGTTCTAGGGGAAAAGCCTTCTTTAAAAATGTTACTTCCCTCAGTTTCTGATGTATAGGCTTAAGGGAAATAAAATCTCTACTGAATTGATATAGGACACAGAGAATTCCCTTCCTAAAAATTAATTATTTTTGGGTGTGTCTTGACCATAAGTTTGCAGGTAACAGAAGTGGAGAGGACAGTCATGTAATTCTTATAGCAGCCATCCTACCTGGAAAACAGTGCCACTGTTATTCTTTATTGAATATTTCACAGATCTAATGCATATAGCAGGAATTTGGTTAAGAATTGAATTAAATGTTTTTAATATTGAGAATATTCTTAAGTTGGTGTTTGCTGTGGCTTCTTGCTAAATCAACATTATAATCCTGCTTTCATTTCCCTACAGATGATGAAGCATGCCTGGGATAATTATAAGCGTTACGCATGGGGATTAAATGAATTGAAACCCATATCTAAGCAAGGACATTCAAGCAATTTATTTGGTGAGTAGAGTGTATTTTTGTGCTTAGTGACGTTCGCATAAAACAGTAAATCAGCTGAAAAGCTTATAGGTGATAAACATGTTTTCTTTCTGCTCCCTGTCATGCAGCAGGATGTTTCTTGCTTCTGTTATGTGTAAAAAGTAACAGTAAATGAAGGTGCTTTCTGTGACTCTTAGAGATTAGTGTCTGAGTAAGAATAAATGAAGCATGGCATTGCTGCATGATAAAAATACAGTTTTGCTGTAATAAATACTGTCCTGTCTTAAACATTTACTATGGAAATCATTGATGCCACATTCATAGGCAGGGAACTAAGGAGGACAGGGTGGAGAAGATGAGAAATCCTATACAAGGAACAAACAATACTCTCTACAGTCATGAAGGTAGCTGAAGCTGTGTGCAGTTCTTAAGAATTTATTTCCATTTCTTACAAAAATTTGTTGATTTGTATCAGGCTCCCTTATCAGGCTTTCTTTTTCATTAATATAGCTGTTGTTTGCACTTCTAAATATTGCACAGGAGATGTTAAATAAAGCCCAAGTTGTTATCAGTGTAGAACAAATATGGGACTGAAAAGTTCTAGTAGGAGAGGCACCCTGTAGAAGTGCAGTGTAATGAGGCAAGACTTCCTCAGTGTCCAAGTGAGACTTCTGGCTGAAAAAATAGTAGCTGAAGAGAAACAGCATTCTGAGGAAGCATAAGAGAACAGTCCTGTGAACTGTCACTATCTTCAGTTTTGCAGAAAAATGAAGAATTAAACTGTTTGACACCAATTTTTCTATTTAAATAGCTTGTTTTCCAAACAGAAAGCTGGAAAAATTACTAATTTCTATAGCTGAGACAAAATCAATACATTATTTTGATTTTAACAGGAACTTACTTTGTTGAATGTTTGCAAAAGATAGCTTGAAGTGGAAACATTTTCTAAAACAGCCTAAATAGAGCACTTATCAAATCCCCAACTATATTTGGAGGTTGCTTAGAGACAGCAGTTGTGATTACAAAAATAAGTAGGAAAAATACAACATCTACATTGATCTTGCTGCACTATTTGGCTTCCCCAAGGTAACACTAAAAATGTTAATAAGTAATTATTATCTAGTTAGTTATTGGACTTCTTTTTGAGTTCTTGAAACCAGAGTAGTTTGAGTTAACTTCAAGGTTGAGTCATCATGTTCTTGCTTCCTTCTCTCCTCTAAAAATGAAAATTAATTATTGTCTGCAGGAGAATGATAGTTGTGTTATTTAATATATTTGAGGAACTATTTAATGGAATTCTGTTTTCTTGCAGTGCAACAAAATGGCATAAAATTTCTCAAAAATTGAAACGCTTAGTTTCATTTGAAATCAGAAACAGTATAAAAATTTCTAAGGTTTGAGGTAAAAATAATATTGCATGGATTCACAGAAAAACCTGTAGATGTATCTTAAGCAGGAATTCTGTTGATGTTGCATAAGTTTAAGTCACTTGAGGCACAGTTCTCTGTGAAACAACACAAGGGTTGAATTGAAAAATAAAACTGCATTTAAAGGAGTAAGAGCCAGAGTCAGTCTAAATGCAGATCAGTTTCTCATCATGGTCATCTGGTATAAGATCTTATTGCTGAGGAGTTTTCCTTAGAAACATCTTCAATCTTATTGATCTTGGTGCAAATCAAAATCAACATTAGGGCTCTTTCTGCTGAGTTGCTTTACAGAATACCAACGAGCAGCATATCTGCAAGCAGGTCTGCCTTGTGAGTTACCCTTGCCCAAATCCATAATTGCCTTTTGTTCTTTACAGACAAAACCTTGTTTCTGTAAGTGTCCTCAGATGATTAGATATGATCTGTACCTTCATGTTTGAATTCAGCAAATGTCACCTTTTTCATAAAACAATAAAAGAGTGATTTGTTTGTGTGTTTGGTTTCTTTCCTTCATGAAAGAATGGACAAGTTTTCTTATCTTACTTGTTCCTTATTAAAAAAAAAATAAAATTGAAAATGGTTGACTAATTTAAGGTAATCCTGAATTGTATTAGTGGAGAATAAGTTACCTTCAACTCTGTGTCCTGTGGATTTCCTCCCAACCTTCAAAACTCAAGACCTTCAGTTCACTGTCATCCATCCTAGCTATCTCCAATTTACCAAGATTGTCTTTTCTTCTTGCTACCAGGTCTCAATTGTTTTAAAAATACAAGTTTTGAATGTCTTAGTATCAGTAAAATATAGCACATTTTGTTAGGCACTGTTTGATTTTAAACACTTCTTCTCCTTTGAATTAATTGCTGCATTTACATTGCTTTGCATATTCTGGGAGTGGCTGTTATGGGATGAAGACTTTTAGTATCTCACTGTGAGGAACAGCAGAGTCCAGTGCTGTGTGGTGCTTTGTGTTGTGTAAGTTACAGTACAGCTCTCCTGACAGAAGGGGAGAGTTGTTTTCAAATGATGCTTCTTCTAAGCTTATTTTTGAAAGTATAACAAATTGCTTGTGGTAGAGCTACTCTGTAGCTGAGGACTTCCTGCTGAACTTGGAAATGGCTTTTTCTTGTCCTAAACTCAGGCCATGAAAACAAATTGTGACGTCAAGGAACTCCCTTGATCTTGCTGGTATTCTGCAGGCAGTGTGTGTGGAGGGGTGTATGTGAGAAGCTGAGTAAGTCTTTAGACTGGCAGACTACGGATATATTCATGTTATGAGCAGAAGTTGCTTTCTTTCACATGTGCACACCAAGAATGATATACTTTTAGAGAAACACTGAAACATATGTGAACTGAAACATTTCTCCTTGTAGCTGCTGCCACATACATGCCTCTGACCATTGGCAATGTCTTTTCAGCACACCCATGGCAGTGTTATTTCCTTTGTGTTGCCATGTTAGGTTTTACCATGTGGTAGCAAATATTTGAAAAGACAGAAATATTCTTATTGGTTTAATTCCATGAAGTGTACAACTGTTTCTAGATTAATTAAATAAGTTGGAATAGCTCAGCATCTGTTTGCATCATATCTGTCCATTAGCAGAACAGGGCGCATCTCCTGGTACGACTTCTTCCATGAATACTAATTCTTCTCTGACTATTCCTAGTAGAAAGTAGGCCCTGAGTAAGTGCTGTTAGTTTTTAATACTTTAACCTTTATGTTTCAGGTTATTGTTAACAATGTTAGCTAAAGCAGAGATTTATTAATCTACCTTCCTATTGTGGAAGTGGCAAAATCACAATTTTGCCATTTTTCTCATAGCACTCCACCACCAACCCCTCAAACTAGGAGCTATTCCTCTCTAAGCCTTCTGAACTAATTTTAAAACTAATGAGTGTTGCTGCACTAGCAGAGAATTCTTTCTAGAAGTGTTTTCTGCACTTAAGTGACTGTAACTCAAGGGCTTTTTTAATTATCTGAAACTGTGTTTCATGTGCACTATTGCCAGTTTGATATTGTAACTTATGAGCGTAGTATAATTAATCTCTTCAAGTGAAAAAGGACCTTTTCTGGAAGCAAAAAGGGAGGCATTAATAAATACTCGCAGTCTGCTAACCTCAAAGTACTATAGTTTAGTAAGATCCTGCTCCTCCCACTTTGAACTGTTTTTTGTCATTTCCCTTATGGAGTGTTGAGGTGTATGAATATTTTTAAAGCCTGCCAAAATTTATACCCAAAACTGTCTTGGCAGTGTATAGTAATCTGTCTTTTAAAATTCTAGGTTTATTAATATAGCCTAGGCAATTAATTGTGCATGTGTTTAAAGAATATATTAATTTAAATTGAAAGGATTCAAATCTCCCCACTCCAGTCTTGTTTGTCTTCACTGTTCCTGTATTCCTTGAAATTTTGTGTTTTAGTATGTGGTTTTAATTTTGGAAGTAATCCTGATATCCATCTCAACTAAATTAACTTGTGTAAAGAATAACCTTAGCAGATATGTGGATGAATTACTCAACACAGCATTTTTGAGAGGAGGTCATGTTGCACAACAAAGACAAGTGTATTGTCTTTTTAGATTTCCAAAACCATTTTTCAGGCTTATTACTGGCTGCTCACAGGAATCCATTGCTGCTGAGGCCACGCTCTCAAATTGCTCATCCCAATACTGAAAAATCAAATGACCAGAGTTAAATTTGGCAGTGCAAACAAGTTACTTGGGGTAGCTTTGACAATGGCAAATTGCAAACAATTCCACAAACCCAGATGATTTCCCAACAGGCGATAATTGCACTAAGAAATAGAAAATGTTCCTAATTTAAACTGGCACTTAGTGAAACAGGAGATATAATTCTGAATTAATACACAGAACAGGCAGACTTGAGCTCATAGTAAGTAGTAAAGCTTGACAGTTTTCCAGAGCAATACGTGGAGGTCCATAAAAAGTGGCATAGATGGGATGAACAAGGATTTATTGTTCCTTGTGGGGAGCGATATCCTTTGTAAGGAAGGGGTGGAGATAGAAAATTACTAGGCAGCATGTTCAAACAAAAGAAGGTGGTTCATAAGAAAACATGTAGCTGAGCTGCATGGTGCCAGAAATGTGAATGCTAAAGGCTTCTGCAGGAAGCACAGAGATAATCAATGAAAGAAAAAATATTTGAGCTTTATCAAATTCAAAGACACCAGAGATGTCTCTAAAATGAAAAGGTGCATAAAATACTGGAGATTTAGAAGAACATTCTTGAAATATCACTATATTCCTTCATGTCACATGTACGAAAAGTTAGATTTGTTAAAAACTGAATGAATTTTTCTTTCCCCACTCCTACCGGGTGCTAATAGTCACTGAAATTAAAAGTGTTAATATTGCTGAGGGTTTGCCAGTACTTGAGTCAAGAGTTTCATGTTTTGGCATAGCACACTTTAATAATTAATCACTCTTGACACTTTAAATTGCTAATGATACTGGATAGGAACCTTTTCAGTGAACTTTAAATAAAGGAAAACACTGTTCTAAGATATGAGTCAGCTTTTGAAGCAATGCTCCAAGAAACCTACAGCTCAAATCAAAATGTTGCTTTAGTCAAACCTGTATGTATTCTCGAATGCCAAGCTTGGTGTGCAAGGGGTGGGAGGAAATTGTGAGCTGTTAAGTGCATTGATTCTGAAGTATTCTATTTCAGTCTCTTCTGGCCATATCTAAAAGCTTGGGCTAGACAAGTGAGAGCTTATTTTGGCACACGCTCCAAAGGGTTTGGCCACGAGCCAGTCGTGGTTCTTAAACCATATGGCCATATAAGCTCAGTCAGAGAGCTGTGCTAATAAGATTGCCATTCACATCCAGAGCAGTTCTCCCTGCAGTGACATCCTGGAAATTCATACACTTATTCATTCTCTGATCACTCTTCTTATTCTGCTCTTACTGTCCAGTCCTGAGATGCTATTCCATTCTCTTAATGTAATATCTTTTTTTTATTTGCTTGCATGTACACTGGCACTGTTAGATATTAAAAAGCATGCAGTTTAAATGGGTTGACTGTACATTACCCAGAGGAGATATAGGTTACCTGTGCTTTAAATCATACTTTTCAGGAATGCTGGGTAATAAGCCATTGTTATGGTTAATATTCCACAAATCGTGTCAGCAATATGTTCTTTTTTATTTTCTTCCAGATCATTGCTTAAGATTTTAAGTGTTAAACTGGAAAGGAAGTTCTGTAGATGATCCTCAATAGTCTACTGGAAATTTCATGTTGACTGATTTCCTTTTGCATTCTTTTCAGTTAATAGTAGGCTATTTCATGTATTCTCTATTAATTCCTTGGAGTAAACAATGCTGTTAGTAAAGGGTCAACAACAGAAGTAAAATGGAGCATATATGAGTACTTGGTCTGGAGGTTTTGGTAGAGACTAATAATTCTACATTTTGGTAGGCTTGTACATCTGGTTATCTCTTTTATCATCAAAACAACTCCCTTTGAACTTATGTTTTATGAGTTTCAAGTTCATTTTCTCTACCTTGAATATTATATATATATATTATTATTTTTTTTTATCTGCAAAATATATCTATATTCACCTGAGGTCTATGAATTTTATCAAAGTATTTTTTGTGATTTCTTCCTCCTGCCTAGGGCAACTATGAAACTCTACCATGGTGGCTGCAACTTCGCTGGCACTCTGTAACATGGTGCTCACTGTTAGTTAAATTTACAGCAGTACTGTAGGTGTATAGGAAAACAGTCCTCTTGTCCAAATATTCTGTGTCATGAGAGTGTACTGTAATTGCCTAGCAATAATCTTTGCTTCTTGTAGACCATGACTGCTGTGTAATTCCTTGGGAATGTTGTGTAGGAACGAACAACAGTGATAACTGTATTTAATAATTTATGTGCTGTGCTTTGAGAAGCATAGCTTATATAGGCTTGTGGAATATTTGGTCTTATCCCATAATAAGAAAGGTTCATTTAATTTCTTTGCACTCCTTCCTCCACCCCCACCACTGGTTTGTCTGACTGGTTATTAATGAACTGTTCAGCATCACGATTTCCATACTACTCTCAAGTTTAAGTTACCCTGTTGGCTGACTTAACATAAACTGCAGTTGTTCACAAGTCATAATTCTGGCCTTCAAACTGACTCTTTCTCTGTTCCTTTATCTTTTATCAAGAACTCGGAAGTACAGCTGTTTGAGAGAAAACTAATTGTCGCTTTAATTGTTTATTTCATTTTCTGGAGCCTTCAGAATAACAGCAGAAATTATTTCAAATAAAGTAAGATCTACTTGAGATTTTAGCATTTTTTTTTCTGTCTGTGCTCTAAGCAGGCCACATAGGCCAGGAAAAGGAAATCATAATAATTAGATGACTCCAAGGGAGATTTCTCAATAAATTTTCTCCTTATTTCCTCCTCTTTTTCTTCTAACTTAGTAGTGAGTTGCAGCTCAAGTAATAATCCTTAAATTGAAAGCTCAACTGTTTAGTGGTGATGTTAGTTTTATTACAGGAGGATTATCACAAAGAATTTCTTTTCATGGTGAGCCCGTCACTATCCACTGAAGCAAATCAGGTTATAGATGATTTTTCTTTAAGTTGAGCTTAGTTGTAAAGGTTGACTAGTAACTGCTCTTCTTACCAGACATCTCCAGAACTTTTGCAGTAGTGCTGATGTCCTCCAGCAGTTTTCCACTCACACTTTCTCATAAGCTCAGGAAAAACATAAGTTGCTTAGCCAAGTTTGAAGGAATACTTTCCCTTTAATATTAGAGAAGGGCAGCCAAGTTCCAAATAAGCTCTTGGAGGAGATTATGTTGTTCTTACCAAAGTATGCTGCAGTTTTATTAGTGGAATATCTGGGGGAAAATGGAGACATTACTTCCTTCAGAGTAGGAAAGTGACATTCCAAAAATGAGTCGTATAAGCAGCTGCTAAAATAGAGAAAATGTCTGATTCTGTTAAATGTACCAAGTAACTGTTGTAATAACCTCAAATATTATTTTGTTTAAGATGGTGGAAATGGAAAATTATTTTCTACCTGGAAACTTAATTTAAGAAAGTGATGTCAATCCTGCTATATAGAGCTCTGCAATCACCTCTCTGTTTCATGTGGAAGCAGAAACTCATGATGGCAGTGAACACAAGAATTGACTGATACAGTAACTTTCTTTCTTAAATATGAAAAATTGACATTTGATAAGCTTACAAAATTAAGTTTATTTTTTCATCAGGTATTTCAGAGACAAGATGACAATCAAGTTCCTTAATTAGTTGTAGCTACTATCTTGTTATTTGCCT
This sequence comes from Thryothorus ludovicianus, assembly GCA_013397245.1. Classification (NCBI taxonomy): domain Eukaryota; kingdom Metazoa; phylum Chordata; class Aves; order Passeriformes; family Certhiidae; genus Thryothorus; species Thryothorus ludovicianus. The sequence continues at coordinate 653,308 of VZTB01006934.1, forward strand.
GGTACAATCAATTCTGGAATGAGTAGTCAGCTATTCACCTGACTCATTAGCCCTGCTGAGGGAGACAGGGATTGGACCTAATGGCTTTCTCTGTTGATTGCAACCTAAATTATTTTGTAATTCTAAATGTTCACTTCTGTATCAGAGTCTTCTCTAAAATATAATTGTGGTTTTCCATTTATTATGAAAACTACAGGAGCCAAGTTAGGAAATATAAATTTTAGCAGAGTGGTCAAAATTGAATTTTTTACATTATCCCATAAATAGGAATTGAAACTCCTCCTAGACAAAAATGGTGTTTTGAAAAGGTCAAGGTAAATTTGGTGTAAGCATGGAAAAGTATTTTGAGTGACTGTGTTTTCTTGAGCCCCACCATCCACATTAACCTTTCAGTACAGGATGACGAACATTTAATCCATTCCAAAGCCAGCATACTGATGATATTTCGTCTGGCAATGTTGGGTCAAGGCTAGCTCTGTAGCAGAGGCAGAAGGATGTTGCTTTTGCAGACCACCAGAACTTGCTCTGAAAAGCAGTGCCTTGCTCTGGAAACCAGTGCCTTGCAGCCCCTCCTGAGCTGACAAATCCATGTGTGCAAGTTTGCCTTTACCTCCCCCAGTGCTATCTTGGGCAGGTTACACGGTGGTGCACAATGTCAGAAAAATTGTTTTCCACAGACTGTACTTCTTAAAGGGCTTTCCTACCTGAAATGGGATCAGTACTCACCAGCTTCTTAAAGCTTTACGTATATTATTGAGTATAAAAACAAAAAAGCAACTGTCTGTTTTCATTCCAAACTGGAAGAAATAGGAATTTCTCAATTACTGAGACTTCCTGGGTTTTATGTAATTTTATGGTGAACTGTTCTATCAGTGATTTAAAATGCAAAATTATGGCTGAAAATACAGTGCATTAGAACAGCTCTTCAAAAGTTCATTAGTGGAAGAAATACTTAAATATTATGATGTTGTGTTGTGGCATGGGAATCAAAAGTAAGGGCTGTGAATTACTAGTTACCACTTGAATGCGTATGCACCCAGTTTTTAATTGGATTAATTGAAATAGGATTTTGAAATTAGAATTAATTTAAATTAATTAGATCTAACTGAAAAGTCTTCTTTTGGAAAATAAATCACTGGCTCTTCATGTATTTCAGGTAGCATACAAGGAGCAACAATCGTGGATGCCCTTGATACACTGTTCATCATGGAAATGAAAGAGGAGTTCAAGGAAGCCAAGGAGTGGGTTGAAAAAAACTTGGATTTCAATGTGGTAAGAAGCTGATTAACATTTAATGCTCTGTTTAGTCTCCAGGGACCAACTCAGGACTGGATGCTAGTATTACAAGCATGATGCAAGGCTAAAGAATTTAGATCATTCATAGATAAAACAAGGCAAGAAGCTGGAGGATAGGACATTTACTGCTCTTCTTATATGTTCCTTTTCAATCACAGAGATTTAGGTAGATGGAAGGCAATGAGCTAGACTGAAGGAAGGAAAAAAGGAAATAGAGTATTTGCCCTTGTAAAATAAAACACAGACTTTTCAGCTTTTCTGAATAGAAGAATTGGGACCATTAAATTTTTTCATTATGTAAACCTTTTACATTTTCCCTTTATGAAAGCTTCCTTAGATTTTGCTTGTGTTAAGAGAAAGTTACATGCCATACATACTACTTAGGTTCCTTTGTCTGCTCCGGTAAGTTTGAATATCGTGAGTTAGGTTAAACTATTGGCACAACTGAACTGCTTTAGTCTTATGAAGCATCAGGCCTTCACAGCTGCATGTACAAATCACCCTATTAAGTGGAAAATATGCAGCTGAGGGCAAAGTCCATTAATAAATCTTTTATTCTAGAAAAGCCTTGAAGAAGCAGGAACCTCTTCAACTGAATTGAGAAGTCTTGGGTTTGGTAATTTTTTTTTTTCTTTTTTTGTGCCAGAGGATTTATTGTTGGGTACAGAGAGCTGATGAAGCACCTCTGATCAGTGTAGTAAAGTAAGCACAGTACACTGAGCACTTAAAAGCTCTTGTAGTTGGCATGCTTCATGTTAGAAACATTTTCTGAAAACAAAGTACTCTTTCTAATAAGTTATGCAAAAGTCAGGTTTAATTGGGTTCTCTTCCATGCTTGAGAAATAATTATCCTTTTAAGAAGAATTTAATAAGAGTGGATGTTACATAGTTTATATAAGCAGTAATTTAGTTTGCATTTATATTTACATTTATAATGTAAATACAGGATATTAAACAGTGCTCGTTTGTAGCGTCAGAAGCCTGAATGACATGCTAACTTTATTTTCTGAGTAAGAATATTTTTTCCTAAAGGTATTTTTGTAATACTAAATTCTTGTCTTATTAGTTTGGTATTATCAAGATGTTTAAAAACCAGGATAAGACAACAGGAAATAACAAACTCCACTTAAAGGGATGAGGCTGAGCTCTACCTGGAGGAACATTGTAAAGCGTTGTAGAGTGATTTGCATTATAAACATGAAAATCTTTACAGAAATCTTGCTATATTTGGTACTGGAAATTATACATGGTATTGCTTACATTTCTCTTTTTAATGCAGCTATTTTTTTCTCAATAATGCTCATAAGCTAAGAAAATGTCAGAAATTTTGTATTCCATTTGTTGGTCAATGCAGGAGTGGAGCAGATTTGCCAAAGCAACTTCACAGATAACGCTGGCATGCGTCACTAACAGTACATTGTTACTGATATTCCTGTAAGCAGCAGCCTGGTGTTCAACACCTCACAAAATTATTTTCATAATACTTCATAATCATATGTAATTGAATTTTACACTGACATCAGCAGCGAGTAGATGAATTTTCCCAAACTGGAACAAGAAAATTAAAATAAATAACTGCAACACCAAATTTAATAATGAATGTCCATTTGTTTAATGGCTGGATTGCTGGAAGCTATTCAACTTGCACTTTTGTTTAGTTTTCCACTTTAAGTAAAGGTTTTAGATTCAAACACTGCTTTGTATTTATAACTTACAGTTTAAAGAGCAACAGTTCTCTTTTATGTTTAAGCATTTATCATGTATCAGACCTTACATGACATATTCTGCAAAAATGTTATGTACACTATTACTTGCTGCTGTTTTAGAAACCTTTGTCCCATGAAAGTGATTTATTTGGAATAACTGACAACACTGACAAATCCTTAAGAGTTATTTCTTCTGAATAGTATAAACTTCTGTTTGATGTTTCTGTACATTTCCTGGGGAGTGACCGCTTAATCAACATATTTGGCCTTTATTTGCATAAATAGATTAAGTTTTTCTCTTCATTTATTCTTTGAACCATGTCTTTCACATCTTTAATTTTCTTTAAGATGTTCTGTACAAAAATTGTTGTGACTGTATTTTGTAGCAGAATTCTTCCTCCTTATGTGCTATGTCAATGCAGCTGGATATAGGAAAATTTTACAAACTGTAGAAGATGCTCATCAAACTATTTGGCCAGCACTCACACCACTGTCAACACCTGATCATAAAAGTTTCCTAATGTCACTTTGTAAAGTAGGCACTAGTTTATCCACATGAATGGATTTATGGAATAAAGATTATTTAATGGGAAATGGCAACGTCTCTTTATGCGTTAGACTTCAATCTTGCAGTTCAATGAATTAGATGTCAGGGTTGCTCTTCTTTACCTTTCCGAAGATAGGTTTTGATTTTGAAGGAAAATTCTATTCAAGTCAGCAGCACCTTTCTTGGCAAACTTGTTCATTTTAGTACAGTGCATGTCAGTGGATATGTTTAGAAGCTTTCCCTTTTGGAGTATAATACAGGCTATTTTCATTACGGCCGTGGCTGGTAGCCCTGTGATTTTATAACTCAGATATCCTTATTCAATTCTTGGAGCTTTTTTATGTCACAACTGCTGACACTTTTTTTTTTATTTGAAACCTTGCAGAAGTTTGAGCTAAACTGAATCATTCCTTCAGGAATTAAGTTGCATTTTCTGATTCTGTCAATATTATAAGAGATGTAGACATACTTGTACCTTTGAAGAGATGACATTTGCAGTGGCTAAATCCACGGTCTTAGCTTTGAGCAGCATCATGGATATATGCTCTGTTCTCTGTTAAATCACTTCATCTCTCTGAGGGATTCATCTTTGCTCTTCTAATTAATGTAGCCAAGGCTTTGTTCTGACCCCCCCCACGCAAGCTGCTGCCCACACACCCCTTCACAGTGCACAGCCCAAGGCTGCAACCACTGGGCTCTGTGTCAGAGAGTTACATGGGAGGAAAAGCCTTTCATGGGATCTTTAGGGAGCTTGGCTGTTTCCTAGCTACAACTACACACTGCTGCCTGCTCCTCTGCTCTTATTTTTTCTTATTTGTTTCAGAAGCTGCTCACACACACGCAGAGGTTTTTGAAACAGTTTCTGTACCAACACGCCACTTCTGCTTCACACTGGGGAGGAAAAAGCTATTGGTCTCTGCAGTGCAAGAATCAGATAACATTGAATACATGCTCGGGAAGAGAGAGGGGGAAAGGGATCTTAATGAAGCAAATGAGGGGGTCAGGTGTCAGGGAATAGAGGTGGAGAAGCTGAGCCACATGGCACAGCAGTGAAGGTTTGTGAGTTGTTAAGTATTGGAATTGGTGGTGCTCTACATCTATGCCCAAACACACCCCACTATCTTTAGGGTGAGTGACTAAGTGATCCACCCCTCTCTTGCTGAGCCCTGCTAAATTGCTTCTGTGCAAAAGGACAGTCTTGGCTGTACTGCCTGCTGGGAGCAGTCCTTGGTCTACATGGTGTCCTAAGACATGTCTGGACATTGACTGGAACAGGGGCCCACACCAAGACCAGAAGGTGCTAGCAAGCAAATTGTACATGGGACAGGGCTTGAATTCATACTCTGTCCAACTAATGGGCTGTCTGATGGAAGTGTAGCCAGACAGGGTCAGAATGGGAACAAGGTATGGAGCAGAAAGCCATGCACTTGTTCAGATACAAGTGAAATTGGGAAAGTACGAAGGGGATTTTATTATTTGCACTTGAACACAGGTACCAGTGAATTGAGAAACTGCATAAAGAGAAGAGAATGAGTAAGAAGGTCAGGGTACCCTCAGTCTTATGTCCTACCAATGCTCTTAAGCAAAGCTGTTTAGTTTAGAAGTTGGTCACTCACTGTATCTGATTTTGTATGTCACTTTTGAAGCCTGAAGGCTAACTTACCATTTCTGATTTTCATCTTTGTGCTTAGCTGAGCAAATCTGAGTATCTTCTAAGAGTTTTTGTCAGCAGCTTCATGCAGCCTAGAAGTTTTGTGAGTGATATGTCTGTTATTTGAGAACTGGAAAAGAAGTGGTAAAAGTGGAGAAACTTGAAGTTAAGTTTTTTTCTCTACTGTCATGTAGAGACTAGCATGCCCCATTTCCAAGATCCCAGAATAGCAGATGTTATTTGCATCTGTAATAAATAAGGCTTCTAGCATCTATCATTGACTCAGTTGTATCTGTGGTGTGGAAGTCAGTAACAGAACAGACTTTCAGACATCAGTTTGCTTATTTCAAACTTCAGCATTTACAAATCTAAATCCTACTATTTCCAAACTGTAGGTCTTATGATTGACTTGTATTTAACAGTCCACAACCTAATGTTTTGAGTTGGAACATTATAGGTTTGGCTGTTTACTCTTTGTGTTTTTCCTCTTCAAGTGAGAAATTCAGAAAGTTTCCTAATACAACAATTTGGAACAGCTTTCCCAATTAAAAAAAAAAAANTGTGAGTAAATGTATAATGGGTCAGAGAGAGATCTTAAGAAAGCCAGCAGTTGAAAATTATTCTTTATTTTGTGGGACTATTTGATTACCACTTAACTTATTAGTACACTGTAAATGCCAGACTTCAAAGTGACATTTTTTGTTTTGATTATGTGTAAGAACCTATTTTGATGGGCTAAAAGAAGATCCTGCAAATTCATTACTAAATGCAGTTCTTTTGCTGCTAGAGTTTATTAATGCCTTCAGCAGCACTTTATTTCTGTGCCTGTTGAAGATCTTGCAGTTTGCCATGCAGGGACTTCAGCAAGGTTAAATAACATGTTATGCAATAACCAGGCTTTGACACTTGTGATAAAAAGGTTGCTAAGATTGTTTCCCCTATCTTTGGGAACTGAATATTTTAGCAAGCTGCCGGTAACTTTCATTTGTGGAATATGAATGAAACTTTTTTTTGCCCACAATTGCAAGTAATTAAAATCTCGTTTAATTACAATAGTTGAAAGTGAGCTATTGTAGTACTATCCATGATTATCGTACTTCCTGGGCTGCTTGAAAATGCTAGGATTTGTTGCTGTTCCCAACCTTTGTGCTACAACAGGGGAGTATTATTATTTAAAAGTAATAATAATTACAAGTTCATCTCATTTCACAGGAAATGTGGGCCCTTTGTGTCCACTTTTTAGTCTAGAATTATATACGTTATTCAGCATTGTTCAGTACAGGGTCCCTGGTGTTCTCTTGCACAGCTTGATAAACTGCAGGGTATGGGCTGCTTGCCATGGTGTGTGTGCGTGGGGGGAGTTGCTATAGTCCTTGTGCACAGGAGCAATAGATGGAAATGCAGATGAGGTGACTGAAGCTCTATACACTCTTGATGAGAAGAACAAGAACAGAAGAACCAAAGGAAAGAAAGTTTTGGAAGGAATCTTTCCAACAGAGAAGACTGAAACAAATTATATGTTAGGATTTGTGGTGTTATTTTTTGTTATCTTTATAAAAACCAAAAGAGTAAGCTCTTTATCAAATATAAATTAAGATGACTTGATTATTGGGAATACATTCATCTGTGTAAAGAGCACACAGTATTTTCTCCAGTTGAATTTTGAATGGCAGAACATGTAACCAAGTGCTGCTGGTGAGTGCCAGGTGGAACCTAACTCTGGATAAATAAAATAGTATTTTGTTTTAAGTCTTGTTTTTATGAGGGAGGGTGACTTCCCATGAGAAAATACAGATGGAAGTCATTTTGGCCTTGGTCTGTGAATTGTGGAGAGGAAGGTTATCAGGAACGAGGTGTATTAAGGAAATGATCCAGAAGGATATGAATGCTGATTTTTGGGAAGCTGGAGGAGTTCAATAGACAAAGGCCTTCAGGAGAGCCCAGTTGACAGTAGTTCATTGTCTGAACAATGTTTTTAATATTAAATTCAACATAACAGCTGTTTGAAGCCTCAATAGTTTACCAGTTGTAGTCTTAATCCTATGGTTTATGGAAGGGTGGGGAAAGTTGTGATGAGATGCAGATGAGATAACATTGGCCCTGTCATAGATGTGCAAATAGAATAGAAATGCAGGGTAACACAGGCTAACTAATATAAGCCTTGGCACTGTAATCTGCCTGCCCCCTCCTCATTTGATTATATTTGTTGCTTTTTGAAGATGTGCCTTGCTAAGGCATTGTCAGTCTTTCTTCCTTTCTTTACAAGGAGTTAGTATAGTAGATATTCTAGTTATAGCTGTAATTTTCTCCAGCATCTTGAGTGTTTCTGAGCTATGGGTTTTCTTCTACTTGAAAAGCAATTTTAACATTACTTTGGTGTTATGTGTCATCAAACCAGCAATGTAAAGAATGTTGTATGTCTTTGTCAAAACAATTTCATCTTTAGAAGCTAATCAAGGAAACCAGATGAAATTCCTGAAATTTGTCACAGCTTAGCTCTTGCTCAACATTTGGATCCATATGTTGCTTTTCGTTTCCTGTTCCTTCTCAAGTACAGTGATCAGAAGTTACAATTTCTCTGGATTTTGTATACTACTTGGACTATTCCATTTATGGTTCAAATAGTGAATGATAATTTACTGAAAAAATATAAGATGAAAGACCAAATTACTTGTATTCTGGAATTAACTTAAAAGCCCTGGAATTAAAACAAAAACATGTGATTCATTTTCAAACATGTAACTGTTTTTCAAGTTTTTCAAGTTTCAAGAATCCTTTCTAAAAGGGAGACCTGCAATATCAGATCAAACTGATGTTTAGATGTTAGCCCAGATGTGTACTAACAAAGGTGTTTCAGATATTCTCATACACAGCACAGTCTATATGGGGCACTAATGTGAAGACCATACAATTGGAAATTATATTTATCCAGTTGTTCAGAGCTCTCTTTTACACTTGGTACCTTAAAAAGGGAACATTGTAGTCATCTTGAAATATACACATCCAGTCATTTCACCTTACAGAATTTGCATTAGAAATAATGGAATTAATTCAACCACTTCTCAGACTTGCCATGTAAGTGATACAATAACTGTTTGAAGGAGAAGACTAAATTTAAAATAAAAAATAATTCTCATCCCTACAGATGGTGAAGTAGAAATGTTGGGAATTTCAGATGAAAGTTTTTCTGATATATTTTGGTACTGTTAAATGGATCATAAGGTATTCATATACAACTTAATCTGAGAGCAAAATAAAAAATAGTACTGCTTACTTAGAATTTGACTGGTGAGTAGAAATATACAGATTTATTTGTGCAAACTGTATGTGAATGATTAAATATATGAAAAGAGGGTAATGATCTTCAGTGTGTCATATCATACAAAAATTTTAAAAATCAAACCAGGAAGAAAGGTAAAGTTGGTGTAGCAGAAGTCTTCTACTTTTAGGACAAGTTCATTTTTCTTACCAGACTACTTCTTCATATAAACTTTCAATGTAGAGATGTTTTCTTGACAGGAATTTATAAAACTTTAACTGTTCTGCCAATTACTGTTATTTGTGTGCTGAGAATAATACTAACCTTGTGCAATGGGTTTAAGAATAACTATGTATCAGGCATTCAGCTTTCAAATCTGCCATTAATGAAATGACTGTTTCAGTATTTGTCTACTTCAGTGTCTTGCATAAAGATTTTGGTAAGAGGCAAGTATTTCAAATGAAGATTCAGAGGTTCAAGTGACCTATTGGGAATCTGATAACGTTAGAACAATTGTTGCCTTCAAGAAATGTCCAGAAAGATCACCCCTTCAATATGTGTTCAATGTTACAGTGCAATTAATCTTTGTGGCTCAACAGTAAAACCTTTATTTGCATTACTTCCAAGTAGTCTTCCTGTCTGTAACTGATTTCCAGGAACAGATGTCAGTGCACACATATTGAGCCTTCCTTAAAGAGCCTTTGCACTCCTTGAAAGATAGCAATGGTTTTGTGAGGTCATCTTTGAATCCAGAAAGGCAAAATGTAAAGTTCTGGAGACAAAATATTCAGGTCATACACTACTCAATTTACTTCAAGCGATTGAAAATCAAAAAGTAATTTAATTCAGTTCTCAAAGGAAATGCAAGTGTCTGGGATATCTGATTAACTCATTTCCTCATCTGACACCTACCTCTTTACAGCTTCAACCTTCCCACATCAAGGAAAGGTACTTGACATGTGCTAAGGCTCAGGATTGAAATGGAAATAACCTAAACTTCTGAAGAAGGTTCACACATTCATATTCTCATACTATTCATAGGAGTTTCAGCTAGCTCAATCTCCAGGGAAGAGAAGCCACCCCTTTCACTCATTTAATCATCCTTTCTTCAGTCAGATCAGGTTAGATCAGCCTTTTAATCAAATCAGTTTTCTTCTAGCTGTCTTATATGTTGGATTTTAAGGTAGACTTCTGTATTTAATGTACATGTACTCTAGTTCCTACACAGATAGCCTGCTTAGCAGATGAACAGATGCATCATCTAGTTAGTTCAGATTCCTAGAGGATTTAAATTTAAATTAAACCCCTCCCCAGGTTTAACATGGATCATGACATAATAAAAAAGCTTGCACAGGGATGTTAAAGTTGAGGTGAATACCTATTTCCATTTGCCTTATTGCTGCATTCAGTGAGACATTGACTGAACACTTGGAAAGAGAAATAACAGATTTTGAAAAAAAAAAAGAGACATTTTGGAAACAGAAATTAAGCTGCAGAAATTAAACTTGGTCATTTCTCTTAGAAAGAATAGGAGAGGATCAGTGGGGGAGAGCAGTGACAGAGGAGAAACTGCAGATTTCTAGAATACTCAAAATAAACTTGAAAGAGTATTATGTTCTGAACACTGCAAGACAGCAAGATAGTTTTGGGTTAGCCCATGATGCCAGTCTGAGTTTTGTTCAAGAGTCAAATGTGTGTGATGGCTTTGCCTTGTCAGCCCCTTTGATCTGTGCTCATGTGTATCAAGAAATTATACAGGCATACACCATGTACACTATATTAATTATGTATTAATGTGAGTAATTCTGGATGAAATTACATCCTCTTTTTAGAGGGAGAAGTGCAGAATACATTTTAGAGAAGAAAAGTTAAATTCCTGAATGTAAACCAGCTGTCATTGTAGCAGGTGTGAGTGTGTATTTTGAAGCCAGTACCTTTACAATTTAGAAAAACTCACCAACCCTGCAATGTGTCTAGCTACATTTGCTTAATCACAGCACCTTGGAAACTGAAAAGCAAGAGGTAATATTTTTATTAAGTGGCCTAGTGCTGATTTGTTTATTTTCTGTAAAGCCAGTTTACTACAATTCAAAATCCATAGAAAACAGGGAGCAACTTCTTCCCTCCTATGTAAACTGACATCTGAATATTTAAAGTGGAAAAGCACAAAACCTAACTGAATGAAAAAGCCTGCAAGTCTTTCAGAAAAAAACCCCATCAGCTCCACAACAATCTGCATTGATTTATATTAAATATAGCTATAATGTACATCAGCAAATAGAAAATGGAAAAGTGACTCAGTAGAAGCAAAAGCAAACCAGAACATGTAAAAGTCAAGCGCCTTTTTTTATGTGCCCAAAATTTTGGGACACTGTTGGGTACCTTTTCTGCAGAAATACAGAAATATGAAAAGTACAATTACATAAAAAAACCCAAAAAATATAAAACTTTACTAGATCAACTTTAAATGTCTCAAGTGGATTAAATGTTACGTGTTGGGGTAAAATTGGAGTTGCCTTAATAAAGAACAAAAGCATGTGAAGACTCAGATTCCTCATTTACACTTGAATTTCAAAAGGCAGGGAAGAATGTGCTTTGAGTTTTATACAGATACTGGTTGGACCTAGTTTTTGTCATTGGTAAAAGTTTTATCCACACCAGCTTGGAAAGGGCTGTTGCTGTAATAGTGAAAGATCATCTTCCTTGTGAATACACATAATGATTACATTTTTTTCCTGAGCATGTAATTAACTCATTCTAGTGTTACCTTCTTTTTTGCAGTAAGCTGCATTTAGACTGAAGTAGGAGAACGTTTAATAGGACATTTTGATCAATACTGATCTGTCTGAGGTGGTGTGAGGGGAGGTAGTGTGGGACGTGATCCATGAGACTTTTGGGGCAAATGCTGAATCATCTGCACAGAATGGTAAGTTCTTAGATATGTGGATCTAGAGAAAACCTTATAGCCCAACAGAAGAGATGAAAAGTTGAGCAGGATGAGGATAACAGAGAAGATATTTTGTCAAAGTGAGGGAGAGAAAGAAATGCTTTAGATTCTTATGTTGGCCTTCCCTACATCCTCTGTGGTTTGCTATTTACAGCTTTTGTGCCTTAAAACCTGTATGTGTGTGTGTGTATATATATATATATAAACAAACCAAACAAGCCTCTATAGAAATAAATGTTTGTTTATTTCAACAGAACGCTGAAATTTCCGTATTTGAAGTGAACATTCGTTTCGTCGGTGGACTACTTTCAGCTTACTATCTTTCAGGAGAAGAAGTAAGATGGTTTATCTGGCATATCATCATCTAGATAAGTCATTAACTTTAATAATTTTGTTTTTCCAAATTAAATAATTTCATTTAAAATCTGAAACTTTTGTTCAAAACAATTGTTTAAAACTTTGAAAATGGCTTGTACAGCAGAGACCAGTCCAAAGGGTCTTCTTCCTTCTATTACTACTGCTTTGTGTAAGTCCTAAAGCTATTACTTAATTTAAGTGTTAAATGATACTTGGGGTTTTTTCCTCTCTCAGTAAGATGTACTGGGAATCACACTCAGTAAATCTTATTGGGTTTCATTCTGGAGTGTGTAATTATGGAGTTCTTACTCTATGGCAGTGGTAGATTTCAGTGGTGCCTCAGCTTCCTGCTTCCCAGATGGATTTCAGGTGTGCCCTTGAACTTGTTTAAACTCTTACTTTCTGTTTGCCTGCCTGAACCTGAGGCTTCAACTCACATGGAAAAGATGTGTTAAGAAAGAAAAGGCAGCTGTAAACTTATACATGTGAATGTCTTTAAAGCATTAATAACCAATTAATCTCTATTACCTGTCATGGTTTCTGGAGAGAATGAAGATGCGGTTTCATCTTAGAGCTTTGTGTAAATGCAATTACTTGTGTAATATTTTTGGAGAAGGCCAAAAGAGTCACAGTTACCATTTTAAGTGATACGTATTGTGATATTTTCAAGTTTTAGCTTGGCAGTTGAAAAGTCTTTAATCTTACTAGTTTAAATTCTTGTTTCTGTCTCTGGATTATAGTAGTCTTTTGTTGCAGGATTACACAAGTTATTACTCTTTAACCATTAGTTGAATTTATCGTTCCTTAAATCCAAAGCAATCACTGGTGGAAAATCCACAAACCTAAGGAAGTTAATTTTTTTCATAAGTAGATTTCCCAAACACTAGGTAGAGCTCTGTTTTGAACCTGTCACTTAAAATTATTTAAATTCTATGGCTCTACTTGGTTTTTGTTAAAATTTATCATTATGTTAAAGCTGTTTTAGCAGGCACTATTGGGTTATGTACCTGACAAAGCAGTTATAAGGAGACAATGTTGCTCTGACACTTTTATGTCTTGACTAGTCTTACCTGCTTATTTCACATGGACCTCTGCTGAGTGTAGATGATATGGAAAAGACATTCATGTCTTAAAACGCACAGGTTTTTTTATTTGAATTGTCTTGTAATTTTTTTGGGGAAAAATGCAGTCAGACACTTAACAGTAATGAAAAAACTGAGAGGTGCTTGGGAGCTGGCTTCTGGATCTTTGCTAAATATTGTTTTACTTATGTTTCTTCTCTTTTCACTGGAGATCTACTTGGGAAACAGATGTGGACTTTTCTAGGGTGACCTAGGTACACTTTAATTAACCAGTTCTGACTGAAGCAGAGGATATTTCTTGGCAGACGAGCTGGTAGATGAATGCTCAAGGGCCTTTACATCAAGTGGCAGCTTGTCTGCCAAGAAATGCCTTAATCATTTGTCCTCACTGCTGGTGATCTCGTATGTATGTTGATGGTTTATGTCCTGTGTCTGTTAGCATGCAGTCTCACTTTCAATCAGCCTCTATAGTTTCTCCTAAATAACACCTAGTCATTGCTTCTCAATTTGCTTCCTTCATCCTCAGAGAGGCAGTTTTACCACCACCTCTTCAGCTGGGTTGAAAGCAGCCCTCGTGTTCCAGTAAAACTCTGGCACAAATGGAATGAGGAGACATCTGAAGCAAAAGAAAGTGTTTCACACAACGGATAATTAAGTGGAACTCTTTGCAGTGGAACATCAGTCATAATGGATGCTAGTGCCCATTCTAAAATTGATGGACTCAGTAATGAAAGTAAAATGGGCTCTTACATACAGAGAAGGGTATTGTTAAGGAGGGTGCCAAGCTCTTGCAGGCCAGGAAGGGCATTGTCCATGCTTGCCACTGGTTCTCACACTCTTTGTTAGACATCTGCTGTCCAAGACAGAATGATTGATATCCCTGAACAGTTGTTCTGGTGGCTTAGAGGGTGCAACTCAGGACACTCTGCCTTCATCAGATTTGGGGAAGCTTCATGATTTGTCTCCTAAATCCCAAGATGCTGTGGCAGTAGCCAAACTCTGCCAATGGAAAGAATGGGATGCAGCAGGGTGAGGTTCTTCCATATTATGTGGATCTTCTTCCCTGCTGCTGCTGAGAGGTGTGGAAAGGCCTGAGGGCCCCAGAGGCTGGCTGCCACCATAGAAAATATATCTTTAATAATCTGTTAGTCCACTACATTAGTGGGTGAACACCTAAAAAGGTGTCACAATTCGTATGCACACTGCTTGAACGATTTAACTTCCTCAGTTAAAAGCTCAATTAATTCTTTATCAGATTAACTATTAAAAAATCTTATATTTCCTATGCTCACTTACCAGTATTCTAATTAAAGAAAGCTATGTTTTAGCAGAAGGAGTGATGGAAATAATTATTGTTTGTGCTTCTGAATTACATTTCCACGGGTAATGATCCAAAGCTGCAACACATTGTATGTTCCATAATCATTTGTATGTCTAACTAATCACGATTAGAGAATATGCTATCATACTGAGTAGTTCCTAAAACATCCTGCTCACATAATAGTTCATTTAGATAAAGTCACCAATGTGAATCATTCAAAAAATGAACAAATTGAATACTTTATGCCTTGATAACTATAGGTGCTGCTTACTTGCAAAGAGATTCATGAGACACTTTCTGTTAAACTTCCTACAATTTCTACCTTACTAGAATTAATATGAAATACCTAAAAGAGCTAGAAATGTTTGGTTGTTGTTTTTTTTTTCTTTCGAATGTGGTAACTCTCTATACCCAAGCCAGAAAAAGGTTCAGTCAAATATCAACTTCATTTGTAAAATAGCTACAAATATCAGAAAACTTGATTTTAAGAAAAGTAATTAAGTGCTGCTCTTTTTCTGTTGGTTGGTGGGGTTTTTTTGTTTCTTTTGGGTTTTTAAGTCCCTAATATTGCGTGTAAATGCTTTTCTTGGTGTTTTTTCAATAAGTCATTGGCTGTAAAGTATTAAAAAAATAAGCCTGGCTCCTTAAAAGTACTGCTAATATTGATTTTTTTTTTTTGTTTGCATGATAATATCTTTAGGAAACTGTAATATGATAGATTTATCTCATAAGACTGGGATAGATTTTTTTTAAAACTTTCTTGATCATTTTGTTTAAATTAAACCCTTATTAAGTAGAAATGTCTTAAAATCTTAGAAGATGCCTTGTTTAAGTAATATTTTTGTTTCGAAATGAAAAATAAAATGTAAGGGAGAAATTTTTTTTAGAACTGCCTTGTTATACTTTCTAGTTAGATGTTAAAATCTGGTATACCAGATACAGAGTCAGGAGTACTGCATGCAGCAAGGTCCTCTGTTCTGCAGACCCAGATATTTACACTTCCATATGTAGTCACATAAGGAGATAATTTGTTAACTTTTGGAGGAGGGCAACACTGAACCCTCCTGACAGCAACTAAGATCTTCCTTTGAGTTCATGGACATTTCAAACGTTGCTTCTGAGCACTGTGATTGTCACTGCTGGGAGCAGCTGTGACACTGGTGCTGAAAGCCATGGTAAATGTTGGACCCTGCTCTTAGTCCAGCCAGGTCTGTACCTTCTCTAGGTCTTCTGATGTACTCATAATTGTTTTTTAAAGGCACTGCTAAAGCAAAGTAATAAGGGGACTGTTTTACTTGAAAGTTGTTCAGTTGACTCCGCACACTCTGTGGAGTCAGGAGATACATTGCACAGGCAGAATTAGAAGGAGCTTTTAATTTGCTGTTTGTGTGTGCAACAAAAAAGTAAATCCAAAATGCTCTGAAGTGAATAAGGAGCACATGAGTTTCAGATTCAGCTGGTAATTTCTCAGATTCCTTTGAAGCTTTTCTGTTTTTTGAATGGGATAAGTAACTTTTTTTTTCCCCTGGAGTTAAAATATTTTTGATGCAGCAGCTGTTCTTCCTGCATAATATGCTCATATTGCCATTCTTTTCCATGGCATGAAGCAGAAATGTAACAGATTTGTACTTTTTTAACTGTGGTAGGATAACCTTTCTGAAGGAACCCTAGTTTATTCTGATCAGAGTGAAGGAATAACAAAAACAAACCAAAACAAACAAATAAATTAACTCAAAAAACTCCGAAACAACAACAACAACAAAAAAACCACCCAAAGCAAAAAACCCAAGCTGTTCTTCATGATGATAGGTGTTGGACTTAGAATTTCAGCTGTTATTATCTATCAACTGTTAATAAGAGGTTAAAAACAAACAAACAAAAGCAGGGAAAACAGTTATGACACACTTAATTAGTTTATATCTGCATTAGAGTTGGAGTTACAGTGCCAATCTTCAACCTCATTTGATGATCTTGGCTTCCTGTCTGACTTCAGACAGACCTAATCATAGCTCACTGTTAACCACCATCCCTCAGTGATTGTAGAGGTATCTTACTAATGAGGAGCAGGCATGAAATAATGATACAGATGCTATTGATCTAGAACTGCCTTTGTCAGAATGACCACAGATTGCTGACTTCATAAAATGCTAAGACATTCTGCAGAATTTAGCTGTAGCTATTCTGTCTCTCTCTCTTGTAGAGGTATCTCTTCAGAGAGAATATTTAAATTCCATGAATACCAAAAAAAAAAAAAAAATTCCATAATTTAGCAGTCTTGAAAGGTAGGAGAATTAAGTTTTTGTCACCTATACAAAGGTATTGGCCTTTTCTGCAAGTCATGATTAAGTTGCAGTGTATGTGCCTTGGGGATCTTAGTTCTCCAAGTGTGAGCACTGACCGAGTGTTTTATCTCCTGCTTCCTCTCACTTAACTTGACAGTAGTTAACAAGAGGACTTTTCCTTTTATGTCTTGGAAGCTTGATTTCTAATGCTGTTTGAAACTCCAGGCGTACTGTATCAGCTTGATCACTTCTCTGTGAATGCCACTTAACTCCTCCTTAATCATCTTCACAGGCTGGCAGTACAATTCCCTGTGTGGTACAGACTAGAAGACTTCGATTGCCTGTAGTTTTCTACAGCTCTGTTTTCAGATTTGGGTTCTGTTTCCCACCTACCATCCATCTGCTGCCACTTTTAGGCAATACATCAGTGTTTCAGTGGTGTAATGTTTTAGTCCCTGTAGAGCTCTGAAATGATCTTTATGCTCTCTTTTATTTTTATAGATTTATGATTTTTTTTAACCTGGTATTTCATTGAATCCTGGGGCCATTCAACTTGGAGGTGACTTCAAGATATCTTCTAATCCAGCCTCAATATTGCTACAGTCCATTAGGCCTTTTCTTTGAAGAACCTTCCTGCATGGGAACATGCCTAGGCTCTTCAAGAGCAAGCACAGGGGCAAGTTTATATTTTTGGCAATGGCTTTTGTTCATGCACTATGCTCTTTTAAACAGACATCTCCTGTTGTTTCTCCTGGCTCTCTAGCAGGCCTCATATTTCTCTTCTGTTTTTTTAAACTTTAAATGCTTTTTCTTCAGAAATTACATTTAGCCTGAATTAAGAATTTTCATTTGACTTGTCAAGTATTATCAGTTTCTGTATTTCTTAACTTGGACTTAATATGGTTTTACTTTTTTTTCTTTACAGTCATGCAAAAAGAAGGTAAAAGCCATCTGAACCTTTTGATTTGAGAATTTTTGAACTCTGAACCTCACTTTTATTCTCCAAATCATCTCCAAGAAATTTAACCATGTGGTTGTTTCTTTCTAAGTTCATTTCAGCTCATCATCTTGATTCTTTTTCCAAACTTAAACAATACCAAAGTGAAATACTTTCATTTAAAACAGTGCTTTGTTATTAACTGTATTATTATGTTGAATTGGGCACGTGGCCCCTTTTGACAGTAATATGTCAAGCTAAGAGCTACTTTTTCTCCAAAAAACTCTGAATTTCTGCAGAAAGCTGTTATTAGGTTGTATAAAATCAAGGTTTATATCAGCTCTGATGTAGCATTTAACAGGGACAGAGAAGGATTTAAAATCTCTTCTGTTTCCCACAATCACAGTGTGTAATCTCCATTACTATTTCAGCCTCTTCACCATCTTTAATAAATATAATGCTGTTCACTTTCTGTGTTAGCTGCATCAAAATGTACTGCAGAATCCCTGTGGATTCACATTCTGGAGATAACCTTGACTCTGAAGATTTTCTTTTATGTAGACTGTTCTGCTCTTGCAAGCAGACTGCCCTTCAGTCTTCTATTTCTGTCTCTTAAGTTCCTGCAGTGCAATTACACTGTCACTGTTGATGAAACCCATCTCTCTCAAAAAGATTCCCTTTACTCCAAAAGTTTTCTCATTCCTAATACTTCTGTACCTTCTCTCCCAGTGCTACTTGCTCAGCTGCTCTGTGCAACTGTGCTGTTCAAGCTGGCCCCACACTTAATTCTTAGGAAAACTGGAAGAATGGTAAGAGAGATGAGGATTTCCAGTCTTGCACATAATTAAGATGTTGCTTGTAGGTTTTTCTTCTCTTCTCTCTCTGCTGTGGGGTTACTGATACTACCCATGTATGCACTGGCAGGGAATTACTTCTGGGGTCTGAGTACCTGAAGTGTGATGGAGACTCTGCCCCTGTATGGGAATCAGGCACCACCAGCAGCCACACAGTCAGCTGCCATCACCAACAGCTTTTGTGCCTCAGAATGAGGGCCCCCAGGCTGCTCTGCTAATGTCAAGTGGGAATAGTGGCAATTTGCCTTAATTCAGTGAATTGCTGTCTGCTGGAGTCCAGCAGTGGGTATGTTTTGCTTTTGTTTGTCTGACATCATTTTGTTTGTCTATCAGTGTGAATACCCACAGCAGGGGACTGAGAAGCTGTGGTGGCAGCCTGCTGCAGCTGCCATAACTAAGCCTGCTATGAAAGCAGGAATCAGAGCCATGATTTTGGTCTGAGAAACATCAGTTTAGCACTCCAACCTGTACATAACCACTTTTAGTGGTTTCCCTTTGTGTAACAGAAAAGGGTTTGGGTAGTTTTCTCCAAACAACAAAAAAATTGACATTGTTCCATGGTAAACTTATTTTACTTGTTTTTGTATCCATATGTTGACTTTGGAAATAACCAAAAAGTTCATTGCTCATTGCATTAATTTTAACTAAAATCCCTACTCACCTCCACACTACTGTAGGCTGATGGTAAATTGCTAGAAAGGAGAATGGATGATAATGAGAGCTAAGAAATACCGGATTGTGATTGTAACAGCTGGTGTATTTGACATGAGCTCATGAGCTATGTTATTAAGTAGAATTCAAGCAGCTGAGAGGGAGATGTTTGTTTCTTCTGAGGATTTGGCTTTTGACTAGCTCCTGCAGTTTCACTTCATTCTGGTTCTACAGAACAGTTGGAGAGAGAATGTCTATCAGAAATAGTAGTGTGAGTGCTTTGCTTTCAAGCAGCAGCAGCAGCTCTAGATAGACCCTAAAGAAGAATTCTTTGCATGGGAGTTAATATACTGTACAGAAGAAATTATATGCTATTAACCATCTGTCCAGAATCACCAGGCACCTGCAAAGAAGTTGTTTCCAAGATATTTCTCTCTTTTATTTTTCTGAGTTTCCAGTTCTGTCACTTTGCCGCACAAAATGCAAGTGTAATAATAGAGAAGAGTAAAAGGAGGGTAAAAATGTGCTGCCTGAAGAGGTGGTGGAGTTACTCTGCAGATTTATTAGAAAACGTACAACATATGGTTAGATACAGGTTCTGGGGAGCCATTTGCATTGTTGCAAAAATACTATTCATATCTAAATAACAATCCTTATGTATAATGCTACAGTGAAGAATTTTACTTCTTTTTGCAAGTGAAAGCAACATAAAAATATCTCTGTGCTGACAGTGGGAATAGATCAGCATTAATTTATACTGCCTAAATTCTGAGCTATGTAAAATATTTGGGAACTATATTCTCTTTGTGGATGTGGTTTTAAAGTTCAACTAGGTGATAAGTAATAGATATTATTGAATTATTGTACTGATTTTTTTACCAAAAAAAAAGTAACTAGGAAAATATTATTTTACTCTGGGCATAGAGTATTTCTTCATTTCTTCATCTAAATATTTCACAATGTATAATTAATGTATATGAGATTCCATTTTGTGCTTTGTCTCAGTGTAGACTGTGTCTGAGGTTATTTGTCATTAAGTTGGGAGTTAAGTAGGTGATAACATCCTTCTCTTATTAGCTTAGAGAAGATAAAAGCATAAACCATCCAGTAGAAGATTACCACATTTTTTATTCTGTTGGCAGCGATGAAGACATTCCATCAGATTCCCAAAGCTAACTTTAGCAAAGAATCTTTCTATTTTCATATCTCTTTTCAAAAATTTAGATTACTTCCAGTAAAAAATATGTATGCATTAATTAATTCTTAGTATTTTAAATACAATTTGAGTGAACAGAAATGTATGATGAAATTTGGGAAGTTTCTGATCCAATTAGCTCTTCAAAGGATCAGATTAGAAGTTCATTACAAAACACAACTTTGTGCCACCCACCAATTCTGCCTCTTCAAGCTAACTGAAGATCATTGAGAAAATTGAATATCTGAAATCAGAAACAGACAGACATCATTGTTGCTCTTGCATACTCTTCGTATCTCCAGCAATATGTAGAGATAATGACATCCTTGCTGCAGGACAGACAGATACTCTTTTTAAAAAAGTCCTGTGCACTTGCAACACATCTTGCTCAGGAGATCAAACATGAAACAGACACAAACAAGGTTCATTTTCTTTAAGTTAGCATCAACTCTTGGCATCAATTTATGGTGAGTGCTAATTGTCCTGGGGATTTTTATTTTTTTTTGCAAGATCAATTGTTTGTTATTTTCAGGCAACAGAAATCTGAAGGATTTGTAAGATGAGTAGGGAGCTTTCTCTCACACCTTTCAAAAACTGCAGGAAGCCACATGCTTTCTTTGCCATTTGTTTGTAAAAATGCAACAGTTGAATAATGTTGGTAAATGTTGTGGTTGATAAATGAGTCCAGTTCCTGTATCATCTGTGCCAAAAGCTTGCCTCTGCCATACACAAACTGTTTTTCCACCCTATGTGCAAATGATTGAGAAGGAATTTGGAAGAGAAGTGCACATGAAAAATCCTTTGCCACTTCCAGCACGACAGATGCCAATGGGAATTTATGGTTTTGGCAGATGATTGCCCCTAAACAGAGCTGTCATGAAACATTTGAAAGACAAATCTTTGTTTTCTTCCAATCAGTAAATGTAAGGGCTCATTTTGCCCAGGGCTAAGTGCACAGAATTGGGCAAACTGCAAACTTTTCTTAAGTCGAAACCTGAGAAGAGGATGAACATGAAGATTTGAAAGCTGAAAAGGAGGAGTGGTATGTAGCGCCAGCATGTCATACAAATCTCGCTTGGTTTCCTAAGAAAAGAAATATTTAGGATGTAGTTAAACAGCAGATTCAGTTTCTCAGCTCACTGTTTACATTTCATGTCTTTTGTCAACACATATACAAGCTTTTGTATTCCCATTGGTGTTAGCTGGTCAGACATCTGACTGTCTAATTTCCTAGTAAGGTTAAAGATACAAGAGAGGTCGTGAGGTGGTAAAATATTCTGAAGGATTTGGATTTTGTTTGATATGTTTAGCTCTGATATTCTTTACTCAACACCTTTAATTGCTTACATTAACCCACCCAACCCTGATGAACTCCTTCAAGCAGTGGCTAATTAAAGCAGTACACTGTGAGGGTGCTCTTGTCATTCAGCTACACGAAGGCTCAAAAGCTTGTTCTAACATCCAGGTCTTATGTAAACTGCCATAACTCTCGAGCAAACAAGGAAGATCACTCCAGCAGCAGTGTTACTGGAGTAGAGTCAACCTTCAATTATCAGAGAGCTGTCTTTTTTCTGGCATAAAGGGCCAGTCCCATTGTTTTTGATGTCTCAAATGCATTGAACTACCAAAAATACTCTGTAACTAGTTAATCTGAAGAATTAGATGTGTCTGGTTTGTTTCTTTTCTTCAGTCTTAAGGTAATCATCTGCCTTTGCAGGCTAAGCAAAATAACCATTCCAGTTGTTTTTGGAAGCTGGTTCAGTCCTGTTACTGCTTTAAAGTTGTGTTGTCCCCTGGAGGCCAAGTTGTCCTTAATTTTTGCAAGCATGACTAGATGATTTTACAGTCCAAAAGATCCTGAGGATCATCATGTGAAAAGGATATTCTATAAACTTCACTCCCTTCCATTTCTCTTTAAAAACTCTTTTCTTGTTGTTTTCTTCAAACTAACAGCTGCAGAACAAAGTCAGCAGCTTACAATGCCGTTTCTTAAAGGATGCTATTTCCCCCAATTTGTTCTTAAAAACACTATTCATAGTATACAGACAATTTCAATCTTTCTCCTTTTATCATGCAAAACTAGTGAATAACTGAAACCTTCTCATCAGCATTTGCTGCTTGCAGAGTATCTCTTACAAACATGGTTCAGTCTGTGCTCAGCCTTTTCTTTCCAGAGCTGTTTTTATTTCCATTTATATTCTAGAGTGAAGAATAAATAATTTTCCTGATTCCAGGCAAGATTTACAACTGCTGTAATGCTTTGGTCTATCATTGCCACACTGCTGCAGGAAAATACAGTGGTAGTTCTTAGCATGCCTGAGCAGAATTAGTTCAATGTTAAATGCCATCAGCTTTTCTGATTTGCTTGAAGGGTCTTTCTTAAGTTATTATGGTTATTAACTGACCAGAGGTCAAAAGTAAAGATTTACTGAGATAACGAGAAGGACTTACTCAGACATACTTTTTTTCCTTGATAGACGGTGACAGTTGGTAATAGAATTAATGAGTGGAGATGGTGACTAAGATGCCCTTTTTCTAAATCATACTTTGAAGACTTTTTTCTATGCAGTTCCTGCTCAAAATTACAGTTAAGGTACTCTAATGTTTTAACTTACATATTATAGATATAATTTAGTGAAGCCTGAAAAGCCTTCTCTCTAGAAGTGGCTACATGAAGTGTTCAGTTAGAGAATAAAATAAAACACTACAGCAATGTAATGAGTTTTGTTAAAAATGGAGAGCGTTTACACAGTTGTCATACCTTTTCTTTTTTTCCTCTTGCTTTAAGTGGGGGTTTGGAAAGCAATGTACACAATGAAAAGAATGCTAATATGCATAGTTGAAGTCTTTATGAATACTTCCAACCATTGTTTCCCTCAAATATGTGCTGCATTCAAAAATATTGTTAATTTTTAGAGAGTAAAACTTATAATTGTTTAATTACAGTAATAGTTTTGAGGTTTAGCTCAGAAAAAGCTTAAAATGTGAAAAATTTTAACTGCAGGAAATTCAGAGAAGCAGTTGATTTGCTCATAAATTTGATGTGCTGTTGACTCTGCTGCTCAGTCAGAGGACTTGTTTCTGAGTCTTTAAGAATTGGAAACTCTTATATTTTAGTCACTTTAGTTTTATGACTTGTCCAGTAAGAGAAATAGTCTTACAGTAAACAGAAAGGAATTGAATTAGTCTACCTGATGATTTAACTTGCAACATAAAAGCAGCTTCTTAAATCTTAATTCTTCTCTCTTGAAGCCTCCTGTTTGGCTTACAAAAAAAGAACTGCAAGAGTTCACATCTCTTATATTTAATTTAAGGAAAATATACAAGCACTTCATTCAGGCTCATTTTGATCCTGTCCATTATTTGTCAGACAATTCAATGACTATTGTCTATCAGAGAAATCTCAGTAATAAGAAAGAAAACACTGAGTTAGGAAACCATCATCTTTTTGTCTTGCTGTATAGAGGAAGATTTTTCCTGTTGCATTACTTATGTAAAACCCATCTAGATGGTGTGTCAAAGGTGTTTCAAGGAAAGGAACCTACAGAGTACACTAAATTTTAACCTGTTCCTCCCTTTGAAAAATAACAACTTAAGAGTGCAACAATGCAACTGCTGGTGATATCAAACTTACTTGTCATGGGGTCAGGCTCAGCTGTTCACATGGCTGCAAATCCAAGCTGCACTTACCTAAATGGCATGTTCTCAATCTCTTTGTTTTTAATGGCATTTACCAAAACAAGTTTACTTTTAATCTGAGAATCCACTGAAACCTGAGGGCTGAAACAGCTAAAACAGTTGATTTCTGTCCCATATATCTGTACAAGTGAGACAGAAGTAATCTACAGCTGGTGGTGGTAGAGAAATCTCAGTGAGAGAGTTTTGTGATCCAATGGCTTGTTCATAAGTGATCCATGCTGTAGATCTAACAGAGGGACTGTTGTCACTGTCTTTTTTTCCCATATCTGTGAACACAATATCTGGAAATTCCTGTGTTGACTTCAATCCTAGTATAAGGATTAAAAGAAGCACTTTACTGTTTAAACATGGGACAGTCATAGTATACCACGCTAATTTCCAGTGAATACTCCATTTATTTTATGTATGTTTAAAGAGTATAAGAGACACTCTAAAATAGTAGTGTTTAATTTAATTTATTTTCCTTGTATCCATCAAACTAATGGGCAGTGGAATGTGGAATTGCCTGTCCATGAAGAGGAGCATAGGGTCTCTGTCAAAGAACATTAGAGTAATGCAAATTAACTCCTTGGGCTTTTTGTGTTTAATGAAGACTGTTATGCCTGGAACTCTTGTCATTCTGTGCCTAAAATCATGGCCTGTTTTTAAAACTTCAGTATTCAAACTTGTCCGTTTGGATTCTCATCGTACTTT
This sequence comes from Thryothorus ludovicianus, assembly GCA_013397245.1. Classification (NCBI taxonomy): domain Eukaryota; kingdom Metazoa; phylum Chordata; class Aves; order Passeriformes; family Certhiidae; genus Thryothorus; species Thryothorus ludovicianus. Next base: position 677,785 of record VZTB01006934.1, read on the forward strand.
GTTCCTTGTACTAATCTTTTAACACCCTTCATTACATGTAGTTCACTAGTTATTAGTGTCCTTATTGTTGCTACTATTACAAGTTTACTGCTTGCTTCATTCTAAATCAAACCACTAATAACAAGATAAGACTCTTGATAAATACCTTGTTGCAGCATGAACTAAGGCTGCAGCTCGGACAATAGTGACTTAGACCTATACTATGACACTGCTCTGTTCATGTCCTAATGCCAAAATATACATATAACATTTATATTAAACAGCAAGCAGGAACTGAATCCCAAGAGGTTCCCTTTGAACATCAGGCAACATGTTTTTACTGTAAGGGTGAAGGGGCACTGCAATGATTTGCAGTGATTGCCTAGAGAAACTGGGGAGTCACTGTTCAAAAGCTGTCTATACACATTCCTGTACCTGGGCAACAGGCTCTGGGTGGCCCTGTTTGAGCAGCACAGTTGGACCAGATGACCTTCAGAGCTCCTTCCACACAGGTCTCTTCCAAGCTTAACCATCCTGTGAACGTCCACTCACAGAACATAAATTCATAAAAACACAGCCCTTGGCTATCTGGAGCACTTTGCATGAAAACAGCAAGGAAAAGGAAAGCCTTTTTCTTCCTTCCTGCTACTACACCACTGCTGCAGACCCAGCACAATTGCTGTAGAGCAATGGAAGAAACTGCAGAAAGAACCAACCCAGAACTGGCTGGAGCTGCTCCTCTCTGCTACCTTGTCTGTGGACACTGTCAGTGTAAATTTTAACCATTTGAGGACTGGCTTCTGAATCATACAAGTAACTGACTTAAAATACTTGTGATGATGTCAGATTATAAATATGTAGTGATTGAGGAAGACCATCTTTTTGAGGGCAAACACAGCAAAAAGAAGGACTAGTTCCTTTTTTCCTTTTTTTAAGTGGGCTCCTCAAATTTGCTAGTGGTCCTTTCAAGGGAGATGGCAGAATATGGGGGACCTTGAGTCTTGGGCCCTTTTGTCTGATGACTTTTTTGATTCAAACTGATGAGAGTAATTTCATTAAGCTATTGTTCTGGTGTCGGAGTAAAATATTAAAGTGAGTAAATGAAGTTAGGAAAAAAATTAATGGAACAAATAAAGTAGGTACCCCTGGTATCCAGTTCACATTGTTGTGCTTGTATATTTGATAGCCATAATTTAAAACTCTTGCCATTAATGCCTAGAAGAGACTTGCAAGTGTCACGTAACGTTGGCTGAAACAAACAGCTCCCCATTTGCTGCTGAGTTACCATTAAAAAGAAAATAGAATTCCCTTGATGTACACAGAGTGATCTTAGCCTTTTCTATGCCTGCCACCGTGGTCTAGGAGTGTAGTTTAGAGTGAAGGCATCACTCTAAATCACTTAATGGTATTGGAATTAAAATATACAGTCAAATTTACAAGCCTAAGAATGAATCTTCTGAAAGCACTTTATGCTGCATCGAGGATGTAATTATTGATTCCCCATGCAGTTTATTAAGCTCCTCTACCCCACCCCCTGCTTTCACACAGATGGTGTTGCAAATCACCTCTCAATGGTCACCTGCTTGAAAGCAAAGTTTCATATGCAAAGTGCTGTTCTTTGTTTAGTCATGATAGCTTGCAAGATATAAAATGAGGCAGCTATTTAAATTTGTTGTTACAGCACTTGAGCTGGGTACACAAGATTAAATAAAAAGAAAATTAGGAAGCAGATGCTTGTGGCTTAACAGAAGAATTGAACTAAAAGATACTCTTCGTTACTGCTGGGTATGAGTAATTTTACTAAGGCAGCTGTTTCCTTAATCAGGAAAAGCACCGACCTCTTAAGACAACATCCAGATGTTTTCTGTAACACTTTACAATAGAATGAGTTTCCATTTTATATGCCATATTTTTAATTTCAGTCACATTCACTTACATCCAATATACTTTCACATACATATATCATCTTCCTGAACTGTAGAAGACCTGACTGCTAAATATGTGACTTTTTCTGTGCTCTTGACATCCTTGCCTGGTGTTAGTCTACGAGTTGCTTCTACTCACCAGCATCCAAACATGAATATTGGACTTCCACAGGTTGGAGAGGGCTTATTTTGTTGGGGACAGAGTGGCATTGGGAAAGAGTTTTTTAGTGCTAATGTCTGTTCACACTTCAGTTGTACAGTTGTATGGTGTCTCTTGCAGTCTTGCCGGTTTTTCAAAGCAGGACATGCCGTAGTGTTAACTCATATGGAGTGGGTTATAATCCTGTTCCTCTCATATGGAAATTGTGTAATAACAGAGATTTAAAATTTCCACTAGCTCTTAGATGTGGGCTCAGTCCTCCAGCATGGCTGCTGACACTTTTAATGCCTGTTAGCTTGCCATCTTTGCTTGAAACAAAAGCTTTATTTGACTAGAGACCTGCAGTTCCAGGCTTTCTGTTGATGATAGGACACAAAGTTGGCATCCCAAATCTTTGACACTGATTTGCTGACACTGAGCTGTTTCATAATTTATGTATTTGGGATGGTGTGGTATTTCAGTGTCTTAAGATTTGAGCACAGTTTTTGCAGGTGTGAGTCTTGTTACCTGTATTTGGAGCCTTGGGAACCAGTTGCCAGTGCTCAGTTAATCCATACGTATGCAGTAAATCCGACTCGTTACTCTTTGTGCATGCTGCTTATCGCACCTCTTGAAAAATTAAAGCTGCCCTGAGGCTGGGGTGAGGAACTCTCAAAGGCTTTTGTAAGTAAAAAATTCCTTTTGTTATTACAGGCAATCATTGCAGTTTGTTTACTGCATTCATCACCGCTTTTTCTTGAATTATTGCAGAAGGGTTATTATTATAAAATGGTTGGTTCATAAGCTTTCCAGTGCTAGTGGGTTGTAGCTAAGCTTCTAATTGTTCAAGTATACATAAGCTTTAAAAAAACTTACGCTTTTTGACATTAGTAGATAAATGAGCAGTTGCTTTTTCTCCTGTGGTCTAAAAGTTCTTCCTTCTTAAATAGTTTGTCTGTGTAAGCAATCCTAAATACACATGAATAGTACAAAAGAAAATAACCAAATATAACAGAACAAAAAGTCTTACTTTATGATTTTTTAATTCTACAGTTATCTAGAAATTCCTGTCTTCATTTTAAACTTTAAAGGTGCAAGTGAGATATGAAAAATTTACTGTAGATTGCTATTTCTTTGGTTTATGCCTTGCGCTCTTTTTTGATAGTTTGTACCATTTAATTATTTGAAAATAAGATTTTCAAACACAGGATATCTACTTAGAAATTCTTTAGTTAAAAAATAGATGAAGTAATTACATACGTTAGCTACTGCTGATAACTTGAGGGAGTTTGTGCTTTTTGCTGTGTGCATTTGAGTGAAATCTGGAAATCTCTCACTAATCCAGTTACTTCTATTCGATTAAGTTCTCTACAATCTTTTCCACAGAGGGGATACTCTTCACGGTACTATGTGACTTCTTTGGTACAGCAGTCAGCTAGAAAAGCAAATTAATTTTCTTGCTGCCAGTGAAACCATGACAAAAAAAGGCTAATTTATGCAACAAACAGGCTTTTTATGTAAACTTTCTTTTACAAGCTGACAATCAGCATATTGGATTACTCTGGAAAGGGCAGTACAAATCTAAAAGCTTACTCATGTTTGTTACTTCCTCAAGTTGTGAAAAAGACACGTGTTATTCTAGAGGCTTGCAGGTGAGTGGTTGCTCACAGATACCACAAGCTGCCTGAATCTCTCCAGTAAGTCATTTGGGTGTTTCTGCATAGAAATACCAGCTTTGAGAAGAGTTGTACAGATGGGCAGAGGTGCCTTGCGTTTGGCGTTACGCTTGCAAACAGGAAAGCCTTCCCAAAACTCAGAATTGTGAAGAGTGTGATGCTGACTGGTGTCAGCGTCTGCCATTGTGTTGATCTGCTCTGACTGATCTTTAACTACTGTAGGTTTAGCCTCAAGTTTTGAATGCACTGTCCCCTTCTTGTGTGTCCTGGTGGAAAACTTGAGACTGAGTGCAGTCCTGGGCTGGAGGTGCGCTTGTGTTGGTGTGACATTTCACATGCTCAAGTCCAGCAGGACTAGGGCTGGCCCAGAGCTAGGAAATTGGTCTTGAACACAGTCTATTTCCTGGGGAAAATGCTCAAAACACACTCTTGACACTTGTGGATCTAGATGTACAAAAATACAGCTGTGGAAGTCTTCTTTTGAAAACCATTTGGCTTCTTCTGTTGGAACTGATGATCACACTGATGTGACTCAGAACAATGCTTGTTTCCAGAAATGTTATTAATTGTCTCCTTGCCTTTTAGCACAGAATATTCATAAATGACTTGAACTCAGCTGGAAGTGAGGACTGAATAAAATAAAACAGCCACCTGCTAGTGTCAAGGTGACAGTAATTGTAAAAGCACTGCTTGCTGATGAATTAACGCCAGCATCTGGGTAACTTATCCAGCTGTCATAAACACTGAAATATTATAGGAAATGGTTTCAAATAATATGGCAGTTAGGTGTGGTATCACTTGGTATTGCAGATAGTGGCAGAATTCAGATTATACTATTTAAAGTATTCTGTTACATGAGGTGGAGTACCACAATTTTTGTAGCATTTCTATTCTTTCATTGTAAAAATAAAACAAATGTAAATACAGCAAAAATTCTGGATTGTTTTTCATTAAAGAAGGTATTGGAACAAGTTGTTCTGAGATAGTTCTTTTTTGTTAGCAGATCACTTTGAACCCAAATCAACATTTGTTATGCTGAGAGGATTTCTATTCAGTGTTCTGAAGAGCAGGAAAGCGGCCTGTCCCTGTTCATTTTTCTGCTCTCGTTTTCTGCTTTTGCACTGAAATATTCATTCCTTACCCTACTGGGAAAGGCAGTCAGGTACAGGAAAGAAAGCAATAAATCTTACTTAGTGACTTGTCAGTTTTTATCTGTAAATATAAAATAATAAAAAAATAATGCTTAATTTGCTAGAATTAGAAATGTTGAGAAAATGTCTTTGTAAATTAAAAAAAAGTATTAAAATATAGTATTCCTTCCTTTGATTTTAAATTTTAACTTCTGGTTCCCTGTATATGGAGGACTTCTTCAGGCAGAATTCTGTCTGTTCTTTAATTTATGATGCTGTACCACGTTATGCCTCTTTAAAAATTAGACGTGCCACATACACAATTCTAAGATATTTGTTTCCTGTGCTTTCTTTTCTTCCTGATTAGCAATAGCAATTAAAACTACAATGAGGTAATCTGACATTTTCAAAGGGATTTTTCATTCCAGCCAGAGGAAACATTTTTGTTTATCCAGAGGAGATAACATTCTTGCACTATAATGAAAGCCAGTGCTCACCAGATGACAGGTCTGGTCTTAGCCCTGTGGTTGCATCTTTGCAGGCAGAGCCTTGTTTCTCTGTGGGAACACTCTTTTCCCTAATAAGATTTGTTAATGGACGGAAGAGTCTGCAAGATCTGATTGATTGTGGCATTGGGTGTTCTAACATGGGCATCACAGTTCTGGATGTATGATCTCTTAGTTTGTTCTCTCTTATGGGGATTGAAAATATTTATACGTATTTAAGAAATATTTGAGGCTATCTAATGAGTGAGAAAATAATGTCTTGTTCCCTGTAATAGGAAAGATGAATGTGTGCAGCACTGAGGTGGAATTCTTGTTTACCTACCAGTGCTTATTCAGATGTTGTTCAAAGAATTGATGGCTTGGATATATGGTGATGGTCTGATGTGACTTTTGTGTTTGCAAGGGACTCAAGATTGATAACTCAAAGGACAATGAAGGTGCTTCTTTATTAGCCCTAAGCTTATTTTAACAAATCACAGCCTACTAATATAAACAGAGATTGAAATAGAAAGTATAGTAACTGTCTTCTGTTTAATCTCTGTATAATGTCTCTGTATAATCTGTTGTATGATTTTAGTAAGTATCTAGTTTGCGTTAGTGCTGATTTTGAGTAGGACTGCACAGTGTGAAGGAATCTCTACTTATTTCATGAAGGAGTCCATCTTACACAGGACCTTCACACAGTAAGAATCAGCATTAAACTTTTAAAAAATGTTAGTAATACCTTAGATTTTAAAAAGAGAATTATCTCACATCCAAAGTCTGACTACTAGCAGAAATTATGTTAAAGAAAAATGCTTGAGAAAACATCTTATATCCTGCCCAGCTTTATGGTTTTAAATGCTGATCATGTATTTTTGACTGGTGTCAATTATAATTTTCTTTCCTGAACTACAATGATTCACTTAGAATAATTTTCTTCATTGTAATATGGTGTTTATTTGAGTTAAATATCAGTGCAATTTTTAGTGGCTTCACTGCTCTTTAAAGGTGATCATAGTGCTTTGATGTGAATCCTCAATTTAAAGGAAGGGATTGATGGCAGTGTGGCTTACTCAGTGCACCACCTGATAAAGGGACTGCCAATATGCCAGGTAAAAAACTCCACAGTCCCCTCTTCTTTAACAAGTATGCTGTCTAGATATGATAGAGCATTGGAGAAAGTGATGGAGGCCTCAGGAGTGCTTTGTAGTTTTGTATATTTGTGGGTAAGTATTTAAACTAAGCATGGAGTGAAGGGTGGGTTCAGTCATGGGACAGTGACAGTTCCTCCCAGGTCTGACCCACTTGGAGCACACCATGTAAGTAATCTTTCATTACTGCTGCATGAGCATTCATGAGGAAAAGCCAGGGAAGGTCCTTGAGGCTCTAAAGATAACCAATGGGATGGGAAATTTCGCTGTAGATGTTTTCCTTTATTATATACAACGTCTCTCATTTTTGTGCTCTGTCATTTCTGCCTTTGTTTTGTGCTTCTCTGTAATGGCTGTCATAGTTTGTACTTACCAAACAGTCACTTTACTGGGTGGTGTTGGGGAAGGATCAGGGCTTGGCAAAAGTTGAAATTCAATTTAGAAGTAAAGGTAATAAGTAGAAGTTCCTATTGTTTATTTACTTTTATTACCCAAAAAAAAAAAATCTTACCCAGCACAAAATTTATTTTTTGTCCAAACTGTAAGTTTCCATAGAAGACAAATACAGTGAACATTGTGGATGATGTGCAATAATTGCAGGACTTGCTTTTCCTATTATTATTGTTGTTAATATTAACTGTTAAAATTGCAAATTGAGAAATAAAGTGGTTCCTTTATTTATCTTCACCCTTTTACCCTTGCTGAAAGAGTATAATTTTACTGCATGAGGCAACAATTTATTCTGCTCAGTCATTCAGTGTTGTTGTAGTCTTGTCATTCTTGTCTATGCTGTTCTACTTCATAGATAGCAATTTACCAGTCAGTTGTTCAGCCATGTTAAATTAGACCTAGAGATAAAATTAGACAATGTCCATGGTTGATTTTTATTTTTAGCTTTGGAAGGAGAAGGAAAATCACCAGCATGCATTAGTAATAACCTGTTGAAATTCTCATGTAAACAAGAAGTGCATCTTCACCTCAGCACGTTTCAAAATTGTACAATGGTTTAAAACTTTTTTCCTAATTGGCTACCATGAAAATTGTTTGGTGCATTGGAAGAGGTGCATTTTGGACAGGAAAAAGGAATGCCTTCACTGTGTATTCTAATGTTGGTGTTCAGTGCTCTAGTTTTGTCAGGACTGAATGACCTTTTCCTTCTATCCATATCTTCTTATCCATATGTGGAACAATACTTACTGCTTTGTATGTCATGTGCTTATTTTTTGATAGCCATTGCTTGTGACATTTTCATAAAGTAGGCAATTTTTATTTTGAGAGAATTTGTGATGTTTATATATAAAATAAATACAGTAGAATTTTAAAAACATGATAGAGTTGATGGAAATATTTGAAAGTAAAGCATTATTGCTCTACATCAAATTAAGATGCTAAAATCTCACATTTCACATAAGCAATTATTGTGAAAGATCTCATTCTGAGCTTGCATGTAATCTTTTTAATGATGAAGGATTGATACAGCCTGCAAGGTACAACAGGTACTCTGCTGAGCCTTGCTGCCTCTGCTGTGGTTAAATGTGTGTGTTTTGAAGGGAGATCTCTTGTCTTTACATAAACATCTAAAAAGAATACATATGGCACCTTTACCAACATTCCATAAGATACCTATGTAGTCCATTTATGTATGGCTAAAGGTAGAGGGTTTATGCTGTGCAGCAGATGCCTCTACAGAATATCAGGGTCCTGGTGTGCCCACGGCTTAGGATGAGTGTAGCTACTGTCAGGACTTCAGTGTTTCGGGGCAGAGAGGCTGATGAGTTGATCACACCATATGTGAAAGGCTGAGGGAGGCCTCTCTTGTGCTAAAAGAGGAAAGGATAGGTTTAGCTTCAGCAGACCAATGTGAAAAACGTGGCTGTGAAACAAGGGAAAGCTTGTGCGCTCTGAGTGGGTTACTGTGCTTTGCTCCTCCCAAGGAAATCTGCTGGGAGGTGATTATGTTCTGCACCAACTGCCTCTGAGTGCTCACCAAGGCTTTTTAACCCTTGGGAAGACTGAATTATGTGCTTGATAAAGATCACAAATCCTTAACTAATTCTCATCAGAGTCCATAATTAGTAAACTGGGAAGTCAGAAATATCCTGGATTATGAAGGGATTTCCAAGCAAATTGTTTTCCCTGCTGCTTTGCTTCAAGTTTCTCCCAGCACTCTGATGTAATCCACTCAAGAAAGTTTTCTGACTCCAGACATAATTTTTCTTGAAATTACTTAACCTCCCTTAAAATATCTTTCACTGAATTTCTAAATCTTGGGCTGTTGCCACAGAAATCTTGAGATCTGTATCATATGGAGAGACCGTGGGATGGGATAGTCTGGAGCTTCTTTTTGGTAACATGATTGTTCCAGAGTTTTATATTCACTTCTGATCACATATATTTCAATAATAAAATTTTTCCTTCAATGTGGCTTTTAGAAAGTGCTATTTTACATATTGTATTTTATTTCTGTGGAAAATATATTCACTTAAACATATATGCATGGCTGCACCACAAGATGCATCAGATGTACAAAATAATTTATAATACATAAATAAATATAAATCAATCATAAATATGTCTGATGAGAAAAAATGAGTTGAAAGGAGCCATTATTAGAAAGAGAGAACAGTGAAGGTGACTTTGCTATTTTGACTACTACACCTGGGATAATCCCTTTCAGTGTTGCGCAAGATCCCAGTGTAATTCCAAGCAAATAGGCCTTCAACATCCACATATTGAAATCACTAAATAGGTTTCTATATTTAAGTTGGAACAATATTGCTTCTAATTAAAAACTCTCTTAGTAGAGCACTCTGTGCACAAACAGTAAGGTTAATGTAACCTGAGCTGAGCTGGCAGTTGAAGGAAAGCAAAATCCTCTTTGTTCCAGCTTTTTAACTATTTACCTGCACATAAAAGTTCCTCTTGTTAAATTGTCTGTCATTCTTGTGGGCATATGGGAAGCATTTGGGGCCTTCCTGCTTCATGTTTCTGAAGTGAAAATTGAAACTTTTTAGATGCTGCATATCAGTTAAGCCTCAGTTGGCCGCAGGGGTATATTCCAATTTTTTGATTAATTGTGGCACTGACACTCTCTGGGTATAAGCCAGCTGAGTCCACAAAGACTTTAGTACTGAGGGGTTTATTTTTTTGGTGATATGGGGGGCTATTTTTGCCACAGACTGCCCATGAAGCTGTTTGGCAGTACAGCAGCCACGTGGCTCCTGCAGCCTGCTGAGCCCCTGTTAATAAACCTGACAGAGAGCAAAGGTGGCCTTCCTGCAGCTGCATCCCCACACTCCAAGAGGATGTGGTGCTCGGGGCAGGGAGCTGCCAGCCACCCAGCCAGGCTGCAGCAGCATCCTTGGCTCACAGCCCCTTCCCTGAGCACAGGGAACCTGGCAGGGGCAGCCAGGAGTGTGTAACCTGCTCAGCTGTATCTGCAGGGTCTGGCTGTACTGGTGGCTCTGGCTCGGTGCCACTCAAGCCAGGAGCAGGTCATCTGGGCATTGTCACTATTGTTGCTGCTGTGTGAGTTCTCTCCTGACCAGGTGCAATGGAAAACAGGCTGTGCTGCTTTGTTCCTTTGACGTCACTCTAAAGGAGCAGGGCTGCTTCACTGTGCTGACATGGATTGTACCATATGCTCAATAATGATATTAGCTAAATTAATTTAGTTAGAGCAACATTGCCTTTTCCAACACTTGGTTTCTTCTTAACTTTCAGGTTTTCCGAAAAAAGGCAGTGGAGCTTGGAGAGAAGTTGCTACCTGCTTTCAACACTCCCACTGGGATACCGTGGGCATTGCTTAATATCAAGAGGTAAAACTCCTGCTTTTTGGTGATTAGAACACATTAAAAATTATGTTGAATCCATCTTTGCCACAAAACTATTGCAGTTGTTTCAAAGTTTTTGTCCTTCTGGTTCTACAGTTTAAAATGGGAAATTTAAGTGGATATGTGTTGCACATAGAAGAATACATGCAGAAATATATTTATTAATTTCGGATCAGTGTGTTTTTGTCAGTTAGTATGTTGTTCATCACTTTTCCTGAAGTCCTTTTATTGTTGTTTAGGTAGGCTAAGAGCATTAGGATGTGTGCTACTCTGAAAGTTTTCTAGCCACTTTGTACTCCCATTTTTATCTGTTCTCAATTGTGGTATAAGCATGTCCTTCATATCAAGAAACAAGAGGAATACCTGCTACAAGAGACTCACTGTTTTCTACCCTCTCCCAAGAAGTGGTTTTGCTTTGGGCAGTCATGGTTTGAAGGCAGGCCTGTGTTTGCTGTAGGAGATGCTTGCTTGTTTTTATAAATCAAGTGAGTCTCCATTTTCTTCATAAAGAAAAGCCCTTTCTTTATTCACATAACTCATTATTATACGATTTTCACGTACCTCATGTTGAACTCCAATTGGTTAATAGTTTTCTTGCCCATTACTCTAATGGTTAGTAAAAGGTATTTTACTTGTCCGTCAAATCTCTCTGTTCTTGGTTAGTTTACATATTTTGTTCTCTGTTTCCTATGAGACAGATTTCTTGCTTATTGCAGGTGCAGTTGTTTTTCACCCAGGAATAGTTTGTTTTGTTAACAAACTCTCATTCCCAAGATTGTTTTCACATGGGAACTTGCAAACCACTTAACTGCACTTAGAAGCTAAGTGACAAGCCAGTTATTAATTTAGCAGAGCGAGGCTTGATTTTATGAGGCCTTTCTTTTATAATTCTTCTACCTGTCATGACACTTGCTCTCTAGAACTCACTCTTACCTCCAGTGTCTGGCTCCAGACATGTCAGCAATTCCTTGATTCAACTCAGGACTGCTACATGTGCTGGTAAAGAAAATGGTTTCTTTGCGCTGCTTGGTGAAGAATGTTGAAAATAACACTTGTGTGTGTGTTTGTGTATTTTTAAGGACACATCAGCTTTCTTCGTACTGATAATAAACCCCAGCATCACTCATCACAAGAAAGTGAATAAAAAAGAATTTCACATGTGTGTGTGTTGGTGATGTGTTTTTTTGAGTGGCTGCCTCCTTGATAGTCAGCATCTTCTGCTGTTCCCTGCTTGCTCTGTGTTTATGAGTGCACCTTTTCCACGTAGTGGGATGGTCATTGATGTATTGCTTGATTGGCTGTGTTTGCTTCTGGCTTCCCAGTAAACTGCTTAGGGCCAGTCCCACAGAAAACCCTGGCATGTCAGTTCAGATAGGCTTATCTTCCACCTGCCTTCCAAATAGAAATGAGGTAGAAAGTCAAAATAAGCACATCTGTGTGTGGGAGCAGGAGGGAGTTAGTGACTCCTGAAGTTTCTCATCACTGACGAGGCTGGTTAACTGCTGCCTGGTGATGATCCTTGCTGGTTACTTGCATGCATGCTAATAATTTTTTCACAACAGACTTTATTTCTGCACAAGTTCAGTATACAGCAGCTTGAGGCATGCTGGTTATTTGTTTTTAAACTGTTAGAGAAGCTTCTGAATACAAAACCCTAGCATATGTTTGTAACTGCAACACAACAATATCTTGCTCCACATAGTATATTTAAAAATGCTCGAAGTATTCAGGGTAAAAATATGTCTTTTACATATCCCTTTTCTAAATCCCTCCTGTACTGTTAATATATCAATGCTCTTTTTCCATATAGTTCAAATTATATGGTAGATCTTTATGGTTTGTTCCTGCCTTCTCACAGAAACTGCTGTGGGGCACTACAGATGTCTGCTGCAAACAGTGCAAGGTGGTAGTGCAAAAGGGATTAACCTGGTCCAAAAGTGAAAGAGGACTTCTGCCAAGATAATTTCCTTTGCTGTGGCAGAAAAATTAACATGGAATGCTGGGTTCTTGGTTACTCATTGTGAATGCTTGCACATCTGCCTAGCTTTGACCTTCAGTAGATGACTCTTCCATAATGCTGTGAGTAAACAAATATGCTGTCATCCAGGCTTAGGAAATGCTAAGCCACTGAAGCCTGCATGCATTGCAGATCTAATATGCCTCATTTCTGATTAGTATTTTATTTGATTTTATTTTGATTTATGCTTCAAATTGAAAAACATTCACAATAGATTATGTGGGTGTCAGTGGTTATTTTTAAATTATTATTTCTGGATTAAGAGATGAGCTGGATATTTGTTTAACTTTGCAAATGTTCTTCAGAAAATAGTTGGTTTTCTCTGTTCATCCTGTATCATAGCCAGGCTTGCTCTCTCCTTGCATGCCTCTGTGTGTAAACATACATATATATATATATATATATGTGCTTTTCTCTCCTTGCATACCAAAGACAACCTCCTCAAGTATTATTCTCATTTTTTCTATTGTTTCAGTTCATCCTGCCTCTTTCCTCACCACTTAGTAATCATGGGGCACTTACTGTCTTGTTTGTGGAACTCTTATTATCAAATATGATAAAAAGTTCATTTTACTATTCTTCAGCTAAAAATATTTGTCAATTCATGAGTATGTTTGCTTGTAAAACTTCCTTTGGTTTCTAAAGTACAATTTCATTAATTAGATCAGTGGTTTGTAGGGGGATTTCCTTTTCTTTCTTTCTAAAGTTTCAGTTGCACTTCCATATTTCTGATGTTGCTTTGTATTTTCAGTTTGTCTTCAGCATCTGTTTTTCACTTCTGCTTGTGCTGCGAAATTTGAACTTCCTTCTTTGGCTCACTTGCTTATTTAAGTAAACTCTGATATAGCACTTGTGGACTCTTCTGCCTTAAAACGAGTAGAAAGAGCTGTAAAGGGAGAATTGTATAAAGCAGTAGTGGGTTGACAGACAGATTTGAGTCTTATTTTTGGGGATAAGAACCACAAACTGGCAAAGCTACTTTTTTTTCTTTATTTGCTTACTTATTTATTTTCCTCCCTCACACAAATCCTTTGTTTAGATATTTCCTCTTCAGTACTTCTAAAATGCCAACTATAACAGTTTCTTAAAATACCACTAGTTCATGATCCTTTTTTTCTTCTTTCCAGTAAGCTGTGACAATCTGGCTTCTCCATGTTAAAATTGTCATTTCTCTTTCTCTCTATAAACTTTAAGTAGTTTATGACTGATCAATCAGATTGCTGATGTATTTCTGTAAATTACCTCTCGAGTTTACAAGATCAAGTAATCTTTTTAACACACCTATTTATTTTTCACCTGTAACTATTAAAGGGGAAGATGTTTGAGGCTTATGTTTATGGGATCATGCCCAGCTGTCAAATACAGAAAAGAACCCAGATCATTGTTATTCTGTTGAATCAGTCAGGAAGAAGTATCTGAGTGTAAAAGTCTATGGTTTGTTTTTTTTATTTCAGATGAAAATTTTTTCTTCATGTTACTTTTTCCCCCTTTGAAAGCAGACCTGTATCTGGCTTTTAGTCACTATTTCCAATAAGACCACATTACTACTTCCAGTAAGCAAGCCTGAAGAATTTCTATGTGAAAGAATATATTTCCCAATAAATGGTTGCTCTCTATACATTGACCAGTTGCATAGTTGTAAGGTTATTTATTGTACCTTGTATGCTGTGATGTAGCAATACTGTTAGGCATTAAGGTGCCTGCCTTTTTATGAAGAATCAATGTAGCATATAACCTTTAAGTGCATCTGAAACTTTGAAAAATAGTTATGCCTAGCCTTAATGAAAAAGTTTTAAATAGAGTAAATAATATTTTTATTTCTGGAAACATAACAAACTGGAAATGGAGTCTTTTTGGACGTCCAGCCTTTTCCTAAGTGTTGTTGTGGCTAAGAGGGATACTGTACCTGTTTCTCTGGCTCACTGACAAACCTAAATTATATAATTCTGCCTTTAGGGACCATGGGAAGTCTTTTATAGAAGGAAAAGCTGTCAGATGTAGTTGGAGTGGGTCAGAGTGGGAAAGCCTGACAGAAATTAAAAAAGAAGTGTTTGAAATTTATGTGAAATATATGTGATTAATTTGTATTGAAATCAAACCACAGGGAGTGGTAAGATTTACTTGACATAATTGTAGAATGTTTACTGTGTCTGGTGTCAGTTTAGGATTTTTTGCCTTTTACAGTTTAATATTGATTATACACAGTGGATATGAGTTGTATTCAATATAACATATTTTAGGAAGTGAAATAGCAGGGGCCCTGCTAAATTGTTTGCACAGAGTAGTTATTTGTAGGTAACTGAGGATGGAAGTGACAGAGCCACAATATTTATGTCACTGGGATGTTATCAGCATGATTTTAAAGCAAGGACTTCTTTTGACTTTTAAAATTACTATTATTTTTTAAATTGCTGCATTTTGTACAGCATAGTTAAGTTATACCACAGGTTGCTCCAGGCCTCAAAGTGTTTAGTTTGAACAAGAGTTTCTTAGTACTTCTGAGCCCTTGCAGCCACTATGTATTCAGCAAGAAGATACACCCATAGCACAGTTTCAAACACAGTTTTTTTATCTCACATCACTTGGAAAAAAAGAAGAATATAGCAAGAAAAAGATCACTCATAGTTTGTTTTTTTTTTTTATTATTTTGAACAACTTTTTACCACCTGTTCTGGTTTTGAAAAACAAAAGTTTGTGAGACGCTCCAAGTCAGAAATACAATTTATTAAAAAAAGGGAAAATAAAACAAAAAGGAAACAAAATACATGCAATAAGAAAAAAAGAAAATCACTGACAAAGTCAGAATACAGCCTGACACCCTGTTGGTCAGGATGTTGGTAGCAGTCCAGTTGCAATGGTGGCTGCAGCCCTCCTGGAGTAGCAGTTGTGGCTCTGTTGGAGCAGTGATCCTGGAGAAAGGTGCAGCCCTGAAGGTCCAGTGGTGATGTATGGGCCTGTTCTTCTTCTGCAAGTCCGGTGGAAAAGGCTGCCTTGGTGTTCCAAGTCTCAGGTTTTTATCCAGGTAGAGGGGTTAGTTTCCTCCCCCTGGCTGGAGCATTTCCCAATGGGATGATGGAAGTTTATCAGTGACTCAATGGCCCATGAGCAGAAGACTGATCCCTGGAGGGAGGATGGGGTGTGGAGGAGATAAGGAAACTGCTCTTGATGGTTTCTTATCATCTGGCTTATCAACAGAAGATCACATCACTGTCCCCCATCCCAGTTCTAACAGATGATAATAGAATAACACACCCCTGATTATATTTTACACTGCAGTCCATGACACCACGAGCTGAGATTTCCGTTCTGTGACAGTAGTGCTAAATAGGATGGTTCTCCCCACCATCTCAGCTTGCCTAGCAGAACCTGGCTGCTTTAGAGAGGAGTTTTATACTAAACTGCTGCAGTGTTTGAAACAGGTGGTGTTGTCTTATGGGCCACTCTGGTATTTCAGACTGCTGCTGGCAGGGTTTTAGGTTGCAGCCATTTAAAGGAGCTTCTCTCTCAGCACTTTCCACTTAGGTGGAAAGAAATGTGGCCAATAAACCAACCACCTTGGAGGTATGAAATTTTGATCTTTAGACAATGGAATTTGATTGAAAATATTTCAAATTTTCAAAGTAATTTCCAATTTCAAAACATCTTTCAGGTCTCATGGTCTTCAAAATATCTTGTGTGTGTGATACCTTATTAGAAAAACTCTAGCATTCTTAAGGAAAGAATTTAGCATATAACAGAATGATTCTTTTTGAGTTCTGTCACATTTCAAAAACATCATAATAAATGCATTTAGGAGTACATTCCTTTATAGTTTGTAAGGAGTTTTAATGCACTGAGAAAGTTTGAGAGTATAAAAAGGGATCCAAAGATATAAATTCCGTAAACCTTTTTGATAGCTTGATTCTCCCACTTAACACTGTCAGAAATGTCTGAAATGAAATTGTTGCATTATTTTGCAAAATTTTTGTATGATACTATATTCTTTAACAGAATTAGCAGTTCATACTTTTACTTGTCCAAGTGACACAAGCACTTTCTTGCAGAGATTTAACCAGGATGGATAATGTAATTTTCTTGTTTGCACTGTTAATAAAAGTGTATAAATTAAAAAAAAAAACTAAAAAAAAACCCACCAACCTGCAGAATTTGTAGAGATTTGCAGAGTTAAATAAAAGTTATTCTTCAAATTTAGCTGTATTTGGCAAAAATAAACCTATTTTCAAAGGGAATTTAGAGATTAAAATCTTACACTGTCTGCACAGTTTGTTGTTGTAGGACTATGCAGAAGCTGTGTTTAGATGGAATCTTTAATTATATCCCTTCTGTCTAATTTTGGCATAATTTTAGAGGAAGAAATCAAAAATTACCTTAGAAAAAAAGCTGAAAGTAGCAGACATACTTTTTAAAGGCTTTTTATATCTGATTTTGGCAAATGGCTCCACTGATGTAATAAAGTGGTAATAATAACAAAAAAAAGGATTTGGATATTAAGTTAAACACTGAGATTCCCCCTGCAGCAAAACAGACCAGTGGAAATCAGACTTTTGCCTTCAGGCATTTGGATCACAGTGTGGCTTTGTATTAGCACTGGATACTAAGAGATAATCCTGGCTGAACTTTGCCTCTCTAAATATTATTTGGTTTGTGTTAAGCATATGTTTTGGCATAGAATGATCTGCTGTCTGGATATACCAATCTCTTTCCATTGACTAAAGAAGACCATGCACAATTAATTGAAAGCACTAACATCTTGAGATGAGGAAATTAATTACATCCTAATTTATAAGTAGCTATAAGTAGTAGTGACAAGGATGATTTCAGCAAAGTGTATGTTTTTTCAGCACAGCCATTTTGGCTCATTGCATGATTCATAAACATGTTTACACTCCTTGAGTCAATATCGAACACAAAACAACCTGGGAAAATAGTTTTGCATGTTAAATAACAGAAAATTTAAAATTTCCATCTTTTAGGACATGTTAGAACACCAAAGGAAGCAAATTCCTTGCCATGTCTTTGCCTCATCTGAAATTTCTTGAGTAGCTAGTTCTGCATCTTTATATTCAATATTCAGTATATTTGACCTGTGGTGATGTCTGATTTATCATTAAGCAACGTAAAAAAAAAATCTCATTTATAATAATATCACAAAAATTTCATGAGATAGTTCAAGGAATTTAGGTCTTTGTTGAGAAAGAAAAAGAACCAAGAAAAAATATTATTTTGGTGATAGCCCATAATGATAGGCTGTATTATTCAACTAGCAGCTTCAATTCAATATTGTAATACAGAATTTGTGTGGGAGGCTGCCCTCTGGCAATAACACAGGAAGAATGTGGGACCTATTATTATTACTGCAAAATATCCTTCTCAGTTTAAGTGGTTTCTTATAGCCAAAAGATTCTAGTCCCAGATTCTAAGTTAAAACACTCTTTCTTCACAGTTTATTAGAGCAAAGTATAGATACTTGCAAGTTCATAATTATCATATTACTTATCTGTGTAAATGCCTATGTGAGTGTTGGTATTGGTACTCCTCAGCAATTACAAAAAGTGCCAATACAAACACTCTATAGATCTCGGTGGGGCTAACAGTGGGTAATGTTCTATTACAAAAATAAACAAACCTGCTACCAGACAGTCCCACAGAAACTAACTGGCTCCACTTCATGGGCCTTGCCCGCCCCTACCCCCCCCATCAGCAGATACTCTCCAGGGTATCAAAACCTTCCCTGACTATCATCAGATTTTGTCTTGATGGCTTAAAAAGATGGAGAATTACTTTTTTTTGTATGTTGTTTGTAAAGAAGATATAAAGGTTTTCTGTGCCAGAAAGGGGGAGGATAAGCAGGTTGAACTGTTTTGTGTTTTGCCCTAGAAGAAATCAGGACAAGGAAGTTCACCCCAGTCACCTATGGCATATGCCAATAGGTGGCACACACCAAGCATGTACATCTAATTTCCCACCAGTCTGGTTGTAACCAGTTCTTAAAATGCAGTGACATAGGGTGAGAACATTGCATCAGCTCCTCAGTTTGCTTCTGGAGAGTTAAAACCCTTCTTGCTCCCCTGCAAGTTTTTGAAATTGCATTTATTGAAAATACGATTTTATAAATTGACGTATGGCTAAGGATGTTGCTTGTGCTCTTGCTTTAGCTGGGTAAGTGCTGTTATTGCCTTGATATTGGCAAATAATCAGGAGTTATTTGTATGCCATACCTTCCTCTTGCCTAGGACTTGCAAGGGAACCCTTAGTGTTGAATTGCCAGACATATTTGAGAGCTGGAGTTGTTTGTGAAGATGTGCAAGCTCAGTTCCAGATGAGATACATTTGCACATTCACCAGCACAGCAGGAACAAGCTGCCACTGGAGTGGGACAGTGCAAAAGGCACTGTGGAGCAGCTTGGAGAGCATTTATCCTGCCCTGAAATCAAGTACCCAGGGTCTGGCCTGCTGGGCTGCTTTTCCTTGGTCAGTACTGATTGTTCTGGGAATGCTGACCCCTGAGTGTCACACATTAATTAATCTTTGCACTTGGTTAAAGATCATTTCCCTTTTAATTGCTTGTGTCATGTATGATCTAATTTTCATCTGTAAATGATGATCTTACAGCAGGCAAAATGTGGCTGTCAAAAGGGGCTTCCTTCAGAGGGAAGGAAATCAGTTTCTAGAGACTTCAGGTTTTATTAAATGCATAAAATGAGACAAGTGCTTCTCAGTCACTTCCACCACAATTCTAGTCACCTCAGAAAATTCATATAAACTAAAAGCAATAGTTGTGTTAGGATTGTTCCACCTCAGGATTTTCCAACAATTCTAAACAACAAACTGTAAAACCACTTATGAGTTCTTTATGTATCTTTTACAATCTTTGCACATTTGCAGGATTTTGCCTGCAAAATCCATAACTCATTTCTCCTTAGGGAAATCCTGAAATGACCATGAGAAGCAGGGTGGGGGGGCATTTGCAAAGTGCTTTGCTTTTGTATTTTAGCTGGAATTTGATAGTTCCACCTGGTCAAATTCTCAGTTATATAGTTCTTTGGTTATTTTTCCTACAGTGTTTTAAGCGTCTGTATTAGATGATAGATAATAAGAATAGAGATTGACCAAGGAAATAGCTGACTGATGTTTGCAGCTACTCTGTATTCTTACCACCCTAAAATGATGAGCGTGAACAAGAGTTGCTAAGTGTATTTTTTCAGATTTTGCTGTTACCTTCAAAGAACACTGGATTTTTTTCCTCACTGAAAAAGCAATTTCCTTCAATACTTCTCAAAGTACATCTTTCATTTCAGATAAACAGATTGATAGATGTATGTATTGGTAAATCTTTATTCAGCATTTTCTGGTTTCTTACTGCTGCTGATAAAAGTCTCTCTCCTTAACATCCACCAAACCATGGCCTCTCAGCTGGGCAGCCAAAACCCTGCTGCAGCTGACACAGTTCCAGTGCATCGTGTACATCACAAATAACAGTTTTACTTAGCTGAATTTTCGACTTCATTTTTAGCACTTCATAATCTAATTAATACCGTGAAACTTGAATTTTGTGTTTTTTTGATTTCATTATACCTGTGCTGAGGGTTGTGTGTTATGCCATTTTTATAAGCATTTTTAATTTTGAGATGACTATTCATAACTGCTTCTGACACCTTTTGTTATTCTGAAATTAATGACATATGTATTTTCATGGATATGTCAGATACTCTTGCAGTACAATTTTCCATTTAATCTTTTAGGTTGACATTAAAACAACAAATCAGTATAAAATAAGTTATCTTTTTCCCCCTGAGGAATCAGTCTGTTATATCAGAATAGTAAGGACATTCATGCAGATTCAATTTTTGCTTTGCCTTTTAACAGAAACAAAAGTTTATTTTTTGTTAATAGTTCAGTTATGTTTAAGATTTGGTGAGAATTCAAGGGTTTTCTTTCTTTTCAGGAATGATGTACGTATTAATTTCTTGCCTGTTTGCATAATTACTGATCATTATTTGCATTTTCTCAGCTTTATGACCAGCTTCATACATCTAGCTGAATACAAAACACCTAAATGTTTTTAAACAGTAATCTCAGCATTAACTAAATTCAAATGCCTGTGCTGCTGTGTTTGATACTTTTAGTTATCTAGTTGTTGATCAATGTAACAGCAAAGTTTTGGGTTGGAAAACAGCTACCTTGTTTCTCATAGTGTTTTTTACACATCCTGATCCTTAGTCTAAGTTGCAGTTTTTTAGTACAAGATTCTGAGATCATCCAGTTCCTTCTTGTGGTATGTTTTCTGTAAATCAAAACTGTTGTGTGTGCAGTCTGTCTTTGATTCTGCTCTACTTTGTTTATTTTCTAACCCTGATACTCTTCCTCCATGCTTGCTCCGCTCTTCTAATCCGTTTTGATTTTGGAGGAGAAACACACCGGTGATCATTTTCAGCTCTGATAGTTTTTCCTACTGAACAGAGATTCTGTTCTTGCCCACACATCTTCCACAAGAGGGATCTGAATCCTGGATGTTTTCCTGATCTAGGGGTTGCTTCTCTGAACCTTTTTCCAGATGTTCCAGTTTGTGTGTATGTATACCTCAACACAAACTTACAGATGTTTTACATATATATATAAAACATATTTATAACATTTAGCAATGTAAGGCAAATTGGTCTCCTGTAGGGAAGTTTGAGAGGAAAAAAATAGGTAATAAAAAGCTTGTGCTTGTCTTTGCTGCTGAAAGCTATATATTCTCTTAAAATCCCTTTTCTTATCTTTAGTCTTTCACAAATACAAAATCAGTTTCTCTTCACCATTTCCCAGAAGACTTTAGAAGCATTAAAAATCACAGACATCCAAATAAAAAATATTGTCAACCTTCATTTGTTGCTGACATTTGCTCTTCCCTTTGTGACACTTAAGCTGACATTGTGAAGACTTCTATTAGATCAAAATAAAATAGGCTACTGCACTTTGGATGCCACAATGTCATAATTTTCATATTTCTACACTCATCTTTTATGAAAGAAAGAAAGTGTGGAGGAAAAAAAAATATACATTTTAAGCAGTAATTAGGCTGGAGAAATAAACCAACTTTTGGGCCTAATGGAAAATAAAAAAAAAAAAGTGCATTGACTTTACATGAATAATGCTTTCCATCTTGTAAAAACACCTTTTGTTACTAACACAGAAATGGACACAGGGGAATAGATGCTCTTTGAATGCTGCTTTAATTATCTTTGCTGTATTTATAGCTGAATGCTCTTGGTGAGAACTTTGACGAACTTCACCTGTATCTCTATAAAGCTGTTTTCCTTTACTAGGTCTCAAAATTTCTTGCACTATGTGCAAAGATCTGGAGCACTTTTGATGATTTCTAATGACAAAGTCAGTTGATGAAGCAATTTTACAAGTCTCAGCAGTGAAGGTTTTCAGTAAACCCTCTTTTCCTGTTCAAAATGCGTTGAAACACTGTATCCACTTCTAAATTTTGTCATTAAGAAGATTCTTTAAGAATTCATTTTTAAGCTTTTGTAGTTTTTTTGCTAGCTATACTAAGTCAAATTATAATTTATAATTTATTGGCCTTATTACAGCACTTCATTAAAATGTCAGAAGTCTCAGCTTCTAGGCAGGGTATTACTGCAAGAGCTGTGCATGCAGTGTTCTTTGCATATGGAAATAGCTACAGCAGTTATGTTCTGCAGCATGAATTAACAAAGATTGATTGCAATCTGTTTTTATTAACTCAAGGAAGAAAAGCAGTGTAGTGATATTAAGAAAATTAATTATAACTTTCTAATCTAGTAATTAATGTGCAGCTGGGCATGAGTGCAGTTAGTGCATTTCAGTAATTTGGCAGTCCTGACAAATTATCATCATTCGTTTTAAGGTAGACAACTGTTCTGTAATCTTTGCTCAGATTTTTATAATCTTGAACGTTTTGGAATGGTTTTAGCAGCATAGATGTTAGATATGGCCTTTTACCATAATAACGTGAGCTGAAGTTCAGCTTTATCTTTCAGAACTGAGCTTCAGTTGTAATTTTTAGAAACATCTATCATTCTTTTCCAGTGTTGTGCTGAAATTTCTTCTGAAGCAGTTGTATGAAATGGTGATTACTGGTAATTGACCTGCATATGTCTTAAAATGCTACTGAGAATTTAATGTATCCTGTAAATTGAGATGCTTCCAATTAAATAGAGTTCTTATGATAATCGCTTTCGAAACTAATCAAGTAATATAATGGTGCTACTAAAACTCCAATTGACTTAATTTTGACAAATTAATAAATGTAAGCAATGCAATTACTGTAATGGTCATATTCTCAGTTTTTCATAACACACGTTTTTCAGAAGTGCGAGGAGAAAATAGAAATTACCTAGGTGTGTTGAATTAGCATGACAAGGTGACTTGAGGAGGCGACTATTTGTGCCCTTCTTGCTTTTTATATGAGGCATGAAGGTTATAGTGAGTCACCCCATGCTCAGAGCCTCTTGTCTATTAGAAAATTAAATTATACTGAACAGAAATTACAACTAGGATCCTAGCAGCAAAATTGATAAAAAATGCTCTTAAGCAGACTGCTTAGTTTTTGGTACAATCAAACCTGATCTCCTCAAATCTATAAAGAATTGTAATCTTCTCAGTATGGTTTATATTTAGTCTTGTTTTTAACAAGTGATAGGGAAAAAACACAAAGCATATATGTAGATCAGACACTGACAATGGTCTAAAACTATTCAGTATCCTTACACTATCAGTGAACAGATAGTTAAAGCCACCTGATTTATTTAAGATCTTTATATAAGACTTCTGGGGAATTTGCTTGTCTTGTTTTAGGAATGTTGTTGTTAAGTTTTCATTAAGAAAGCATTAGAGAAGGTGTTCTAGGAGATCAAAAGCCAAGAGTTTTCAGTCCAGTGAATCTTGTCCTTTTGCTTCTTTTGTGACACAGTTTCAACAGAGAATGGACAGCATTTGCCAGAAAAGCTTTTCTCCTAGTACTTGAGACATTCTCCAGGAATTGAGCAGGCTTGGGTTTTTCACTTCTCAGACATGTGCTTTTGCTCCCTAGGTTATTGCTTCCTTTAAAAGAAACCATTAGCTAGAGTGTCCAAGTCAGATATTACTGAGAGGTGAATGGTGGGCAGGTTATGCCTTAGGGCTTGTGAATAATTAAGGTCAAGGAATCAATGTGGGTGTCTTCATTAGCAGGTTAGTGCAGCTCAGGAGTTTATCTTCTTAATGTCTCTCCCGGTCTTCCCCACTTGCTGTGCTGTGTTTTGTGGGTAAATCCAAAAAGGCCTAAAAGTGGATATTGGTTTGGCACTGTTGACCTGCTTGTTCCCAGGCCATGTGGAGATCACAAACCTAGTTTGGGGTAACTAAATAAAGCAAAGCCATCTATATCTTTTGTTTGATCCAGCTCAATCTGAGCAGAGACCTAGCCAAATCAAATATTTTGAGCAGAAATAATAAGATTTTACTGCTCTATAATGACAATAAAATATATAAGGGATTGGGGGAGGTGGGGGAGTCAGTTACCGAGGCTATAAATCAAACAACAGCATTGGAATTTTAGAAAGGATCTACTCAGAAATTCTGTTGGTTTAGTGGAGAAGAATAAGATTCTTGCAGATCTCATATCAGTTTTGCTTTATGCATAACTCTCAGAAAAATCCCCAAACGAACAAACAAAACAATCACAAAAAATTGAACTCTAAGTATGGAACTAAAAAATTGTCTGAGGTTTGTGGTTGACCTTAATGACTGTGAATAATGCATAGTAGTGCTGACCACCTTATGACTATTGATTTGTATTTTGCAGACAGTGTTATATCAGTGGTTTTGGACCCTGAAATATTCCATTTCGTTTTTCATATAAAAAAAAAATAAATTAATAAATAAACTAGTTTTCACTTCAAAATTAATTGGGCAGCTCTGCAGTTTATTGCATTAGTTATATTGAACAAATCACTTAGGAACAAATCAAATGAACAAAGAATATAGTGAATTTGGCTTTCTCTTTAGACACATGGTTGCAAATAATTCATATTTGAATTGTTCAAATAATTGAATGGTTTGAATCTGCTTCAAACCATTTCGTCAATATCCTAAGTTTCTAAATTGTTTTATTTTCAAATTTGCTAATTGTTTTCTTTGAAGTTACCGATGTAGCACAATTTTCATGAGCATTTGCAGTAATAAAGCTCAGTTTGCTCTTGGCAAAACAAGAGTAGTTACATGACATGCAACTGCTTGGAGAAAGAGATATTTTCAAGTGTCTTATGTATTCTTTGAAGTCATTCTGTGGTGGATTAGGCAGTCCAGCACTGTAAATCAGTTTGATCACACTGTAACTTTCAGTTAGATCAGCTGCACTTTTTTCTGTGCTTTCATGTACTACAAGATATTGCAACTGACAAAGAGTACACATTAAAGAATTAGTTTGTAGATACGTAGGATAAAACATAACCCTAAATGATATCCAGTGCTGTAACTCATTCAGCTGTGCTGAGAAAATGGGTAGTTGCAGAACTGACATGGGTACTAATGTCCAAAAGCTCCTCCAAATTCAGTCATGTATATGAATGCCTCAAGGCTTTTTTGTAACTATCTAAGGTTTTTCCTCATAGCAAAAAAATGTATGGAATCTTAACTGCAAAACTTCAATTCTTCTGTCAGGCCATTCCCTTGGATCCTGTCACTGGTCACCATAGAGAAGAGATCAGTGCCTGCCCCTCCTCTCCCTCTCACAATAAAGCAGGAAACTGTGATGAGGTCTCCTCCAGGCTGAACAGACTGAGTGACCTCAGCCACTCCTCATGTGGCTTCCCCTCCAGACCCTTCACCATCCTCATGGCCCTCCTTTGGACACTCTCTTATGGCTCAATGTCTTTTTTATATTGTGGCATCCAAAACTGCCCCCAGCATTCAAGGAGAGGCTGCCCCAGTGCAGAGCAGAGCAGGACAATCCCCTCCCTTGCCTGGCTGGTGATGCTGTGCCTGATGCACCCCAGGACACCACTGGCCCTCCTGGCTGCCAGGGCACAGCTGGCTCATGTTCAACTTGCCACTGAACAGAACCCCCAGGTCCCTTTCCATGGCACTTTTTTTCCAGAATAACATTCTCCAGTCTATCTCTACATCCAGGACTGCTCCATCCCAAAATCTGGCACTTTCCCTCTATGAACTTCATATGGTTGGTGATTGCCCAGCCCTCTAATTTGTTGAGGTCTCTCCACTGGGCTTCCCTGCCCTCAGGGGAGTAAACAGCTCCTCCCAGTTTTGTATCATCTGCAAACTTCTTAGCATCAATTCCCGACCTCTGTCCAAGGTGTTGAAGATCACAGGGCCAATTTGATGTTGTGTGGGCTGACTCTGCTGGGTGTTTTTCCCTAATATTGCCATATGATTTTGCAAATATTATAGTAGAAAGCAGTGAAGAGAGTAGAGAGTTAATGCCTGGCAAGCCAACCTTAAGAATGAATAACCCAATGAGCAACACTTTGGTGATAGTGTTCTGTCTTAACTGCCTTTAAGCTCACTACAGACTGACTTTTGTAAGGGAAGACATTCAGCCTGACTTCTTATCCAATGGGCAGATGTGAACTCTCTTCTAAGTGTTGAGTTAGATGGATGCACCTAGCCAACATCCAAAATATGTGGTGTTCTCGCTCTAATCTCACATAAAAAACTATGTCCTTGTGTTTCCTTCCTTTCAATGCACAGGCCTTGACACTGTAGCACACCGTAACCTGAGTAGACCTGTCTCAGAGGATGTGGTATGACTGAATATAATTTTAAAAGACATACCAGAATAGTCTGTTGTTTTATATTAAATAAGCAATAATAAAACCCCAGCAGTAAGTGTCATAGATACATGTTGCTGTAGGAATCCACATAGCAGAGGGTAAAGACAAAATGAGACTTGTACAATGATGGGATAGTTTGAGACCTATTGAGAAGGAAATAAAAAGAGGTTAGCAAGACAGCGAAGTAGTTTGTTCCAGCAATTTGCTTTCACTGGTTTAAACTTTATGTTAAAATGACGTTTTTATTGTTATAACACCGACACATCTTTAGGAGGAAATTAGTTAATAGGAGGGAACAATCTTTCAGCAAATTAAATGAAAGGCTACTATTTCCACTTGACATCTGTGAAACTGCTGGTACATTCCTTGGAGTAGTGCTTAAAGAAATAAATGAGCAAGTATTCCTTATAATTGAGCTTTAATGGTATCCATATGCTATATATCTTGTAATGGTGCTCATGTTGTGCAGCTTATGTGTAGTATAAGAAAATTGAGTATTAGTCTGTCAAAGGCCCATTAATGTAAGTGTCTTGATTCAATTCTTAGCTGTGGAGAGGCTCATGTGTTTTAAATACATTCTGGCAAATTGTGGTTGGTGCAGCAACTCTGGCAGTCTTTCCGGTTGACCTTTCAGGTTGCCCATTTCATGTCATACAGCAACCTCTCTAGGAATGAAATCTACTGGAACAAAGATTTTTAAAATGTATCATTTTGAATTTAATTATTTTCAAATGAACATTTTCTAACAGGCATTAGAACATCCAGTGTTTCAGCAATGTTGTTTCACATCATGTCACAGTGTTCTACTGAGGCCATAAATGAACTGTTTTCTCTATCTTTTACCCAGAATTCCCTTTGTAAATTAATTGAGTTTTGCTTAACTTACTTTGTCAGCATTGTTTTAATGGCTAGTAGCTTTTGGGCTTGTCTTTGAAGGTTTAAATATATAATTTGAGTATTCAGCCTGCTGTATGCTTAAGGTTTACTGGCACCTGAGATTTTCATGAGTAGTACAAGTTCACAAAAGCCTACTTTTGGGTAAATTTTTTTTGTTAGGCAGATTGGTTTGTTCGTTGGTCATGAATTGACTAAACATGTCTTAGGTACTTCAGATGATTAGAAAAAGACCTGTTGCTGTCCACAGAAGCCACAGCTGTAGCAGAGGTGGTTCTTCATGCTTGCCTTTTAGGGAGGAGGAGGGAGCTTGGCCTTCTGTATTCTACCCCTGCATTCACCCACACATCAAAGAAAATTTGGACTCTGACTGCTGGCCCTTGACGATATCCATTGGAAGTCTGCCTTCCTGAAAGAGGCAGGAGTGAGAAAGGGGAATCATCTCAATTTTTTTATTTACTCTGATCACTTTGACTTGGGCCAGCGTGTTGCTCTCATATTCCCAAATACGTAATGTAATGTCTCAAGAAGTTACTCATAATAGACCTAAAGATAGTTTATTTTGGTGGCTGTTGAGTTCAAGGAATCTCTGGTACTGAAAAGACAATTATGCACATTACCAAAAGTACTTATTTTGGCTGACATTATCTTTCAGAAATGTCAAAAAACCAAACCAATCTGCCTTATCTATTCAGAACATACTGCATTCCAGATATGATATTCATTGCACTGGGAAAAAAGTATGGTACTTAGGTGAAGATTCTTACAAGGTATTCCATGTTATATCATTCCAGTCTATGGCTGGGAATACAGAAAAGAAAAAAGGAAAAAATAAATGGGCAGAAATAATAAAAAAAGAAGCTTAAAATACTGATTCTTTCACTAAAAACATCAAGAGTAGTGAGGGATTACAAAAAACCTCTCACCAAATGTTTTGCTGGAATTGAGACAGAAACCCAATTTTCTTAAATGCTCTATAAAATTGTATCATCATTGCTCTCATTGATAATTTATAAAAGAAAAATAGCAATGTACTTTCCCTCTGTATGTCATTAATATGCAGAAGCTTTTTCAAGGTGATTAGTGAAACGCTGTGTACTGGTGCAGGAACAAAAAGTACACATATTGTCTCCAGCAGAGTTCTAGAAGTGTGGGGTATTTTTCTGAGCCTTTTTGTTCTATTACTTTAAATACTAATCTCTTCATGCTTATTTCACTTCATCCTTTATTATATTATTTTCATTGTATTGATCAAAATCCCATTACTGTTAAGAAAAGCTTATTTGACTACTTGATGCCAGGTCCTTTATTATCTGATAATCTGGTTTACCAAATCCTCCAAGGAATATCTTAAGTGTGGCCATGAGTATTAGTGCATGGGTTGTGATTATGTATTTTAAATACTTTTAGAAGAAATGTTTGGTACTTCTCATTTTCTGCTCTATCAAAGTAACAAATATTTTTCAGCCTCTTTCAGCTCTATTGGATTGTTAAATAATTGGGTGGAAAACTCCTTTCCGTCTTCAGGAATTTACTGTAGTGAAGTATTGTTGTAATTTAAAACTGCAAAAATATTATGGAACAATTTTTTAATTTTTTTTTAAAAATACGAGTCTTGACTAATCTGGCTTTCCTGAGTTTTTGAGGTAAAGTTTGTCCTTTTTTTTTCTTCTTCTGCTTTTTTTTATGGTGTATCCCGGATCAGAATTTTTCATGCATATGTGGGAATTAGGCTCTATTGTGCTGTGCCCTGTCAACTGAGATAGTCAGCATCATTGGTTTCTTGTAAATAGCTCATCTGTAAGATGAACAGCAGCTGTATAAAGGTATTTGTTGCTTGAAGTAATAGTAAGGAGATTACTGATGGAGCTCAGGGTTAGGTAGAACACAGCTGAATAACTGATAATAGAAACTCCTATCACAGGAAACATGGAATAGTGTTATTTCCTCAGGTGGAAATCAGATGTGTATTAGATCATATGTCATTTTCTGGTTTGTTTGTGTTTTGGTTTTTTTTAATTTGACTGCTATACAATAGAAAATTTTCTTGATTTTACCTTAATTAATGAATTTGATCATATTTTAGCCATTGGTTGATTTTCTGTGATGATGTGAACAGCAATGAGCTTGATTCACTTATAAAGATGTGAGCCAATAAAATAAAATTATATGTTTATTAAACATGGAGAAAAAGCATAACATTCAGAATCAGAATTTGATAAATGCAATGTATAACTTCCTCCAGCCTAGTGATATGCCTGAAACTAATGTCATTTGAGAAAAATAGGGATGATCCTTTTTTGTTAAATTGCCTGGATTATACTGAATAAATGTGTCCTCTATAAATGTATAAGAATGGGGAAAAGGATGTAAATTGCATTGTAAGTACTTCTTTAAAGTATTGACTTCAATTTTATTTTTATGTGGTTAGTAGGCATTGAAGGACAAAACTGTGCATAAGCAAATGTGTTATTTATGGGAAAAGAAACTTATTTTTACGTTGTAGCACTGATTTTTAGAAAGTGAACAAGCTCTCAGTTCCTGAACCTGAGTGTTGTTAACAGAAAGGATTTATGCAGTGATACTGGTGTTTCAGTCCGGCTGCAGGGATTCCCTGCATTCTGTTAACTTATTGTCTCTGCCACAGGTTTAATGGCAGTTACAGAATTTTAATGCTCAGTCAGTCCCTGTTGAAATGACCACAAGTCTTTCTGTTGGCTGTGAGTAAGAATTAAGGCCTAAGTGACTGGCATGGAGCAAAACAAATGTTTATCTGATCCCAGAACAAATGGATTCTTATGACACAGCAATGTGTGGGTAAAGAGAAACAAGGAGATTGAAGCAGACTGGAAGAAGAGGACATTTATACTTTTCTTAAAGCATTTGTCAAAACAGATTATGTCTTTGACAACACTAGTCTGAAAAAGACTACTTAGGTTTTTTTTAATCTAGGGAAGCTGTCCCTTTCAGTGAACCAGAATGCCATTTCAGTGGAGTTTCATACAGCTGTCACAGCATCTGTGACAGCAGATACTGAAGAGAGGTTTCCCTCAACAGCAGTGGTGTCTCTGTATTGGGCAGATTTAGATTGCTACACATACCTGCAAATCCATATGCAAGTGTAATTTACAGCATTTGTTAAGTTAATGCTAATATCTGATGAATATCACAGCTGCAAGTCCTGTGACAAGCTGTCCAGTATCTGAAACCACTGTTGATTCAGCAGCTGTATTAAAAGGAGAAATAATTGACTGTCAGTCAGCAAGCCTTTGATGTAGGCTCCTTGCAATGATCGGTAGCTACAAAACTGCTTGAAACAGACCTTTGCAACTTGTCAGCCCATTATTTTTAATAACAGTGCCATGCCGTTAGTGTAATGATTTTGATTCTGTTTCAAGCATTTAATGGCACCACATGTGGCATCAAGCACAATAAATGTGACTAGATGCTTTGAAAGACTTTTTAACCTGACTCACTGTGAACCCACATAAAATATTTTTGTGACACGAGAAGCTAATATGAGCTAATTGAGTTCAGAGAAGAAAAAGATTGAGTCTACTTTTTACATTTACTGTCTGATGGTAAGGAATGAATGTGAACTGTATAGACAAGAGTGATAACAGATATATTTTAAATGACAGAGATTGAGATTAGGATTAATTAGAGTATTGAAAAATTAGTGCTAGGAAGTGGGAAAGTGGAAATTAGTGGCAGAAAAATAACAAATAGCTGTCACTTGCCATCTGTGCTTTGGTGCTTTGAATCTTTACCTGTTCTTTTAAGTCCTCATCAGACTGAAAAGAGCAAATACTGGAATTTTGTCCTATCCAGAAGATTAGTAGTGGCTTTTCTTCAAAAACTAATACAACTCTTCTGATAGAGAAACCATTGTTTTCACAGTGTTTCAGTACATTAATACTCTTGATCAGCCAGAACTGGAGAAGACTGCTTTTGCAGGGTCTCCACCAGACATACACGTCATGCTGCCTTCACTTGAGGACATGTGAAGACAACTTGATCCCCAGTGACTTACAGTAAAAGAAAGAATATCTCATAATAAGGAGGCTGACTGGGAACTAGAAAAGAACATAGCCAAAAAAAAGAAGGCCCAACAAACACATCCAGAAGAAAAATAAAAATAAGTAGGGAGGTTCTGTGTTTAGCACCAATTCTCCACCTTATTTCTATGTTACCTAGTCCCTCCAAATGTAAACTGCTCAACACTCATCCTCATAGCAAATTTTATGGACAGAGGAAGTTAATAACATTTCTTTGCACTTGGACAATGCAACTGATACAGCAAAAGAACAATTCAGCAAAACTTGAACATCAGTTACTAGTAAAGGAAATCTAATGTGGGACAGAAACCAACTGAAGTGAGAAGTTAATGAACTAATCAGGGTGGAGGGGAAATTTATAGCAAATCCTCAGGAGAAAAAAACAGAATAACCTAAACATTGAAATGTTGGAAAAGTGATGTAGAACTGGGAGCAGATTCTTACAGAGGGGTGTACATCAAAAGTGCCAAATGCCATGGCTACAATAGTTTTAAGGCAGCAAGCAATCTTAATGTGAAATGTAAAGTTCTAAAATAAGCTTCAAACTTATACAGTTGGTTTGTCCTATAGTATTAAAAGGCAGGGTAGAGAGGACAAGAACAGAGAAAAATGGTGTTTCTCATAGATTCTTCCAAAATTCTTAATTATTTTCCTTCTCAGTGAATCTGCTTCTCAGAAGCAGGAGTAGATTTTTTTCTTTCTTTGCTCTAAGATGTTTTTTCTTTGGGTTTGGTTTTGTAAGGTTTTTGACTGTCAGTAACACTGACTTACACCACTTGATACAGCAGGGAATTTCATTCTAATACCACCTTCTTTTATTCTGTCTTAACTTATCACATGGATGGCAGAACTGTGAAATTCCATTCATTACTTTCATTTCCTGTTATTTTCACTTCTCTTTGGGGACCTGATTAAAAGTAGTCCATGCTAGTACTTATTATCTCTGGCGTTGCTCTGTTGTGTTCTATTCCCTCTTGCTTTTTTAGCCTTTGGAATTGATTAATTAAACCTTAGTATATAAAGTATTAGGAAACAAGAATTGTTTAGTTTATTCATTAGTGTGTTGTGGGAGACATGTAGGTCTGTACTGTGCTCAGATAACTTTTATCAGAAATTATTATGGTAACAAGTACACTTTTAAATGGTGACACTGAAAATTACCTTTAAACACTTGACATGTGTCATATTGATATTTCAGATCATGTAATGCCTGACTACTCATTCTCTCCCTATCTCCATGTGGGCATGTAAATGTGAGCTTAGTGCTCTGCTGGTTTGCCACAGAGTTCCAGTTCCTCAAGCTTTGATGCCCCTTTAGAGCACCAGTAATGTGAGAAGTGTCACAGGGCAGACAGCCATAAGGAAACAAACCCTGCCTGTAAAATCCTAAAGAAATTCAGTCCTTTTCCACAGAGAAATGTTACAGGCATTTGATGTAAACAAAGCAGCCCAACAGTCTGGATGGACTGTTTTGTAAAAATAAGATACTCTGATTATTTTAAGCATCAATAGACACAGTGTCACTAGATCCAGATGTCCAAAAACCACTTATCAGACCACAAAAGAAGTACACGATGGTATCTGATCATTTTTGGAGCCCATGGAGGAGGTGATTTATTTTTATTCTCAGCAGCTGTCAGACTTCAATGCATACAGTAAAGCATGGTCTTCCCAAAGGCAATTTCACTGGCCTTTGATTATTCTCTGCTGCTCTCCAGAGGCAGATGAGATTGTTTCCTCTTCATCTTGGTTCTTTCTGGCATTTTTGGTCTCCATCTGGGTCTTGGCTCGTCCTGCTCCATGTGTGCTGTTTCCATTCACTGTCGTGTCCTCTCACGTAAGTGTTCCCCAGGAGCCATCCCTGCTCTGACATAATCATGAGCAGATTCTTTTCACCACAGAGAGTATTTAGTGGGCTTTCACGCAGCATGACTTGGACATGGAGCAGGCGGAACTCTCTTGTCTTCCCTGTGTCTGCCACTGCTGACTGACCCTTCAGGGAGGTGGGGAATTGTCCTGGCAGAGGCCACGGCACAGGTTGGGGACTGGAAATTTTGTACTTCATGTACCTCCTGCTCACTTTCTGCTTTTACATTCATACTTCAGACTCTGTTGCTGTTCTGTCTAGTTTCAAGAGAAATTGCCTGTTGAGTGGTTACCTTGATGAAGATCAGTCCACTGGATAACATTTGAACATTTTGCACTTTTGCCTGAAAGTACAGTAAAGAGCCAGTGACCATTCTAGGTCATTTTAGAGGTCTCTGGGTATGTTTCCTTATAAAGATAGAAGGCAAAAATGCTGGGAGGAGGATAACTCTTCTTCTTGGAGAAAGTAACTGTAAACATTGCCTTTGAAGGACCTAATGAACTTCATGGAGAAAAGCAAGAATTTTGTTTTAAAAAATCTGTTTCATATTGCCATCTTTTGGGGGCTGTGCTGGTAGTTTCTCAAATGATGAACAGTTAGCCACAGTAATGTGATTTTTCTACTCTCATTTCCAGACAGATGATGACATGCATGTGTCTCCAATACAAATGGATGCATCTCCTGCACTGACATAATTGAAGTGCCCAAGAGATCAGCATATATTAATGCTGACACTGCATATGAATAGGCAAATGGATAAAATTAATGTTCTCAAACTAATAGCTCTTGAGGCTATACCTCTTCATTATATCACTTGTTGCAGTAAAAAACATTCATGTTTTGTCTGACATTGCGGACATATGTAGAATTTTTTTTTTATTCCCTGTCATCCCATAAAATTGAGTAACCACTTTTGTTAGTCTTCCTCCTGGGGTTGCTGATGGTCCTAATTCACTGTCTGCCTCCTCCTGCTAAGTCAGCATCCCTTAAGATCATCTCCCCAGGTAAAAGCTGATATCAGTTTCAGAGAGGGCAGCTGGGCTGAGCAGGAAGCTGCCAGCTGGGCAGTGGTTAGGCAAGGGCAGTAGTTAACACATTTATTGTCACAGCTGAAAAATTAACCAGCTGTTAGAATTTGCCTACAGGATCTTCCTTACAAAGAGGAATAAAACAGACGTCAAAACTACCCTGCAGGCTAGCTAGCTGATTTTCAGTTTCTTTTTTCAGCTGTCTCCAGCTGTCAAGACAGTGAATGAGAGGTGCTTGACCAGATTATAATTATTTTCCCATCTCAGAGAAGGGATACTGTGGAAATGTCAGAGATCCAGTAGGAGTCTGGATGCCTTGGGTGATTCTGGGACCACTTAAGCCTGCAAAAAGTTAACTGTCGTTTATTGGAAGTTGGAAAGGAAGATATTCACCCTTGATGCTGGGGCTAGCAATGCAGTTACTGTGCTAGTCCTGTCACAGGTTCTCCAGTTTGACTCTGCCTTGGCAGGTCCCACCCCAAGATTTGGGTGGAAAAGTTGAGTAAGTGCCAGTGGTATGTGCAAAGATGGGATTTCTGTACCTTTCTTTCTACTCTCAAACAAGGGTAATGATGATTTGCCAGTTAGGAGGAACACAAAAACACATTAAATATCTTTGAAGCATTAACAAATAAATCATCAGTTTCAGTGCTTGTGAAGACAGGCCCTTAAACCAAGATCCAAGATCCTATATATTGTACTTTTTGTGGTGGGGGAGAAATAAGTAAATTTTTTAAAAAGTGTTTTTAGCATTTGATTTATTAAATAGAGCGATTAAATTTTTAAGCAAGCATTGCCTATGTGCTTCATGGTTGGGTTTGTTTTTAATTTTCAAAATATGAATCTCAGATTAAATCTCAAATCATACAGCATCATTTATTAACATTCTTAGTTAGCTGCAGTACTAAAAGGAGAAAGATGTAGCGCTGGAGTTTGAAGGGAACCTCCTCTAAGAAGTATTAACAGCGAATCATCCCTTAACTCCCCCAGTGTGGTCTGTGGTATTGTATTTAGCCTCTCAGCAAGTTGTTAGGAAGAAATTTTGTGTGTAGTGATCAGCATTGGTTTCTGAGAAGAAGCCACTTTTTTTTTTTTTTCGTGACACATTGACAAATGGTTCCGTTCAGGACAATCCACAAGATTATTCTTATGAAAGTATTTTCAGATGTGGCAATCCTAAATAATGCATGAAACATTAGATCCTCTATGAAAATGGCCTCTGAGAATCATCCTTTTGGCTGCCATTTATCTCCCTTTCCTAAGGGAACACAGTGTCACAGTTTGGGTCAGTTTGGAAGGGACCACAGTGGATC
Organism: Thryothorus ludovicianus; assembly: GCA_013397245.1. Taxonomy (NCBI): domain Eukaryota; kingdom Metazoa; phylum Chordata; class Aves; order Passeriformes; family Certhiidae; genus Thryothorus; species Thryothorus ludovicianus. The sequence continues at coordinate 713,085 of VZTB01006934.1, forward strand.
AATCATTGGTCCAACCTTCCTGCTCAAGCAGGGTTATCCTAGAGTACTTTCCCAGAGGATGCCCCTATAGTATCCATAAAATACTTTTTCCCCAGTATTTGCTTATTTTTGAATGTGTGTTTCTATTTAGAAGATATTAATTGTTGGAGTTGGAGTTCAATTATTTGCCTAGGAATTTCTGAAAACAATTAAATTTTATTTATCATTTTGATGTATTTTGTGCCATCTCTGGCTCTAAAGCAGCTTCATCTTTTAAATATGTTTCATTTAAAATCACAAAAGAGATACTGAGTATGTAAGATGGTTTACTGACCTCTCTTCATTTGTTCTAAGGAGACAGAGTTGTTTTAATTAAATTAAAATATTCTGAAGGACTGGTAGTGACAGAAAAGAAATACACCAAAGGCTTTGGCAGTGTATAGATGGAAGGCTTTTGCAATATATAAACATTTTATTAGAAATGTTGTGACTGGACACTGTGTATTTATACTGACTTTTTATAAAAGGAAGACATAGGAATAATGAGTACTTCTGCCAAAATGGACTGTGTCCTTGGAGGATGTTCTAACTGGATTGAAATATAAAATCATAGGATGGTTTGGATTGGAACAGACCTTAAAAATCATCTAGTTCCTAAAAAATAATTAAAGATAAATTGCGAACTAGGAAAGAACTTTTTATGTAATTAAAGATTTTAAAATATAACATTACAGAGTGTTTATCTCCAGTCCTCCCTTTTGTTATGTGTGTTAGCCTGTAGAGAGTTAAAAAAACCATCTGGTACCTGTGAAGCTAATTGAAATTTTGAGATTTGGGCACCTGGCAAGGGGTAACTGTAGGAGACTGGTCTCCATGGGTTTACTCTGTAACAAGAAAGACTCCATCTTCAGTTTAATCTCCTCTGTGAAGTGATTTAATTCTGTTATCTCCCTGTACTGATTATCAGGGGAGCCCCAAAGAGATTAATTTCTATGAGTACCCTTGCTGGAGTTGCAGTGCTCTCACATTTCCCCAGTTTCTCTCGTGGTCAGACCTGTAGCTGGCTCACAGCGTGTCTGCTGAATTACAGTGTGGGGTTTCAGCTGTGTAGCCAAATGGCATGTGGTCAAAATTTTAAGACTAAAACATGGAAAAGCAATCACAGTATGCTTTCAAAATTGCCTGGGGACCACAGGCTTCCTTTGGGGAAAAAATGTGGAGGATGATTAGTGGTTTTCTTTGAAAAAAAATCCCTGATAATTCTACATTACTTCTGTTTTCAAGGCATGTTTGCTTGGGGCTTGAGACTCAAGGAGAAACATGAAGTTTATCCTAGGGTGCTGGGAGGGGAAAGCTGTAGGAAAATTTGTGTGTCCATTGTAAACACCCTGTGCTTGTTTGTCGACCTCCATTTGGAAAGGTCCCTCTCTCTCCTGGGTATCTGAGCAGCAGCTGGTGGGGTGGAGGGACATAAGCCAGGTTCTGAGGTCTGGACTGGGCAGAACTCTGCTCCTGCAGAAATCCTCTTAAAACAGGATTAAGCCAAGTCAATTCCAGTCACAAGCTGTATTTTCCAGGCAGATCCTCCTTGGCCCCTCAGCATTGTTGGAATTACCAGGCACAGCCTGCATGCTCCAGCTCTGGCAAATTTCAGTGGACCCTTCACTGTGATTTCTCTGTCATAGCATTTTACATTTTCACCCACAATTGCAGGGTAGTTTCTTACAGAAAAAAAAAAAAATCAGCATTAGTAAAATTCAAAGGGGCTGTTGGGATTTATTTTCGTATTTCATTTTAAAACCTTTCTCTACAGCGGTACTTGGACACTTCACATTGTTACTGCTGTGTCTCTTGTATTCTGGCCTTTCACCTTTTTGCTGGCTTAGTCTGCAGAAGGATACTGACTATCCACTTGTGCTGGTGCATTTTGCATTAAATATTGAAATTCTGACTTCTTGCTCTGCCTCCAGCTTAGGGAGTTGTCCTGGCATCCTCCAGGAAAGGTTGGTTATAATAAACAAGTTGTCTGTAGAGACAAACAGTTCTGCTCACTGATGACAAGAATTTTGATAAGTGTTTTGACCCTTTGAAGTATTTGTGAAGTTTCCCTGAGGACTTGCTTTTCCTTTCAGTTGAAAATTAGCTGCTGCTTTATATATATTGGGGATGTAGTATAATTTTTTAAAACTCTTTTAAATATGGTTGTGCTTCTGAATGTCAGTATTTTTTTAAAAAGCAACCTTTGAATATTTATATTTCCTCTGTGGTTCCCTCTCTTGGTACACTCTGTACATTTTTGAAGACTTAGTGATCTCATACTTTCTGTTCTTATGTACAGATGGATCAACAATTGTCGGCTGGAAAAAAACTGAATTGAGTTACCCAGGTCAATCAGGCTCATGTTTCCCAAGAATGAATGACAATCGAATTATAAACACTGGTTTTCAGATTCTGTGGCACTCAGTGTTCAGAAACAAAATTCATAAAATCAGTGAGAAATATTATAAACCAAAATATTATGATTCTCTGATCCAGATTCTCACTTACTTACATAATAAAAGTTATAATAAGTCCTGAAGTTCTATGAGTACATTGTAGAATTTTTTTGTGTTTTATGCAGCATAAAATATACAATTTTAGATGCAGTGATTTGAGATAGGTTAAAATAGTGCCTTATAAACTGAAATTATTTTAGTACTCATTTGGCTCTCCAAAGTAAATTGAGTAGAGTGTCTCTTTCCCTCTTTCCTTCCTGAAGTGTATAGCAGTAGTTTTGTTTCTAACTCTGATGTTAGTACATGACTGACACTTACTGACACTTAGTACAGGTTGTAGTTTGTATCAACATAAGAAAAAATGAAAAATTCAGTGGCAAATTAAATTACAAAAAGAAAACAAGACAAAAGAATGCAACTAATTTAAAAGGTATCATACTTGGCCTCCTTTGCTGTTCTCCATCTCTTTCTGAAACCTGCATTTGTCAGCTTACAAGACATTTGTGACATTAAACTATTAAACTGAGTGAAAATAAGATGCAAAAAGTTTTCAGTGCTTTACAGTGTTTGCTTTGGTTTGGAGGAGTGATCTGCACATGAGTTTGGCACAGAGTTGTAAACCACCTTTTGAGAAACCTCCAAATGCCTTGATCATTTTTTGGGTTCAGATTGCTGCTGTTGTTTATTGACTTGAGTAATGGGCACCCCCGGACAAAACAACCTGTGGGAACTTGCAATATTATGTAAGTTTGCTAAAACTTGGGAGTAGAAATAAAACGTTTCACCAGAGACTCAGGTTTGCAACTCAAGACTTCAGGAAGCCAGTGCATAACTTCATACTCAAAAGTAATGAGATACTCAGCACTGACTTCATGGCTGAAGAGTAAATAGGTACTTAGCATTGCTTGTTTTTAATTTCATAGAAGATTTTGTTCACCCTGAATATGGTAATGGTGAAGAGCTTGAAAAATGTCTGAGTTGGGAGCATTGGTTATGTTGTCTCATACCTGAGCAGGAATCAGTATTTTACTATGCCTAGTTAATAAGATTCGCTGAGCTGTTAGATTTATTTATTGCATGTTATTTTCTAGGGCAGCTCAAGCAATTTATAAATGTACTCGTTTATAATCCCTGACACAGATGTCTTTTTCCATTTACTTTGTTCTGTTCAGATTCCCTCTTCTTAAAGTTCTGTTTTGTTTAAAAGTATACAATATTTAGGATTTGGAGGGTGGGGAGGGCAGGGCTGAAAAAAGAGCACCCTCTTCATTTCCTTTTTTTTTTTTTTTTTTAAGCCAAGATCTGTTAAACAAAAGTCAAAGTCTACTTTCCCAATCAAAAATGATCAGAGTCTGAAATCTCTCACATTCTGTATGCTGAAAGCTTCACTGAGTATGTCCTGATCTCTCCCTTCAGGAGCTGACTGTCTGCATAATGCACACTGGACTATCATCTTAAAATAAGGAATGGAGGAATGGAATCAGAAGCAGTACTGTGGCTGTTCGAGTTAGTGTGAGGGAGTATAAAAAACTTACCTGTTCCATTGCTCCCAAAGATGAAACATAGCCTATGAAGATGATCAGAGGGCTGAAGCACCCCTCCTATGAAGACAGGGTGAGAGAGTTGGGCTGTTCAACCTGGAGAAATGTTTGGAGAGACCTCAGAGCAGCCTTCCAGTACCTAAAGAGGTCTGCAAGAGAGCTGAGAGGGACTTTGGACAAAAGCAGGTAGTGATAGGACAAGGGGGAATGAATTTAGACCGACAGGGATTAGGTTTAAATTAGATGCCAGGAAGAAATTTTTTTATGTGAGCATGGGGAGACACTGGAATTGGCTGCCCAGTGAAGCTGTGGCATGAAGTGTTCAAGGCCAGGAGGGACAGGGCTTTGAGCACCTGTGAAAGGTGCCTCTGCCTATGGCAGGGGGGTTGGGCCAGAAGATTTTTACTGTCCCCTTCAACCCAGACCATTCCATGGTATGAGAAAATACCAGACATCCATAGCTGAAGGCTGCGTGAAAAATAGTTGAGGGATTGAAGTTCAAATCTTGCGTTCTACCACTTACTGGAATAAGCTTTTCAAAGACAGAGCTCATATCTGAGGCTATACTGACACACAGCCTTGTTATTTTGCAGATTTACCAGAAATATGTTGTCTTTTTTCCCTAACCACCTGACCCAACTGAAAAAAATGAAAGCTACATTGAATAGTACATAACATGTAAAATAGATGTTTATTCCTACTTAATTTTTGCAATAAGAGTAAAGAATGCAAGTTCATTATTTTCAAACCATCTTAAGAAGAATCTTCCACTCATGGCAGAACACATTGCTGCACGCAGAAAACCTTTTGACAGCTATGTTTGGAAAGTTTCCTTGTTAACAAAACACACTGCATCAAAGTGTTCTGGCAGGTTGTATTGATATCAGCGGGCACTGGGCTAGAGTGCAAGTAGGAAGTCTATTACGTTTTCTGTCAATTTTGGTTGATGCCTTGCTGCAGGAACAGCTCGATGTTTTCACTTTGAGATTGATTGAGAAACTTGATAGAAAAAAGCACGTGTGCTTTTTCCATTTGTACCACAATATGGTAACTTTTTGAAATTCTGAGGGTTTTTTTTTTCTTCCTGTGAACTTTATGTCAGCTCTTTTAATCTAGGTGATTTGAAAACAAGCTAAAATATTTTCATCTAGAAGTCAGCAGTTAGAACTTGAGATAGTGTGTACCAGAGGTCTGTCCTTGGGTGAATAACCAGTCTGTAAGTTCAAACTACAGAGAAGAGGTTTCCAGACATGTTGTCTGCAGTACTCACCTTGATCCTATTTTCTGTAATATCTGATGCTTTCACATTACCATTCAAAAACATTCCAAGCCACAGCAGATTGAAGTGCAGACAGCCTGCAAACCAGTTGTGGGTTTCTTTTCACTCTGTAAAAAGAACTCTAATCTTTGTAAGATATATCCTAGGATGAGATATTAAGATACCATAAAAGTCATGTTTCAGCCACACAAATACCATATGAAATTGGGATTGTGTGCGTCTTTGCAGTACCCTGATTTCATTGTGTCATTGATTTTGGTCTGCAGCTGTGAAGATTTGAAACTCTTTTTTGGGCAATTATTTACATCAGAGGACTTCCATGTGTCCCAGCCTCTTGCACCTTTTGTGGTCAACGAGGGGAGCCTCATCAGATCTCTTTCCTTTGTGCTCTCTGTGCCTTTTCTCTGCTTTTAAAGTTTAATGGCTTGGTTTTATTTTGTGTGCCTGGCAGAAGCCTCAAAGTACCATTGTTAATATAGCTGGCAGGGAGACCGACTTAATGGAGTCTTAATTTCCATGTATTGGTTAAACTTCAGTTATAAGTGATCTTTTGAAGAAGAGATTTTAATGTATATGAGAACTTCCATCATGATTTATTGGATTTTTTGCTGGGTTTGGGTTTTTTGAGTCACATTTTAATTCAGGAAGAATACTGCATTTTCATGGTTGTGCAACTGCTAATTAATGACTTTAGTGGCTGCTTGTATGTAAAAGTAAAACTAAAATTTTTTTATATGTGTATGTCTTTGTGTTTAATGCTGTTTATAACTTAGAAATGTTGAAGACATTCCAGTACCTAATAAGTGTATTTATGCATAACAGTCATCCTAATAATAAGCCAATCTAATATGTCATTATTAGGTGCATATTCACCTAGATGCTCTGGAACATTGGCTAGCTTTTCTTTAATTTCAGGGGGTTTTTCCTGAATATTGCTGCTGGAAATTTCAAGGGGAAAAAAAAACCCCACCTTTTTGTAATGAAACTTTAGTAGACTTGTCATCCTGAGTCTCAACCAGCATTAATTTCTGGTGGGGATTTAGCAATAATTGTGCTTTTCTCTATTCTCAACACAAATCCTAAGATTAATTTTGCTGTGAAGTATCTTTAAGTCATAATTAAAGCTGAAGTTACTCATCCTAGTAGGAGTGCCCAGGCAGACAATACATACTTATCCTACCCTATTAGAGGCTTATATATTAAGAAGGATATGCTGCATGCAATACTTTTAACTTAAAGCCTATTCTGTGTATATGCATTAATTTAAGTTAATAAACAATTGCACCGTAGAAAATAGTTAGAATTGGAGAGTGTTGTATTAAGTACAGGGGGAAACAGGTGAAGTATGAGAATGCTTTCTTATAGTCCGTGCTTTTTGTCATGCCTTTAAACATGATATCCTGCAATGAAATGCTGATAAGTGATAAGTGTAATGGAGCCATTTGTGAGCTAAAAGATTGGGTTGTTGCAAGAAGCAACTGTACAGCCTGAGCACAGCTGGACTGAAGTAATTCAAGGTCCTGTGGTGAAATCATGGGAGGCTGCTGAAGCATGGCTCCTTACATACATATTAAGTACATTTTAGGTTAATTATCTTCTCATGATTACAGTATAGCTACTGCCTATTACATTTTATTAGCATTTCCTTATAGATGCTCATGAATATTTTCTGTCTTTCTCTTCCCCCCATCTTAGTGGAATCGGTCGAAATTGGCCATGGGCCTCTGGTGGAAGCAGCATTTTGGCAGAATTTGGGACTTTGCATCTGGAGTTTGTACATTTGAGCCACCTGTCTGGAAACCCTGTCTTTGCTGAAAAGGTTAGACTGCTCCATCAAAATCATGTTGTAAAAAATAAATCACATATTCATAGGCTGATATGAATGGGGAGAGATTTGGATTTTCCTCAGTTGTAAGCATTGCCACATTTTCCCAAATCACCTTGGCATGTTTTCGTATTAAAAAGTCAAAAGTCTCCTCCAAAATTATTCTGATGTATCTTCTTGTATATGTCCCCATAAAGCATTTAATTTCTGTTTATCTTCTAAATTAGTATCACATTAAGCAATCAGACTGTACAGCTTTCTTCAGTTCTTTACTTAATGGGGTGTAAACAAAACCTAACATTACATTCGGGATAATAACTGATGTCTAGAGAAAGCAAAGCACTATGGCGATTTCAACAAGTTTACTCTTCAAAATACTGTATAATATCACTGCTGTCAGGGAGGTCAGAAAGCCCCTTTGTTGCACTGACCTATAAAAAATATGTTTGAACTCTCTTTGCGGAAGGGAAAAAAAAAATCACACCCTTAGATGAAACAGTTGTTGTGCATATATTCCAAAATTTGCTAACATTGTCTTCTGGATACCTTTTATCTCCATGAGCCATGGAAGGAACTCCTCCTTCCCTCAATTCCCACCTGAACAATTTTGCTTTGCTTTTTGATCTACTAATAGCCAGTAATCCTGCTCATTATAATACACTTTATCATTTATGTTCTTTTTATTTCCTAATTAAAATGTACACTTGTTTTGATTTTGCATTCTTACTGCAGCTGCCCCATGCTACCTAAAGCTGATATTATCAACTTAATAATATAATTATTGATGATACTCCAAATGCTTAGCTGTAGGTATAAAAGCAATGTTCAAATCTAAAATTATTATTGGATAAGGACTGAGTAGCTTTGCTGCAGTACTATTGTCAGCATTGGAATGAATTTTGTGAAGCAAACTCATAGCAATTTTCATGTATTTAGGGGTAAACTTAAGGACAGTTTCTCTTAAATTTGAACTGGGGAAAGGGAGTGGATGGGTAGGGGGTGGCAGCACTGAGGAATAGCCAGAAACAAATTGACAACATTAGTTAATTATCTTGTGGCATTTATGGTAATTTAATGCATAACATCTGTTCTACTAAGAGACAATGGAAGTGTGTATCTTCAAAATCCTAGCCCGTGGTTCTCCTACACAGTGGCATTGTGCTCTAGCTGCAAGATGCTGGAAATCTGTTTGTGTAAGCTGTTCTTAAAACCCTTTAGAGATTGCAATTCCAAAGCCCTCAGAGGCAAACCATTCCAGGGCTGGTACACTAGATAAAGAAGAAGAAACACTGGAATAAGCTTTGCATGGATGTACTCACAGAAGAACTCATTAATTGAGGTCTAGGACTCATTGCAGCCTGCATTCAGGCAATGAGTAGTGTCAAAATGCAGGAGGCAGTTTGTATACCACAACAGAAATCCTTCTGCAGCTTGGTATAAGTTAATTTATCTTCTTTTTCAGCAGCTACTTCACTGGGTCTCTAGGCACTCAGGGGTTTATAATGAAGCTGTCAGTACCTTTTTGCTACAGTTTCTGGCCTGCAGTGCTCAGGATCCTCATTCTTCCAAGCTGCTACATTTGCTTTTTCTGTGAATCCTAAAATTCAGTATAACTCATTTCATGTGCTCTGCAGTGGATTGTGCTGCTGGATGGCTCCAGCTGCTGAGCATCTGGACTGTAATTGTTTCCCCGGGCATCTCGTTTGTAGTGAGCTCCTTAGCAGTGCCAGCAGAGCGCTCAGGGCTGCCTGGGTCCCTGCTGCTGGGCAAGCTGGTTGTGTACAGCTCAGTCACTTCCAGCCATTTTTTTTTCCCAGGCAAAACTCCTTTTCAGTGCATTTCCGCATCAGAACTAGGTGATAAGCTTAATATTTAATAGCATTTCTGATTTAGGTGTACAAGGAATATAAATGCTGATGTAGCTGAGCTTAGTTAAGGCAAATAGCCTCAGTGAATTTCAGTGTCTTGTGGAGAAGGGGGATACTCTGCATGGCAAGTTCTGAACTTTGGAGCTTGCTCCTCTTGTGTTGTTTCATGGCTGACAATTGACACAGAAACTCCAGAGGTTTTCAGGAACTTATTTGCATGATGATATCAGCTTTTTCAATAGAGATATGATTGCACAGAGGTGTTTCAGGGTGTGTGTTGAATACGATCAAGGAGTTATTCGTGGGCATATTTACACTCCTGTATTTTGTGGGGAAAATGGATAAGTGCTCAGTGTTTTGTACCTTCCGCTAGGTGATGAATATCCGAAAAGTTCTAAATCGACTGGATAAACCAGAGGGCCTTTACCCCAACTACCTGAATCCCAGCAGTGGCCAGTGGGGCCAGCGTAAGTAGCTGAAGTCTTTGGTACTATGACCTGGCTATCAGTGCTCTCTTTCAGTCGTTAACTTCTTTCAGTCACTGTTACGTGTTTTTTATATAAAAAGAACTTCTGTAATGTATAGAAACTTACTTCGTATCTGAGGTTTTATAAAATGTGAAAAATACTACAATTATAAAAATAATGACCTTGCTGTATTTTAATATATTTTTTCTGAGCTTTCAGTATGACTTGTGGAAGCAGGGAAATGTATGAATATGTATGACTTTGGAAAGGAATTTATGGATTACAGAAGTCTCTTATTCAAAACTCTAAAGTGCTCTCTGAAATAGTTGTATAAGGAAACATTATCAGCTTGTCTGAATCAAATTCCACATTTTCAGAGTTGTGTGGCTCCACTGAAGGAAAAAAAAAGTAATAAGCCAAGCCTTTCCAGTTAATACCAGCTGTGATTTCTGTAGAAATTTAATGCCACCAACTGAGGAAGCAAACTAAACAGAAATGTGTCATGGCATTAGTCCCCTTGGAGCCATTACTGAAGATACCAAAATTAGAAGGAAAAGACTATAAAATACTTGAATTACTTAAACTACTTGAATTCCTTAGCCCCTTTCTGATGACTGAGCCTTTTCTTCTTGTTCATTGCTTAGTCTGATCTCCATAACATGTCCAAAGTCTGCACAGTGTGCAGATCATGATTTTATCAACCTTACTACTTTTTCCTTACATTATTGAATGAAAACAAGCAACATATGATGTCATGGTCTGAAAAGATATGGGCAGATTAGCTGGTCCTGTAGATTGTCAGTGTGAGCTGGTTGGGTGGTGCAACTGGAAAGGACTGGAGAGGTTTTTTTCATATAAGAGCTTGTTTAGGCTGTAGCTAAGGGGAGAGTGAGGTTCTGGACTCCTTGTGGGAGTGGCCACAGTCTGAATAGATAATTTTCACAAAGGCAGACAAGCGTCTACTCTCTACCATGCCTCAGACAAATGCACCCACCATCCACTTTATGAGAAGTGATGGATCCCCTACCCACTCTCCACTAGGCAGAAGTAGGGACCTGAAAGATGGAGGGGAGCAGAAACAGGTTTCTGCTCAGGCTGGCAGGAGAATTCCCTCCCAATACACCTCATCTTCCCAGATGTCCTCATATAATAGTTATGAGGCCCTGGAATCTGAAGACTGGGGAATTGAGAATGTGCACAAAGGCCCTTCAGGTTGGAGGAGTCACCCAGGGTAAGTGAATGTTGAAAGGAAGACTTGGTTGAAAATGATTGGGTTAGAGAACATCTAGGCAAACTTTATATCCACAAGTCCGTGGGACCCAATGGGATGCATCCATGATTGCTGAGAGAGCTCACAGGCACCATAGTGAGGCTGCTCACAACCATCTTTGAAAGGTCGTGGAGCTCAGGAGAGGTGCCTGAGGACTGGAAAAAACAAAATATCACCCTAGTCTTCAAAAAGGGCAAGGAGGATAACCCATGGAGCTACTGACCCATCAGCCTCACCTCAATCCCTGGAAAGGATTGAACCTCATTCTAGAGGCCATCTCTATCCATATGGATGACAAGAAGTTGATCAAGAGTCATCAGCATTGGTTTACTAAAGGCAAATCCCACTTGAGCAACTCGATTGCCTTCTGTGATGTGGCAGCTACCTGGATGGATGAGGGGGGAGCAGTGGGTATAGTGTACCTTGACTGTAGCAGGGCTTTTGACACTGTCACAACATTCTCTAGGCAAACTCAGGAAGTGTGGTGTGGATGAGTGCACAGTGAGGTGGATTGGGATCTGTCTGAACAGCAGATCCCAGGGGGTCACAATCAGTGGCAGAGGGTCTGTTTGGAAGCCTGTCACTGGTGGTGCTCCCATGGGTCATTACCGAGCCCAGTATTGTTTAACTTATCCATCAATTACTTGGATGAAGGGAAGATGCCTCCTCAGCAAGTTCTCTGAGGACACAAACCTGGAACAGCTGATACTCCAGGGTGCTGTGCAGCCCTCCAGCAGGACCTCAGCAGGTTGGAGAGAAGGGCAGAGAGGAACTGTCTGAAACTCAACAAAGCCAAAAGCAGGGTCCTGTACCTGAACAATAATAACCTCAGGCACCAGTACATGCAGGAGGCCAGCCTGCTGAAAGCAGCTCTGCAGAGAAGGACCTGGCAATCCCAGTGGACAACAAGGCAGCCATGAACCAGCATTTCCCTTTTGGCCAAAAAGGCCAATTGGATCCTAGGCTGCTTTAGGAAGACCATTCTGAGCAAGTCAAGTGAGGTGATCCTGGCTCTTTACTAAGCTCTGCTGAGGCCACAACTGAAGTGCTATGTCCAGTTCTGGGCTTCTGGGCTCCTCAGTGCAAGACACATGGAGCAGGTCTGTCAGAAGATGACAAAGATGACTGGGGACTGGAGCATCTCCTTTGAGGAAAGGCTAAGAGAGCTGGGGTGGTTCAGCATCGATAAGAGACCTTAGAGGGATCCTTATTGATGTCTCTTAAGTATCTGAAGAGAAGATGTCAGAGGATGGACCAGGCTCTTCTCCAGGTTGCCAAGCAATTAGACAAGAGGCAACGGGAAGAAACTGATGCACAGAAAATTCTACCTGAATGTGAGGAAGAACTTCCCTGTGCAGGTGACAGAGCACTAGAACAAATTGACTCTGTCTGGGAGAGGTTGTGGAGTGTCTTTCACTGGAGATTTTCAAGAACTATCTGGACACAATCCTGTGCCATGTGCTCTAGGATAACCCTGCTGGTGGAAGGCAGTTGGACAAGATGATCCATTGCGGTCCCTTCCAACCTGATCCATTCTGTGATTTCTGTGATTTTATTGATTAAAATCTGTTTTTGAAAGCTTTGTGTCACTCTGAGTTCAAATGGTGTCAAAAAACGTTATGCTGCTTTATTGTATTTTCCCATCAAGGCAAAGGCCATTTCCTTTTGTGAATTAGAAGTACACCTGTCATTTCTTAGTCTGCTATGCTGTGAGGCTTCCTGCAGATCACTGTGCCACAGGGCCTGTGGCAGCTCAGCATGCATGACCATCGACTGTGGTTGCATGTTGGTATAAACCCTGACATCCCTTTACAGATCTGAGATATGTGCCCAATTGTAACACATGTTGGTTCAGCACAGCTTTGCAAGACATAAAAAGCTCCCCTGGAAGTGTTGCTCCTACAGCTATAGATACTGGATTTAATTAGACACAATCTCAGCACCTGTGAGACAGATTCAGTTAATTCCTTTCTTGGCTCCTGTTAGCCACAGAAGCAGCTTTTTGATGCTTCATGAGAGCAGATCTTTCTGGTGGCTGAGGCAGCTAGTGGCTCTGCCTTACATATTTTAAAGCAGTCAAAACACTTATTCTGCCTTATGGCCTTTGTTATTTCCATATCTTTAATATAATTGCATCTTAAGCGCTCCTCATTCACATGAAATGCCGGGTTTTGTTGGTGTGCACAGAAAAATTTATAGCATACACAAGCTTTGTTTTCCAATAGCATACAGTGTTGACAAATAAATAGCTTCCAGTGCCTGTGAATGATGGGTGCAGATGTTAATGCAGGTCTATCCCTGGCATGCTGAAGCAGCAAAGACAAGTTCCATCTTGTTACATCTCTTTCATATCCATCGCCTCCATTCACCAACACTGATTAACTAATTTTTTCCCCACAGAGAAGATCAGAATGTGAGACTTGAAAAATACGTTATTCGAGATTGCTTTTCTAGGCTGTTTTCAGCTGATTACAACAGAAGGGAAAAATCAAACAACCAAGACCCTTAATTGGAACAAGACAGAAATATTTTCTGTTAGACATAAAGTGGAGAGGGAGGAATGGTTTCTGAATGTTTCTTCTCCAGCAGTGCTGTAGCTGTGAAGGCCACTGATGGATCCTTACCATTGTTCCTGTAAATTCATTTAGCCCTTGTTATTTTGACAGTAAACTGACAGTGATTTGCTGCAGCATGCGTCAATTGGATTTGTCTACTGCAATAATGTATATAATAACAGGGCTTATTATTGATGAAACTCTGCTTGTGCTATTTAGTTTGCAAATGTCAGAGGTTTCTATGGTAATTTATTTAGGAAACTGTAAAGGTCATTTAAATGCTGCTGTTCAAAGATCAGCCTTTGATCACAGGAAACGTTCCCATTGTTTTAAGAAACCTCTTCTCCTTTTGGATCATGAACGTTTAATTTAAAAAATGGTGTAGTCTTCCCAGAATTTCAACATATCTCATTCAAAAGAGGTAGGAGAGGAAAAAAAATACCCATTTCAAACCCAGGTTTGATGATACAATATATTTGGTAGGCAAAGGGACAGGATACATTCAGAAATTTTTTTTTTTTTTGCATGTCACAGGGTAGAGGAGGAAAAGGACACTCTTGATATAGTTTGAATAGACAAATATCTATCTTCTACATTTGTATGTCTTTGCAAACTGTCTGGAAGGTTGCAAAGACCTGTTTGTTTTCAAGATGTTTATACCCCTTTGTATCTTCCTCTACATGGAGAGGAAGCTTTCCATTGAGAGAATATTTATACAAAGGGGTATAAAAATAAATTTTCCGTGTTCCTTTGAATTCTACCAACAGGGGCATAACTTTGAAGCTAAGATCAGAGTTAAGTGTCAGGAAGTGTGAGCTCAGTACCACGAACCCTTCTGCATCTTGCTGTATGAGTCTGGATCATCCCATGCAGGTGTTTTGGTTTTCTCATGGGCAGAATTTTGTGGTATGACTCAGGGACTTGCTGTGTAATCTGTGTAATGACATCTCCATCCCGGGTTTCTTGAGTGGAATTAGCAGATCCCTCCTTTGCTGTAAAATTGACAGTTATCGATGAATATTCCTAGTAAAACACTTTGAAATTCTCCACTGAAGACTCAATAAATGCCAAATCATTTAATTTTACCAGGCAGCAACAAGTTTCAAAAGCAAACATCTAGCTACTCTTCTTAACTTAATGGAGCTTAGAAAAACACTTTGCATGTATATATAGTTATAGTATTTCATGTATTTAGGGGATCTTTGCTGAAATCATGGTAACTCATAAAAATTTTGCCAAGAATCTTTTAGGTTCCTGGACAGTAAGTGGGAGCAGTCTTGTACAAGCGTTTGAGAGCATTACTAAATTTCCCATCACTGGTACAACTGATGTTGAATGTGTGGGTTGTGTGGTGTTAGTGTTTCCAGAGTCATATCCTAATTTGTGCAATTGAATAATCACAGCATCTGTAGTACCAGATTGTTTCACATAGTAAGCATAGGACAGAATAAAGCAGTGTCAGAGCAACAATCCTCAGTAGATACGGTAAAGTTCTTTTATTTCCTTCCAAACTACTGCTGAGTTCTGAGAGCAGTCAGACGTTTGAAAATGTAGTATTATTTTTAAACATATGGCTCAGCATTTTGAAATACCACTAAATAACCTGAAATCCAACTCTGCAGTAAGGAGCTAAAAGCCTTTTTTATGAAGTTACTTAAATGAAAAGTTAGTGACTAAAAGAGCAATGCTGGCACATTAAGGGAAAGCCTTTATCAAATCAGAGAACACTTTCTACTTTTTTATCTTTCTAGAATAAAAAAAAACTTAGTTTGACACAGTTTTGTATGGAACAGGCTTCATGAATTAGAATGGACACATACAAATTGTTTTTTCTTTGCCATGATCTCCTGCAGCACATTGTGGATATTAAATAACTATGGTGTTTTAGCTAGATTAAAAATATAGCAATAAAAGAAATAATTCTCTTTATATACCAGGAAAGTTTCTCCTGAGGTCCCAGGCTTTGTTTATTAAAGATGTTGTAGAAATAGATCATTAAATACACTGTTTCAAATTGGAACTGTATTTTATTGTCCTGGCTGAAGATGAAATTGCTGTTCAATCTCTTTCTTCCCTATTAAGATCATGTCTCCGTTGGAGGGCTTGGGGATAGCTTTTATGAATATCTGCTCAAGGCATGGCTGATGTCAGACAAGACAGATGAAGACGGCAAGAAAATGTATTACGATGCCGTTCAGGTAAATAAGACATTTAAATCTTCCTTTCCATAATAATTTAATCTATAATAATCCTAAAGAGACAGGCTCTGAGGACAATATGAGAGATTTATGTATTTGCTACCACAGGGTGTTTTTTTTAAAAGAATTAGCTTCTGTTTTTAAAAAGACTTCTTCCAATAGAAGTGCTAGAAGAATACAGATACTGCGGGAAAGGAGAGAATTTTGAAATATAACTATTTCTTTTCTTTTACTGCAATATAGTCAATTGTCTCTGGAGGAGAAAAGTGTAAAATAAGCAACAAAAAATGCATCTACAAGTAGCTCTCAGCTAGACATTCAACTCTTTTTCCTGAGTCTTCTCTAGATATATATTAGTCTTGTCCTTTTCCTGTATATCCAGGAGAGAATTCCTCTCTTGTGTTCAATTCTGTCATGTGTTTCAGCCATAAAAAGTGTTTTGACTGTGGTCCACGCATGGATCAGTGTGTCATGGTAGAGATTTAGAAATGAAAATAGGAGTGTTTTTTCACAGTGACATTTTGGTACAAGAGTATATATTTGTCAGCTTCTGTGAAACAGCCCAATTGGACACAAAAGAAAGTTTTATAAAATCAGAACTGTTCCTACTTACACTTCTATTATGGTACTCTATTTATGATTCTGCTGGTCTGCACTTTGCTTTGTTATTTATGGTATTTTCCTAATATACTGTTTTGGGAGAAATAATGGGTTTGTGACACCAGATTGAGACTTGGGAAATACTCCATTTAAATTCTTATTTACAGGCTTTCCTTCCAGTCCTGGGCAAATGACCTATTTTCTCAGTTCTTTGCTTTCATATATATAGATATATATTAAAAAAGAGGATAATATTACTTCTTTTTTTCCCCCATCCTTTCATCTGTTTTGACTGGAAGCTGTCTAGGGCCAGAACTTTTATCTCTTATTAACTGTGTGTATCTACATTGCCTTTATAGACAGGGCTTTGAGATGCTAAGCAATATCTGTTTATTCTTTCATATATCTGGAAAAGCACTGTCCCTAGGGAAGTCATAAGTCTCCTTTTACTTCCCATACACAAAAAGCAGTGGCATTAAAAAATGCAACCATGGTTGCTTATTGCAACCATCTTTTTTTTTCATTAGACAGGAAAGCCAAGTGTGAAGATCTGAGGGAGGGTGTGATCTCTGGTGGTTGTAAATTTGACAACCAAGTGTCCTCTGCTAAGGAAATGTTGCCTTTAATTTAGTAAGTGCAGATTTGGATGCAGTCAGCCTCATTTTCACTGCTAGCGTGGTTTCAACTTCAGAGCAAAAGGTGGATCTTAAATTAGGCTTGAGTGCATTTGAGGCTATAACATAAGAACAGTGCTGTTGTAATAGCTCAGCCATTGGGTTGGCAGCCAAACAGAGAGAACAAAGTGTGTGAAATTATCAATTCATCTTACCATGGAAGACATTTTTGAAGCACCTCAAAGCAGTTTCTAGAGCCTTCTACTTCTGCTGGTTTAAAATCATCAGGTTTTTACTGAGGTCCCAGCAGGGAGCAGAAGTGGTGACAGCCACTTTACAGTGGCTTTACACTTTACAGGACCAGTTCTCCCTGCTCAGATTTCAGCTGGAGGAGCAGAACCACCTGTTCAGCAGCATCACTGAATATGACAGTATCAATGATAGGCTCTCAGTTCTGCTGCATGTGACTGTATTTAAAGTAGTTATTTTCTTAATATTTTTTAGTAGTACTAGCTCAGAAGCAGTCCAAACATCATGTCTGACCAGAGTGTTAGTGTTTGAGATGACTTGACTAAAACCAGATTTCCTTATGCTCCTAGCTGTTGCTATTTCCAGTGTTTTATGATCGATGGTGTTCCTGTTGTCTGTTTTCTGTACTGAGGGACATCTGTCCCAAAGCTGGAAGTGCATATGCAGCATTAGGAGCTGCAGCTCAATGTTGTAAAGCAGTAGCAAAGTTTCAGCCTCACAGAAACTGCAGGGCGACTGGGCCCCTCTGAGATTCCACAGGTTCTTCATTGGAGTAACTATCCTGATTTGAAATCCATCCTGATCCTGGCTTCATTGCTATTGATCCTCTACTTATCTAAATTAAAGCTGATTTAAATGTCTGCGCAAGCTGCAGTCTTTCCTTACGACTGAGGCTGTGGGGTTTGAACATTCTGAGTCTGCTTGGAATTTTCTTAGAGAAATTTCCCTGGCTCTCTCAGAATCTTTTTAAGATTATGCCAAAGGGAACAGCATGATTGTTCCTGGCCATTCCGTCCAGCACATACCCACCAGATTCTGAAAGAGTGATGTGAAGGTTTGATGCCTAATTCAATATCTTCTGCTTTCCAGAAACCACAAATGAAAATATATGGTGAGTTATATAGTTCACTGTGAAAAGCTGAAATCTATTTAGATAGAGCTTAGGGGTTATTTTTCACATTGTCCTGTAAATCATATTAAAAAAAGGAATGATTTCCATTAGAAATTTTGTATTACCTATAGATTATATAATGGCTTAAGTTAAAAGCAATAACTAAGATGTCAGACTAGATTTAGAAACTGCTTCTGCTTGCCACAAAAATGCATTTATGGCTGAAGACATTTAAAGAGTTTATTTCTAATGGGAAAAGGGACCGAGATAGTCTTGTTTTGAATACCAGAGCATCGTATGAATTTATAAGGACATCAGAGGGATTCATAAACTGTAGAATTCACAAAAAAAACCCAAGTGGATGTATTTTTAATGTAAGTTATTTTTTCTCTTTTGAAAAGTAATACAAATAATGTCTTGCTTCTCATCATACATGAAGTAAGAGATCTTCCTAAACTGGTTTCAATGGATGGCATGCAACATTTAGTTACAGAATAAGTGGGTATTCAGATTTTAGCTGTATTTTGAGGAAATAACTGCCAATAAAATAATCCATCAGTCTTTGCAAGCATCTAGAACAGGAATTATCTCACTTTTCTTAACAAGCTGATCTCTGAGACACAATTGAGTAGGTTTATAAGAGTACATGATAATTTAGAGCAAAAATGGATCTTGTGGGTTCACTTATATCTAGTCTAGCAACAGCAGTGTCACAAGCAACTGCATTAAATCCTCCCCTCTTAAATATATCAGCCCTCTATTCCTGTAAATAGATTGTTCTCACAGTTGATGTCTGATGGTCAGGTATCTTTTCCAAGTTTTCCCATTACATTTATTTATGGCCATTTCTGCAATCTTTCTGCATCTTATATGTATATTTATTCTCTCTCTCTGACTCTGCCCTCATCCTCTTCTCAGTGTAGTTCTAAAGAAGTGGCATATCTAGAGGCTGTAAAGAAAATGGTAACTCACGCCAGGACTTCCCAGGAAAAGGGAAATCCCTCCCGAGCACTTCCCAAGCAGCTCAGTTCAGTGCAGTCCTTGGTGGCCCTGTGGTTTCAATGAGGTAAAGCAGCTGCTTTCTGCAGTTTTACCTTGAGTCAGGATAGCTTTTAGACATGTAGATTGTTTATTCTTTCTTCATGGGTAACAACTGCTCAGAGGATCTTAACAAGAAAACAAGTGATTTCTTTTGCAGAACATAGCACATGGAAGTGGAAACAATGGAAATGACAAAAAGAGGAACACGTGTTGTGAAGCAGTGCCATGGCCACTCTGCCAGATTTCAACACCATTTCAGAAATTGCTGCTAGGCTGGGTTGCACAATTAAGCAATGCTGTGAATACAGTAAACTTCTGTGGGTATCAAAAGAGGAAAAAGTAATTTTTGGCCTCAGGATTTTGAGTATATTTAGAGGATTTTCAGACAGAAAATATATAGAATTACTTTTTTAGGGGGCGTTAATTTTTTTTTGACATATTGCTAACTTTGGAGACTAGCTTTGATATGTACTCAGTTTGCACACTGCCAAAGGAAGCTTTGATTTTGACTGGGGCATTTTGGGTATATTTAACTGTCAGCATTAAGTAGTGAATATTTTTCAGGGTTGTTGATTTCAGCCTTTCAGATAAATAAAACAAATCCATAGAGATTCCTTTCTCCTTGGAAGGAGAGGGAAAACGAAGTGTTGTTAGCAAACTGAAAACATGATATTGGCATACGGGCCTTTTTCATCTCTGGAGTTTCATGAGGATCTGTTTAACTGAGGTGACAGTCTGGTAGCAGGTTTGTCCTTACTGCAGTCTCCATTAGGCTGCTTGAAGTGGTTTGCTTTGTGATAATAGTGGTCTTAAAAACTGCATAACTGATGTGGACAATGAGAGAACTGCAACAACTCAAATACAACGGTTTGCCATACTGAGAAAAGCTAAAAGTGATTAATGACTCCAATATTCAGTACTTGAGCACTTCTTGGCATTGAAGAAAATACATAAACGGGGCAGGCAGGATGCTGCAATAGCAGCCCATCTTAGAATGAAACAGTTGGTACCCAGCATTCCCACTGCATACTTTGTTTTGGAGTTTGTTTGGGTTTTTTTTTGGTGTAGTAGGTGGGAGGCAACTTAACTTAATGTAACTTAAATGTGGTAAAATCAATGAAGAGGCAGTTTTTGTCAGCTGTCATGTTTAAAATACTTATCACCCAGCTGCACTGGTGTTGTGCACGTAGCGATAGCATGGCTGCTTTATGTAGGAACACAAGATTCAGTGCACTTAGCAGATGAGAATGTCCAGAGGACTCACTGCTCCTTATTATTCTCTTCACTCTATTTCCCCTCTCAGCAAGAGTTTTGAGGCTCTCTACAAGTGCTTACAGAAGCATCAAGGCTAAAGACAGACTTCTGCAGATTTTTAAATCGTTAATAATTTACTGATAACCACACAATGTCTTAAGTTTCAGACCAGATAAAGTATTTATTCAAGTTTTTGCCTATTTATGACTGTCAGAAGAAGCAGAAAGATTTAATGTTGTTAGAAGTATTTAGGGAAGATTTTAATTAGAAAAGTCTAAAGAGAAATTGTATGGTTTTTGCTCATGGCTTTGCTCTTTTCAGAGCAGCCATGTCCTTACTAGTCATACTATTTTCCCTTCCCTTTTCTAATAACAAAAAAAAAACAAAACACCAAACTTGTCAGAATCAACAAATATCATAGATTATTCAGAACATGCACAATGTAACCTTTTGAAAGTGACTAAATTTGATTCATGCCAGACCATTAATACTGTTTTAAAATACGAAAAAATTTATCCTTCTGGGAACACACAACATTTAGTACATTTAGAGCCAGATCATTGGTGCTCTGAGAGACACTAACAGATCTACAGAGGAAAAAAATTAGTGATTTTAAAATGCAAGTAAATAGTCAGCTTTCCCCTAGAGCTTAATCATCTTCTTAGTGATCAGATGAATAGATATCACAGTAGTTAAATGTTTGCCAATGATTCCCCTTTAGAAATTTAGGTACCTCCATTAAAAGCACTCCTGTTTCATTGCACATGTAAGCTTGTCTGAATTAAAGTCCAAAAGAAGTAAGTGCTTTGGTGTTTTCAAAATGTTTCTTACGTGTTTTGTTTAAATAAATGAAAGTTCTTCTGTGCTCAGATTTCAGTTTTGATTTTTAAAGCTCAGTTTAGCAAGCAGTGAGGACCTCAGCATAAGACACTACTTTTATTTGGCAGAAGTATTTAAATTGTTTGTAACAATGGCTTGAACTTCCTATTCCAGCATTAAATTTTCTCTAATGTACTCACTGGAATTTGCAATAAAGGATAAATTTGATTAATTGTGAAGGTTGAGAAAGAAAAGTATCTATTGCATTAGATCAACTAAACAGAGAAAATGTAAGGGAAGTTAAAAAATAACAAGAAAGCTGACAATTTGCATAGAAACTTACAGGATGTAAACTCACAGTAATCCTGACCTGCTGCTATGTGCTGTTTCAAAGCAATAAAATGTGCTGGTGCAAGCTGTAAATATTAAAATAAATAAGTAAGCAATTGACATTATACATCTTTGAATTATTGGAAATAACACGTTAGAATTCTCTTTCATCCTCACTGTTGCTTCAAATCATCAAAATACTGTTTATGAAAATTCCTAGGGGAGGAAAAATATATTAAAAATTTGAACAGAGATAATTTATGGTGCTTTGTTATGAAGATGCCTGCAGAGTTGTAGTTATCCCCAAAACAGACATTATAAGCCCTTGAAATTTAGAAATAGAATCATATTTTTGAAGTTTCAAATTTATTAAGGTATGGAAATATGGAACTGCCTTGCTGGGCAGTTTTATCTCCAGCTACAGTGACATCTTGAGGCGGGAAAGCAAACCACATGGGTTTTATTAAAACAGCAGCAATCATTGAAATTCATTAATCATAATTAAGAAGATACTGTAAAAGGAGAGGTAAAATGCCCTAGAGCTAGAGGTAGCAGAACTGTGGGGTCACGTTGCCGTTTGAGGTTTTTAATTTGTTGTCTCAGCTCCTTCAGCAGAGTTAACACTTCTGTGGCACATGTTTATTTAGAATTTGAGCAGATCATTTTTCCTGAGAAGCCCCCACCTGTGCTCTGCAGGCATCTCAGTTAGTGGTTTTGTTACCTGTCAATGTAATCCACCAAGAGAACACCTGTAAAAATAAGCTTATTGATCGTTTGAACAGTGAGATGATTCAGTTCTGGGTCTTCTTTTTTTCCCTATAAACAATACATTTTAAACAACTCAGTGGGTAAATGAAAGACTGCAACCACAAAGTCAAATCAGGGATGGACTGAAGGGAGTGGTGCAGACATCATGTAAGATGTGTGAAAAACTTAAAGTGAAGAACTGAATGAAGAAGAATGGTTATTTATTAGGAGGGTCCAGTTCTGCTTAATTTTGCAAGGATAAGAACTGGGAGTATAATGTATAAGTTAAGGAACAGGCTGATAAGCAGAGAACACAAAACATATTGCCTTGACAGTGAGGGCAGGAGAGGGAGGAAATCAGGTTGGGAAAAACTGAAGAGTTTCTCCTTTATGCTGTCAATAACAGAGATTACACAAACGTGCAATTTGCAATCCTGTAGTTGAAACAATTCCTAATGTCTCATTCACTGTGACAGATAGGAAAGGGCATAATTTTACTGTGCAAACTCATGAGAAAGATGCCAGGAGTAACGTAAGGAGCACTTAAGTCACAATTCAAACTGTAAAAAGGACTGTTAGTGTTTCTAATTGAGTGCACAAGCATTTATACAGTTGTTGCATTGAAGGAATAATTTCCCACAAGATGGAGAAAAAAGTAATTTGGCTGAAGGCTTTACTGCAGTGAGGTCTGTAAGCAGAGCCTTAGGTAAAAGCTTAAAAAGAAAAATTGCCAGGAACTGTATCCGCCGTAAAAAGTTATTCTGGCTCTAGGAGCTTATGGGTACATGACATATTGTATGCTATACCAGCTTTACACGTAGTAAATGTACTTCTTAAATATCTGTAAAATGCTTATTTACCTTTAGTTTCCCTCTCCTTTTTTGTACAGTACAGCCTCAAATCAGGTTGTCTCAATTTGTTTGTTTAATTTTTTTTTCCACTACCAGGTAGCTATTGCTCCTTTAGGTAACATATATTTGTAGCTACTTTTTCTCTTTCCAGCCTTTTCTCTACCTTGATGGAAAAAATAATTTGAATTGCAGAAATACATTCTAGAATGAAATGAAATTTCCATTTACTTAAAGAAAAAACTGTACCAGCTTCAAACAATTATCCACCAGTAATGGATTATCACCTAATCAAAGACCACATTTTTACTGTTTTCAGATACTGTATACTGGTTTATATTGAGAATATTAATTACAGTAAGAAGAAATATTAATCTCTATAGTGATAAATATCACAGACTTATTGAATGACTTGGATTGGAAGGGATCTTAAAGACCATCTCATTCTAACCCCCTGCCATGGAGAGGGAAACCTTTCACTTACTCAGAGCTCCATCCAGTCTGACCTTGAAAGCTTCCAGGGATGGGGCATCCACAACTTCTCTGGGCTATGAGTTCCAGGGCCTCACCACCCTCACAGTAAAGAACTTTTTTCTAATATCTGCTCTAAATCTACCTTCTTTCAGTTTGAAGCCATTCCCCCTTGTCCTGTCACTACATGCACTTGTAAAAAGTTCCTCTCCATGTTTCCTGTGGGCTCCCTTTGGGTACTGGAAGGCTGCAGTTAAGTCACCCCAAAGCCGCCTCTTCTCCAGGCTGAACAATCTCAATTCTGTCAGGCTTTCCTCATGGGAGAGGTGCTACATCCCTCTACCTGGTCTGCAAACAGTGCAGGAAGGAATTATCTGTATCTGAGGAGCAAGTTGAAATAGACCTGCAATTCAAATAAATGTGTCCCTTGAAGTGGGACACATAATTATATCAAAATAAAAACAAGTTTATATTAAGTATGAAACTCAAAATCAATTGTACCAGACAGAGCTTTTCACTTGGGTGGATCTTTGTCACCCTGTTACATATTCTCTTTTTAATATAACTTGTTTTATTCACTTGATTTCCCTGCCAGATCTGCACCCAAAGCACTGCAGATTGCAAGTAGCATTCCCCTAAGGGAACATAACCCTTCCTTCCTATCCTGCTCTTAAACTTCAGATTTCATGCCTAGGTAAAAATGTGTAATGACCTAGCATGCCATTAATAAAGACATACACACTGGTATAAGGTGTTATCTAGCACTCAGGGACCCAGGGTTGTACAAAACATGACAAGGCAATCTGAGAATCTGTAATATATCTAATAACTACCTCATAAAAATAGCTTTAAATAAGATGGTTATGTAATAAAATAACTTTTAATAGACATATGTACTAGTTCTTAATAGGCCTCATTTATAAAATAGAGATGATTTGCTTTACTAAACACGAATACTTAAATTGGAAATATATTTTTACTTTTTGACATTCTTGGTATCAATCAACATCAATTTGTTAGTTTCTTAACACCAGTTTGTTAGAATAATTTTAAATAACTCTTGGAAGTCATCCTTCTTCAGCCTGAACTTTAATCTTGAGCCAAAAGAGAGAAAAGAACTCACCAACACTAATTGGTATCACAAAATCCAATTTTATACTACAGGAATCAACTCTGTTCTAGTTAATATAGTACAAAGGTGCACCATTGCTGCTAGGTTGGTCAGATACAGTAATCCTTCATTCTCCTTTTCAGTCATTACTTAAAAAAAATTTAAAAATGCAACATAGGTAAATTCAGTTATCAATCTATTTTTATAGTTGTTTACTTTTAAAATAAATTCTGACCCAAAAGCTAAGTAACCAGTAGAGTTATTGATGATTTTTAGAACTGTTGTTTTGGTGGGATGGGAGACAGCATGCTGAAAGGTTAAATGAAATGTCATTAAAATTTTTCCTTTCTCAGCTTCGTTTTAGGTATCTTGTTGCTAGAATGCCCAAATAGGTCTGAAAGCTATTTCCCACAAAATTGTTGTGTGTTTTCTTATCTTTCCCCTTTCACATCTAATTCCTCTTTTTATAGGTCAAATTATGTGGGATTCTTTTAAAGCAGAATTTGTTTAAAGCACAGGAATTTTCATTATTTACTTCTGCTTTAAAATTTAGGTATGTTTTCAAGTAGGTACCTAGTGGTAAAAGCATGCAATCAAGTTGGAAACAAGGGGTGGAAGAGTTTTCTGA
Organism: Thryothorus ludovicianus; assembly: GCA_013397245.1. Classification (NCBI taxonomy): domain Eukaryota; kingdom Metazoa; phylum Chordata; class Aves; order Passeriformes; family Certhiidae; genus Thryothorus; species Thryothorus ludovicianus. The sequence goes on from VZTB01006934.1 coordinate 738,166, forward strand.
GCTAGTAGTGGCTCTGGATCTGGGCAGAAAACATCCTTACGAAGTGCTTTGCACTAATAGAAAACAAAGTATAGTTTGCAATGTGACATTCTTGGCAGGAAAAAAAACAGTATGCAAAAACTGTACAATTATTCTGCTGATGCTTCTAATTTAGAAAGGTTTATTCATGCTTATAGGAACAACTTTTACAAATGCTTAAATGGAGAGAAGTAACTACAATCACTACTTTGTCTTTATAAAACTTTTTTTTAAATCCTGACTTTTTTGTTAATAGTTTTCTGAAGTGATATCTTTTAATGGTTTTTCTCTTGTACAATGTTGAGTACTTTTTCTGGATCTTATGTTTTCAACAGAACAACCAGAGCACTAATGGATAACTGAATGTATGGCAGAGTTATCTCCACTCCATTACCTTTTAAAGAGTAATACCTTACTTTGTGGGCTTCTAATTAATGTGCTCTTCTGCATTCTCCTCTGTTGTTTCAATTCTGTTCCTCCCACAATGGAAGGTTGCCTTCCTGTATTTTTTAATTAGTGACCATACATTGCTAGCATCATCAACTTCCAGTTCCCTCTTGATTTGTGTATTTTTATTCTGCTTAGGTTTCTTCCCCAGAGATCTCAGTGAGATCCTGCTCTAGAGAGATAAGTAGAGGATTTTTGTTTGGGAGAGGAAACCCATTGGACTTTGGGAATGCCATCTAGACTCAGAGGCCTAACATCATTCACTGCACACACTAAGTCAAGTGTTTTGGATATTAACTATGACTGCATATAATTTACATGAAATTATATCAGTAACCACCTCCTTTAAGTCAGAATTAAAATGGGAAATGTAGAAGCTGAAGTGATGGCTAACAACTACTGAAAGTTAAATGTTGAAAGCTAAATTACCTGAAACTGCTCAATGTAGAAGAAGAAAAGAACAAAATCATTCAAAGTTTGAAGTGTATTTTGTGAGTCTTCTCAACATTTTTATAAAAAATACCCTGTAAATTGCTCAACATTGAAGCAAAGCTAGTCATTGTTACTGATGTATGTTAATCTGCCTTGGTCTGGCTGCACTTTGAAGTTATGCTGGCTCATATTACCCATTGCATTCTATGAGAAAAGGCAACACAGAGCAAAAACAACCAACATACAAGACAGCTTTGTCTTCTGCACTTTACCAAATGGTTTGAGATCATGTCCTTCTGCAGGCCATAGAGACCCATCTCATCCGGAAGTCAAGCGGGGGCCTGACGTACATCGCCGAGTGGAAGGGCGGATTGCTGGAACACAAGATGGGGCACCTCACTTGTTTTGCTGGAGGCATGTTTGCTCTGGGAGCAGATGGAGCACCCAGTGACAAGACAGGCCATCACATCGAGCTGGGTGCTGAAATTGCCAGGACTTGCCATGAATCCTATGACCGTACACGTGAGTACCATGCTGCAGAGTTTGGCTGCAAGGCTTGCCTTCCTGAAGGCAGCCACTGGTGGTTTTGCATAAAACTGAATGAAAATTGTAGCATGGTGAGAACTGCTCATCCCTTCTGAGCTGCCTTGCATTAAGAGTAACTTTTGAAATGGTTGTTCTGTTTTATAAATAATTTCTGTGTACCTAAAGCATATCTACTCACTGTAGTAATTGACATGATAGTTACATAACAGTAACTAACAAGCTTTTTTCACTATGCCAATTTCTGTGTAGCTGAATACAACTAAGAGAGGGACTCTGTTCATTTATGCATCAATATAGGTATTAATCATGTTTTATGCACAAAAGTATATTTTACACTCAGTTCTGTTGATACAATTCTGCAAACAATAGAATTGCACAAAGTGGATTTCTGTGCAGGAAATTTCTTTGGATTTTATCACCTTCTTACAGAAGTAACCCTGGCAGCATTTCAGGTCCCAGAGTGTATTTTCCAGTTTGATATAGGAAAGTAAATATCCTCATCTTTTAGGCAAAATTTCACTTGTTACTAGTTACATGAAATCTTCCAGAATGCAAATGTTAGAACTGTTGGAACTGTAACTGCCATTTAAGGCATTGGTGAAGAACAGCTCTCTCCTACTCCAAATTATTTATAAAATATTAAAAACAGGAGGAGCTGCAGTATCTTTCATAAATTATATCATTTTGAGTAGTCTGGTTTTGTGCCACATAAAAGCCTAGTTTGATATGGTAATTTGGGGAGTTTGATTTGGTTACATAATTTGAAACCTTTTTTAATGCCTTTATTTTAGTCTGTGCTTTTTAATTGGCTAGGAATGAAGCTGGGACCAGAAGCCTTCAGATTTGATGGTGGCGTTGAGGCCATTGCTACAAGACAAAATGAAAAATACTACATCCTACGACCAGAAGTCATAGAGACCTACATGTACATGTGGCGCCTCACTCACGATCCAAAGTACAGGGAGTGGGGATGGGAAGCTGTTGAGGTAATGTTCTAATGGACCTTTTTGTTGTTAAATCCTAGCAATACTGTTAAGTGAGCTATTGAACGGTTGCTGGACATTTTTCAGCAGTTGGAGACTGAATATTTATTTTAAATCAGTTATATCAATTCAGATTTCAAGGAATTCATTTGCCAAATAGATGATATTTTTACAAAACCAAATACTGTCAATATTGTATAATAGAAAAGTACCTTGTGATTTCTCCTTCTTAAATACTTCTAGGATTAGGGGTCCCATTTGAATTTGCTGTCCAGGATGTTGAGTGTTGCTGCATGTGAATAGAAAGTGCATCCATGTGTCAGATTTGAGCCTTGGATATGGAAATAAGTTTTATGAAATATATTTTCAGTAATTGTATGAAGGTGATTTTAATTAAGGCGACAAAGGCCAGGATAAAGGGCTAGATAGTACATAAAATCATGTCACTTTCAAGAAGCAAAAGTTATTTGGACAGAACTCCCTAAATTATAGCAATCTTTTCTGGATTTGAATGTTTTTGTCACACTGGCCTTTGAGCTCCAACCAGTCATGCTGAACCTAGTAGCTGTGTGTGTTTGTCTAGCACAAGCCTTCCAAAAGGGCATCTAGTCTGCACTGCACAAAATGGGCTTGCCAAATCCATTGTTGCCCATATTTCAGCAGTTAATCACTTACTCTTAAGGTTGAGAGCCCTTAGATTTACCATCCTCCAGGTATGGGTCCTTATTACACTTCTCTGGAGTTCACTTCTGTCCTCCTCACACTGATGTTGCCTTTGCTAAATTGTCTGGCATCTGATAGGAAATATAGCAAACTAAAGATCATTATTTGTCTGGCTCTCCATACTTAAGAAAAATGAAAAAAAAATAACAAAACCCAAAAAACCTAAACAAAACTCTCTGCAGTATTTTGTTCACAGTGACCTCTCTTGTGCAGAGGTATTGCCTTCCAGGATTTCAAAAAGTCCTGTTTGTCAGTTTACCCAGCACCTCTTGCTTCTAGAAGTGTATGATTACAATCTTCTTGAAGGGGCTTACACCACTAGTTATAGAAGATTGCACTACTCTGAGGAGAGAACTTGAGTTCTACAATTTCTCATCCCTAAGGGACCCTATTTGAGAGCTGTTACTGGGTTATAACCCCATAAACCAAACTCCCTCCACAGCAACTACGATGTATAAATGTATTCAGTATTCACTATGTAGATGCTGACCATATCAGAAATGTGCAAATGCTTTTGAGCATTGTGGAAAAAAGGGCATTTCAAGTCTGGTAATTAGATATCCTCTAGGAATCAAATTTAAGGCAAAATCTGCTTTTCAAAAAAGTATAACTATGCTTTACTCTCAGACTTCTTGCCTGAATATTCACAATTATTCTATACTTGCACTGAGCACTGTATTCAGCTTGGTAGAGTGTAGTTATTCAGGGCATTGTATTTGCCTCCCTCAGGTGTTGGCTCTGGGATCCTGAAACAATATGCTTCCGAGTTACTAATTCCAAAGCAATTGGGGTTTTAAAACCTCTAATTTAGAGAACTGTTCCCTTGCTTTCTTCTTTGCTAACACCACCCATAGGCACACATTTCACTGCTGGAATCTTCCTAGGCAGATTATAATTGGCATATTTACAATGGCTGTTTGTGGAAGCCATCCCATCAGGCTTCAGCAATGCCAACTGTTCCTTCTCCAGGAGATGTTTTTCCTGACTCATTGTTACTGCCCACACTGATAACATGGTTATAAACAATTGAAATGTTTTCCTTATCATTATTCTTTACCCGTTTGGTTTGGTTTGTTTGTGTTTCTTTCAAGTTGGTACACTTGTTTACCTTCTTCTCGCTCCCACTTGTTCCTTGCTTAGCATTCTTGTGGCTATTCTCAATCTGACTCTAACACGGCCTGTGTGTGGGAGATGCAGCTGGTCCCACTCTACCCAGGGTACCTCTTCCACTGTCCTAATGTGTTTTACAAACACAAATCTTACAGCTTTCCAGAAGTTATGCAGGTTTAAAATCCTTTTTCCTTCCTGTTGTCTCTTGGTGTTTATAGCCATACAGCTCTACCTAATACAGTATTTTTTTGTTGCAGCACATATCATGCTAGCTTACCACACCTATTTTATAAATTCTGTTCCCTCTTCCTCTTCAATGTTGCCCCAAAGAGCACCTGACCCTTTCTGTCCTTGGGGAAGCCCCCAACCACTGAGGGTCATTGGTTTATTTATCAGCACCTGTTTCACAACAAGGAACCTGAGATTGAGACAAGAAAAAGAGGAAATAAACGATCAGACCACTTGAATTTTGTCCAAAAAAAAGTTGTACTTGAGGTGTTTCATGTCTATTTTCAACTCATTACTCTGGCAATAAGAACTCATTAGGTTTTTCCCCAGTGCCCTTGTAGTAGAAAAGGAGGCTGCTTTAGAGTCAGGACCTCTAAACTCTGACAAGTCTCTTAAATCTTTCTCTAACTTTATAGACTACAAATATGCTATAACCTCTCCTTCTTTTCTTTGTAAATTTGCTTTGCTTCTTTGAGTCCAAGATAATTTTGTATGTACTTCAGCAGCTGGAGAAAATGCAGTTATGACCACCAGCAATATCCACTGTTACTGAGTCAGAAAGGTTTTATCAGCTTAGCTCATGAAAGCCTCCCTTTCTGCATTATAAATGTGGCACATATTTTAAATGTGTAGCACTTCCTTTGTTTTTCCCTTTATGATAGTTTGAGACTGTCAGCCAGTTTTCACTGTGCTTGATATTTTCCATTACTGTATCATAACTGGTCCTAGCCACACTCATTTTCTGAGAACTACTTATTTAAAATGTGTTTGATTGTTTCTTCCTGCCCACCACTACCCCTATCACTGTGCTCTCCAACTGCAGGAAAGGGCACAAAAGCCCATCACTGCCAGGATGATTGACAACCTAGAGCCTTTTTAGCCTACTAATCCTGCAGGTGGATGTCCTTTTCCTTTAGTTAGGGGGAAAGTAGCTTTGAGGGATGAGATGCTTCATATTTGCATCAAGTAGATTCCACCAGAAGGCAAACATGGGGCAAATTAACCCCTTAGTTTACATTGCAGCAGTACCTCCAGTTACCTTTATGATGCCTCTGAAATCAAAAAGGCTCTAAGTATATATAAAAGGTCAATGCAATTTGTTTTTATTTTACCTGGCCCTGTTTAGAATGCAGGTATTTCCTTGCATAGTAGCCTTATCCTTCAAGTTCTGCTTCTGCTGTGCCTTGAAAAACATCATCTTTTGTTTGACATTGAAAATCCAGACACAGATGCAGCATTTTGAATTCGTTGCAGGTTGAAGTAGACAAGAGGGAAGAAATACTGGCCCAGGGAAAATTGCTTCTCTGAACTTAAGTATATTTGTCATTTAGTAAAAGTGTCCAGGAAAATTAAAGAACCTAAAGACACATAAGAAAAGACAAATAAGCTTTTATATTTTAAAGGATCTCTTCTGGAAAAAAATACCTTTTAAATATACGATAGGCAGCTTACTCTCCAGTGAAAACCAAGGAGAGCCTGACATGCAAGCCAAATGTGTGCAGACAGCTACAGGGACTCCAGCAAAATCAAGGACGTTTAGGATATCTACTCACAGCAAAATACAGATCTTAAAGAGTCCTTAGAGCAGAGGAAGGTGATGAATACCTCAGTAATTAGTAGTGATTCTTAGTCCCATCTGTCATCAGAAAATACTTATTCTGCCTGGTTTAGATATATTCTCTGCCTTGCTTTTTAGCCTGTGTGTTTTGAAATGCAGCATCTTTCCCTAAATAAAATCTACAAATCCTGTACTCACTTCTGTGATATTTGTAGTAACTTCAGAAAGGGAGGACCTAGTTATTTGCTGGCTGTCTGTTGATGAGGGATAAAGCCCCAGGTATTTCTGCTTGAAAGTTGTTCCAATACTACCTCCACAGAAAACACCTCGTGTTTCACTGTACTGTGAGTGAATGCAGCCATCCACCATCCTTACGGTCATTTTCATTGAGAGAAGTTATTTAGGGTTAAGTAGCATTTTCTGAATTTGTTAGTGAATAATGAGTTATTTTAAATGTAATCTTCTTAAGTTCTCTTTACTCCTTCCTTATACAGTGTGATACCAGAGTTATTGTAAAAGAGAATAAGAGAAGTGAACAAAAAATATTTGTGGCCTTATTAAATATGTAAATTATAAAGAAAAAAAATTAATTTATAGTAGTGATAAGATAACCAATATTCAAATAAGGTACTTTATAGCAGTATATTTAAAGAAGTTATGGCTCATACATATGCATATAGGTACCACCTTTCTACTGCAAACACCTATGATAAAGAGAAGCAAAAAAGTTTATTAAACAGTCTCACTGTATATACACTTCTACAGTTCCAGCATCTTTTTTGCCCTTTTATATCTGATCTTTTTTCTCCTTCAAAAATGTTTCTTCTTCAACATAAGACATTCCTGTGGGTAGAAAAGAAATTGTATTTTTAGGTGGCCCGTGTACTCCTTCTTATTGTGAAATAGGGATCAATCATCGGTTTTACACCTTTTAACTGAATAAAGAGTTTGGAAACTAGCTAGAGAAAAACATTGTTATTGTTACAGATAAATTATGTTGTGTTAAGTCCCGGCTTTCTCTCTACTCCTGTGTAACAGACAAAGCATTTTCAGAGAGGTAGCAAAGAAAAATATGACTGCTGCACAACAGAAATTCAGTCAGAGCCAAATATCAGCAGTTTCCCATTGAAAAATTAAACAATTGCAAAGAGAAGCCATACAACTTACACAGAATATGCATAGTTGCCTTTCCTTTTTTTGGAAGGACTTGCAGGAGGTAAGGTGTATTTAGTGTGGTGTTCAGTTATGTCACAATCATTTTAAGTACCAAAATATGACCAGGAAAGGTATAGGTAACACAATTTCCAAAGGCCGAGAGATTGGGAGGGAAAGGTTTGTATTAAAAATTATTGTTGTTCCTGTTAAAATGTTGTTACTCCTGTTAAAAAAAAAGGAAAAAAATATAAGTGAAAATCCATATGTCTTTAAATTCCTATACCCATAAGAATATATATATATTATACCCATACAAAGAATTTCCTTCTGAAATCTGGTTTGTGTTCACTTTTTATTCATTTATTATCTTGCTTCTATTACTGAATGTAAAATTAGACAGGTCTAAGTCTTTTTTTAATGAGTTTTCTATCTAGAGTTTTACCCAGTTTTCATCTCTTTATCAAAAAAATCATGGCAATTGTTTTTTTGCTCGTTTTATTGTCAAACAGAAAACCCAACATATTTTTCATTTTGTTAAACCCACTGATTTGGGTGTTCTCTTCCCTGCTTCAGGCCCTGGAAAAACACTGCAGAGTAGACGGTGGCTATTCTGGCATTAGAGATGTTTACAACAATCGTGAAAGGCATGACGATGTGCAGCAAAGTTTCTTCCTTTCAGAGACACTCAAGTAAGTTAAGAAAGTTGACTTTCATCGATGTGAAGTAGTTCTATGTATCATCTTTACAGAGAGGTATTTATCATTAGTACCCTTGACACTCACATAACAAAATCTGAGTGAAATACCAGAGCTTTTCTTAGATGACAAAAAGCCAAATTGCTTTTTTTTTTTCTAATCTGTGTCAGTAAACTAAATTCCCTTATTTCTGCAAATTATCTTTACTTCTGATAAAGGTACTTGGTAGTTTTGGAGAAATTGCATCTCCTGTCTTTAATAGGATCTAGCTATATGTATGCAAACACTAATGAAACAAATTCACTAGACAGAGAACTTACCAGGTTTATATTGCATACTTTTCATTTTAAAGCTTTAGAAAAAGAACAAAAATTAAANCATTATCATCATCTCCTAAATTTTTAATGAGATTAAATTTTTGTCTTGATCTCTTCAGTTCTGGTGTTTTTTTGCCATGAAAGAAAAAAATCAGTCATGCCATCTCAACAGGAAGTTTAATACTCAAGTAAATGAAATATGAATTATTATGTGTTTTCCTGAAAATCACTTCCTTGGTCTAATTTTCTGCTTTCTTTTCTTGCCAGGTACCTGTATTTGCTGTTTTCTGAAGATGATCTTCTTCCATTCGAACACTGGGTCTTCAACACAGAGGCTCATCCTCTCCCTATTCTTCACAAAGATGATGGGAATAAAGAAGAAAACCAGAAATAGATGAAGATTAATTTATACTTTGTTTCATTCCTTACATTTCCAGGACTTGGGCACATGATTTGGTTTTAAATTCCTAAGTTAAATTTTTTAATCAAGTGTTTTGCAGTCTGTTTACTTTAACAGTAAATTTTTATGAATGTACCAAATTAATTGTGATAAAACTTCAATCTTCTAATTCAGATGAATAGCTTCTTAGAAGTGAAATAGGATAATGTCCTGGGTTGATGCTAGAACTGTATCCCCATTTATCTGTTTAGCTCAGAAATAAGTGTTGTACCTTTAAAAACTGGATCTGAGCATGAAGGAGAATCTTCTCAGATTCTGTTAGGCTGCAGTGTCATTTTGGCCAAAAAAAGTAGAAGGTCTGCATGTTACTTGTTTCCTGTTATGCTTTTAATTTGACTGCAAAATTCTTCTTTCCTCTGTGAGGAGATGTATGCTTTAAGCTGTAATGTTTTGCCATGTTGCAAAAAGCCATATTGAATTAAGTATAAAGAGCTTTTTCCTTTTTTTTTTCCTATGTTAGTTTGTTTTTTGTGTCATCCAAGACAAATCTTGTGACTGTGACAGCCTCTTCTTATGCGGGTCTATCATTACTTGCTAAAGTATCTGGTGTATTTCATTGTCAATGAAGTCTACATAGGGGAATTTTCATCTCATGCAGACACAACTGTGAAACTGCAGTATAAGTTAAAATTAGATTAAACTAGTTTCTATGGATTTAGCACATTAGTTAGCAGACCTTAATTTTTCAGGTTTTGATTAGAATATTGTAATAGAATAAATTGTTTCCTCCCTTTTCTAAGTGGTGTTACTCCTATGTCTTTAGTCAAGCTACTATGGCGTAAAATAAGGTAGTCATTTCACATTATGAAAGGGACTATTAACTTTCTTTATATATTTAGTCCAGTAGCTTTCCTTTGGTTGGTTGGCAAATAGAAACACTCAATGACGTTTTCCTGGAAGCTTAGAATTACATCAGATATTGTTTTTCTGTTACTTTTGCAAAGATTTACGTAGGTCCAGACTTGACGGGTAATTGTCACAAGGCTATTTAACAAATCTATAGGAATAAAAATAGACATTCAGATGCCTTGAAGAAAACCTGCCTCCTCAAAAGAAGACAAGTGACAGTGGAGGCACAACTGACACCAGCGTCAGTCCCTTATTCTCTGGAAAACTCCTCATGACTTCCCTCTGTGAATTTACCACAGGCAGCTCCACACAGCTTTGACTCCTTCTCCCTTCCTTTTCCGTGACCAGCTAACTCCTTCCTGTGTTACAGGACCGCCTCACCCTGTCTGTCTCTTGCACAACTGCCTGACCCTTCCTCCTCACAGCACTGCCAGCAGACTCCATCTCCAGCTGACCCACTCTTTTATAACACCCATCCTTATTGGACAGGCAAGGCTGTTTCCGCTCTTTGGTAATTAGTACAGCTGTAATTCATCAGGGGCAAGGTTGCTTGCAATCCATTCTCCTACAATTTCCCCTTTTTCTTTCAATTACAAAGTTGCAGTATCTGCAGAAAGACATGTTCAAGTAAACTGACGTGATACATTCACATATTTCACTTAGGACTAACAGTTATACAAATGTTGCTTCTGTCACATGCAATTTCAGTTCTTCTGTCTGCTGAAGCAGTGTTTTCTTTGAATTCAGTCACTTTTTTTTTGTGTTACTCTTACACATTTTAACAAAAAGGCAGTTTTTTTCATTTACTCTTGCTCCATTTCCTTTATACCAAATAAGCAAAGCCCATTTCTCATGTGCAACACCCTTCTTCTGCAAAATTTGTGACTATATGTTTAAAACAAGTTTTCCTTCCCATAATATTCAAGTCCCCATTTCTAAGTTCCCAGACACTCACCTGGGGATGGTGCGTTTGTTTAAATGTTGTCCAGTTGTACAGGCTCTTGGTCCCGCCTGCTTTGCTCTTGGGCTCTTGTTCTGCCTGACTCCACCATCTTACTCTTCTTACATCTGGAGTCATCTGCCCAAATCACATTGGGGTCACCAGGTGACAGTGGAAGCATGACTGACACCATCATCAGTCCCTTATTCTCTTGAAAACTCCTCACGCCTTCTGTCTGTGAGCTTACCACAGGCAGCTCCACACAGCTTTGACTCCTTCTCCATGGCCAGATAATTCCCGCCTGTCCCTTACAGGACTACCTGACCCTTTCTCCTCACAGCACAGCCAGCAGACTCCATCTCCAGCTGACTCCCAACCAGCTGACCCACTCTTTTATAACACCCATCCTTATTGGACAGGCAAGGCTGTTTCTGCCCTTTGGTAATTAGCACAGCTGTAATTCATCAGGAGTGAGGTTGCTTGAAATCCATTCTCCTACAGATAAGTCATTCAGAGAGGAAGTTTTCCTGTATTGAACTATAACTTTCTGACAACACTGTCTTGTCCTAAGTAACAGAAATGCAATGTGGTTAAAAAATATTCCTTAGAGTAGAGGCCTGGCTTACTAAGAAAGGTAACAGCTTTGCCAAAAATATTTTGCTTTGAGGCATCACCAAAGGGAAAAAGGATGAGACTTGATTAATTTCTGTTTCTACTCGGTTTGAAGTGGTTTACATGATTTTTAAGTCTGTGTTTTCATTTAGTGATGGGATGATTTCCATACATTTCAGGTAGGAAACACCTGGCTTCCCATTCTGAGAAAGGCCATTATTCATTGACTGGTCTGCAGTGAAACAAATCTGGTTCTGAACAGTAACCTTCTTAAATGGTATTTAGTAAGATAGCTCACATGTCCAGCATTGCTAATCTCAGATGAGGGAACACATTTGCTTAGGCTTCAGAGTACATTTTTTTCTGTGTAGAGATAGAGGTCTGCGGTGGAGGCTTTCCTAGGTAGAAACCAAAAATAACTAATTATACTTTTATATATATAGCAGCTGGAAGCTGACCCATAGAGTTTGCCCTCAAGTCTGTAAAGAGAGCACTCCCTGTCTGCCTCCCCTCCTGACAGAGGAGATGGCACATGCCACACAAGAGCTGCCAAAATTGGTATAGGGGCAAGGCAAGGATCTGCTGATGCTGCAGCACATGCTTGGCAGAGCTGGGCATTCCTACATGGGAGGTGTTGGGCACCTTGGTGTGCCTGGGCCACCCAGCACTAGGAGAATGCAGAGAAATGGACATGCAGGTAAAGCCTGCTTACATAGAGCCAGCACAGCAGCTCAAAACTTGTTGCTCCACTGTTTTTTTAATTTATTATTTTCTTTCTTAATGTATGGATTCCCTCATGTCACAGCAGGTTTCCAAGCAAGGATGAGGTCTTGACTCTCTCCTCTGTTGAAAAGCAGAAGTTCTGCTGCTTTTGATTCTTCAGAATTTGTACCATTGGAGGACTATATTTCATTGTATTTCTTTATAAGGGAGATTTTTTTTTTCCTCACCCTTAACTGCCATAGCTATGAAATAAAACCAAAATATTTCCTCTTTTTAACATGTAACAATAATTACTTTTTTTCTTAGTTATGTTTATTGGGTCACCTGCTGCTACTGCCTCCCAATATCTACTGTACCTCCCAATACCTAGCAGTACCTACTGCTACTGCTGTTATAGACCTCATCTCAGTTAAATAACTACAGAAACTCAGACAGAAACAGTCTTTGAAAAGTGTGTTTTCTAAGCCACTTTCTAAATGGTTTTCTTAACCAAGGTTTGCTTCCCCAGCTGTCTGTAGTGGTCTTGCTGGTACTTAGTGAGCTGAAGGGGAGATTAGAGAACCAGACAGGTCTTCTCCATGTTTCAAAAGCAGGCTCCAGTCCCACAGCTCTGCGTGCATTGGGTCTTATGTACTCAAAAATAAGCATCCTGGCTGTTTCCTTGTAATACAGACATTTCAAAAGGATTTTTCTTAGTGTGGGAGTTAGGATGAATTGAAAGAGCACAAATTTGATGTGGTATTGGTATTCAGGTTGTATGTACAAACTGCACTATACTGTACTTTTTGTAAACTAATGTAAGTAGACGAGAAGATTGTACAACGTGTAGATCTGCCAACTGTAAGAAAAAAATTTTTCAAAAACTGAGAATATATCAATTATTTTCTTTTTTTTTTTAAATAACCCCAAAACACCAAAGTTAGAGCAATCATTTTTAAACAGTCCATATTTACCACTGCTTGTTAGATCAGTAAGACAGCATGCATTTTAATTCCCATTCACTTAACTAACTTCATGGAAGTGGCTAGTGATGGTGACTTTGTGTTCCCAGTCATTTGTAAGAGCAAAAGAAATTGCTTATTGTTGGGGGGGGTGGTGCAGGGGGGAGAAGACAATGACATGAACACATTATCTTTGCATAAACACGCTGCCCACACTTCTTCCATTTCTTTGTAGCATTATAATGCATTTAAATCTGCATATGTTGAGTCCCAAGAGGTAGATCCCTTTAAATGGCACCAATATTGTTTCACAGGGAAAAAAAAAATTTTTGATTGTTTGTGAGATAAGTATTGCATATATGTTGATTATACACAGATTGCAATGCCCAATGGCTCACTGTTTCTATGGTAACTTCATACATATCCATTTCTATCATGTATTTAAATTAGTTTTGATTTGTACATGTTCCATTTAGCCTTTTCATCTTTATATAAATTGAAATTATGGAATACATAATAGATCAAGATGCTTAATTTTTAAGAACTTATATTTGTAAAAATTTCTCTATTGTGAATAAAGTCTTTTAATATATCTGTTCAACTGGTTATAGTTTTTCTTACGTGTGTTGCAGAAGTAACTACAGGAACCTGCTGCATATTCTCATCTAGCTGCTGTACTCCCAAATTTTTGTAAGTACTCTGGGTACTTGTTAAGATGCTGTTCTTAATTAATGTCAGCACATAGAATTTCTACCGCTGAAATAAGTTTCTAGGATTTTTTGTCAATAAAATTTCAGTATACTAAATGTATTTTGGTAGAAAATGAGCCTGCTAATGAAAAGAGGGAGGCTGGGAAGTGGGAGGTGGCAGGCAATAAGCACAGTGAAGGTCAGTCACTAGAATTCATGCCCTGTACAGCACAAGTGGGCAAAGCTAAATGCCATTTAGGAGCAAACAGCACAGTGGAGATGACAAGGCTGTCACAGTGCCCAGTGTTACATGACCGTGTAATGAAATCCTGTCGTTAGCTCATGCTCCAGAGGAGAGGGAAACAGTTGTCATAGGAACTGTAACTATATCTTGTTTCAGAAGGACATTAAGATTTCCAATCTAAATATTGAAATAACAGCTACACCTCCTGGATAACCTTGTTTTCTCTGTTTAGTAGAAAGCCTCCTCCCAAGATGATACTGAAATAAACTGCTGTGGTTTCACAGAACAGTCTCTGTAGTATCAATTTCTGTCAAAAGACTTACTCATTAGACCTGCTTAAATCATTTTTGAGAGTAGGTCTGAGATTATTCTGCAGCAGTTTCAGCTACACAGTGAAGTCCTTGGGGCAGTCAGCACACAGTGCCCTCCTGCAGTTGGCTCCAGGACTAGACAAACTGCTACTCAACAAGGAAAACATGAACTAATGCAAACCTTCCTGCAGACTGTGATTCAGAAGAAGTGCAAACACAAGCCTGGGTTAGAATTTCAACCAATTCAGTCTCCTTAATTGGATGCTTGGTGCAGTTTGTTTTCTGCAGGGGAAAAGGGAACTAGGACTGAGTTGGCGATTAGTCAGGACAAACAGGATCTGCCCCATCTGCATTGCCCTATGGCCTTGCTCTATCACAAGAGGAACTCAGTGCTCACATGGCAGCATCTGCTATGGAAACAGCCCTTCATCTGACCCCCCTTAATCTTGGGGTTAGTCTGTCCTAGATGATCTCAAATATAGGAGGAGAGATTACACATCAAAAAGCGAACTACCAAGCACAAGAAATGGTCACTGAGACTCAAGAGTTTCGCTCTGAATACTGCAACAACAAGAGGTAAACCACAGGGTTTTGCTCTCTCCTGGGTTTCTGCATCCATACATGCACGGAGTGGTGGATGGAACAAGTCCCACATCTGCAGAATCCATCTGGAGCCCAGTAGGCTGTTAACATTCATCATTATTCCAAAGCCAGCACTTTGACCCTCATGTCTCGGGTATCTGCTCCTCTCTCTGCACCAGCTCCATAATAAACCCTCCCACTGGAAGCCCCTCTAAAACTTTCACATGCTTGCCAAACTCTGTGCATGCTTTGTGGCCGAGTTGTGGAAGGTTGTTTGCCTTCTATCATTCCTATCCTGACATTTTACAGGACCCCACTCATTATTAATATTTTATGCCTTCATTCCAGTTGTATGTTGTTTTCACATTATCAACCAAAGTAGCTGAGAGGTATTATTAGTCTTGAGCACCTCAAGTCAGAGGATTAAAAAAACAATTGGCAGTGTGGTTTTAATGTACTGTAACAATCTTGTCCAGAAAAAATACTATTGTCTACATCCTACTTTTTTACCTGAACATTTCTCCCTAAAAAAGTGAGAGAACATGCAGACTCTATTCGTGTTTTATACTACATGGGAAGCACAGATCTAAGAAAACCTTGCAACTATCCACTCCTGCCATAGGATTTGATAAACTGTAATATAGTTCTCAGTATCTAATTCTCACTTCTTTCTGTTCCAAAGCAAGCAAGGAGGAGGCAACAGTATCACACTGAAATACACAAACAGTTTCCAATAGAGCATTAATTGGATGGTCACAGTTGAAACCTGCTTGGGCAATCTTCCATTTTCTATCCATGGTATCACCAAAAATGGGTTAACAGGGATAAATTTCTTGCATCAATGAACATTTTTCTTTCTAAAAATAACTTGTACAGCAAGAAAATCTGCTCCATTTAAGTCAGTGGCAAAATTGTTCATTTCAGTGAAGTCAATTTTTCAGTCAGGGAAAATAATTCCATAGAATTTTACATAGAGTCTTATGGAGTGGATATAGCTTAAGGAACACTTGAGGAAAAGGTGACAGACATGGTACATTTCTCTTTTCTTTCTTTTATTTTTTAATATCGTACAGAGTATCTGTTTCTCAAGTATGACTTAGACAATAAACACCATGTATGAATTTATTCTCACTAAGCAAACTCTCCATCTTCTTATTCAAAGCTGTTTTTCCCAGTGAAAACAGATCAGTGGCTTTGATCCAGCTGGTGTTTGGCTTCTTTAATTAACATGTGCATGTCTTAACTTGAATAGCTTCAACAAAATTTGAAGCTTTCTTTTCTCTATCATTCTAAAATGTTTTGATATATCAGATATATCACTCTGTTTCCAACACTGGCTGCCAAATACACACAAAGCCAAATCTTCAGCTTTCATAATTTGCATACAAAATCCTGCAGCTTCTTTCCATTTCTCAGCAAAAATTTTACAGCCAGACACAGTAGCAAGTTCCCGTTTTGTGGGACTCCATTAATTTTATGAAATATGCTAATGACTACTTACAAGCATGACATAAATATTATATGTTAAAATAGAAGTAGACATGTCAAGTAAGAGGCCAATTTTGGTATGCATTATTAATAACAACCATTTATACTCTGTAGTGCCATAAAGGTAAAGCAAGTTATGTAGACACATTCTCTTCCTGAAAATTTTTACAGTAGGAGATAAGGTAAATCTAAGTCACTGAGAAATTATTCAAACATGAAACAGGTTTAGGGAGATCAGCAGTGAAAAGAGTAAGGCAAAATAGGTCACTGAAAGCATTGGGTTGAAAGGAAAATGGCAAAGAGACATTGACAACTGATAAACAGGAACTGCTACATCAGGCAAGATGATCCTTGAGAACAGTAAGGTACTTCAGAATGGAGGAGGAGAAGGAATCAGAGATAATGGGTATGAAACACAAACTGGGCACTTCAGAAGCATCATCTTCAGACAGGCCAAGAATTGAAAAATGGCAGCTCCTTTCAAGGACTGAGACTTACAGCGCATACATGCTACAGAGGGAAGCTGTAGTGTACCTGTTCTGCATCTGCAGGGGCATGGACTTTGAAAACCACACATTGAAATCTGTCATTGAAAACATTTACTACAATCAGAAATAAAAATTTAAGAAAACATTCCCTAAATATTACCCTGCACTGCAAGATGGCCTCCTGTCCTCTCACAGCTCCAAAACTCCCCCCCTCCCATCATGATGTATCTATGCATCTCTGTGCTTCCCCATGGCACAGGAGGCTGCTGGATGGCTGAACACCTGCCTGCCCATGGGAAGCAGTGAACTGATTCCTTGTTTTGCTTTGCTTGTGTGCACAGCTTTTGCTTTCCCTGTTAAAGTGTCTTTATCTCAACTCATGGATTTTCTGGCTTTCACTCTTCCAGTTCTCTCCCCGACCCTGCTGATGGGGGAATAAGAGTGCCTGGGGTTAAACCACGACACCAGGAAAAGTTGCTATTATTTGTGCATAGTTTTCCTTGCCTGGGTTTTTAACTCTCTGTCCTTAGCTTCTGCACTTCACATTCACTTAAATCTCTCATTGGATTTGTCCTTTCACTTGGAGGTAGGAATCTAGAAGCATTCTTCAAGTAAATCACCAAGAGATGCACACAGATCTTTAAAGGTTAGGAGAGACAGAGATTTCCCTGAACTCACACAGCTCTTCCCTGCTGACCCAGACCTCAAGCATTTGTACGGCTTCCTAAATTTGAATGGGCTTTTTTTTTTTAAATCCTAGTGGCAAATCCCAGCCTAGGCTGCAAAGTATAAGGATTAGCACTCAGGCTCGAGCGATCACTGGGGACTTCAGCTAGTCCCAGGCTGAAGCTGGGAATAGCTGTTTGTAGTGTTTAGCCAAGAGCCCCAAATTGTTGTAAACAACAGTATTCACAGATCTACAGCATGACAAGCTGATTAAAAGCCCAGGAGCAGCAGCATGTGTGGTAATACTGACAAAGCAGCATCTTCGGAGTAATTTAGGGGAATGTTATAAAGAGGCACAAAATATCTTTCTGTCTCCAGTTGCCAGCCATAATGTGTAAATAATTCATTAAGAAAGGGCAGCCTGCACATCATCACCACTCAGAGGAACCAGAAAGCCCACAAAAATTAAAAGAGAAACATAATCATTATATTAATTACTGATAATGTAAGGTTTACCAACTCCATTTCATATTATAATAGCCTAGCTTCAAAAAGACTGATGCAAATACTTCTTAGGAAACAAAACACCAGTAGAAATGAACCAGTCTCCTTGTTTAGTTTTTAAGAGCCTAAAAATGCTGAAAGTGACCAGGTTAGGCAAAAATGGACATTTTGTGGTGTTTAATTCATTGACACCAATAAATAAACATTACCCACAATGCAGAACCAATGCATTTTTGATAGTCCTATAGTAGGTGCTTTTCTAAAGCACCTACTTGAACCTTTGAAAGCCAGAGGCCATCTCAGAACCAATCCAGAACTCCTCTCTTGCTCTGCCTTCAAATATGAAGCACACATCACCACTGCAGTCCTTCTCCACAGTGGCAGAACAAGGTTCCAAGGTTCTCCAAAGGTAGCAATGCAACATCTTTATCTCTTTCCATGCCTTTTTTTTTTTTTTCTTTTTACTTCCACCTCATCCTTGCCAAGTCTCTCACTTCAGGCAACCTCTGAACCATGAGACAGAGGAGCCGTTCAGCCCACTCCACAGCACAGAGCCTTGACCATCCTCTAACTCAGGAATTTTCACATTTTCACTAGTAACAGTCCTGGAAGGAAGTTCCCAGGCACATTTCATTTTTGTCTCCAGTCCAGCTTATTTGTCCAACAAGGTAGGTACCTTAGAAGATGATGTACTTTATCTGAGTCTCATAATGCCTACCCCCACAGGCCCTAATCTTTTTATCTTATTATTATATAACTTTAAAACCAAAGGATATTTGCTTTTCTTTCAAGATTACTTTCCATTCTGTCCCCAGGAAAGATGTGAAGACTGAAATACACTTGGAGCAAATATATCAGCCACAGGAGAAAGCAGAGGAGGGAGTGCTCTTATTCAAACATGGCAATAGAGCAGCACCACACCAGAGTCCTATTTTCTGGTGCCTCACTTGGGGAGAACAAATCCCTCTACAAACTAGCCAAGAATTAGATCTGTATTTACAGGAGGCAGCATGTACACCATGCACACTAAATTATTCACCCGAGGTTACAAAGCCAGGCAGTCAAACCCCCTCAGCACAGCTGCCAATTCTCAACTCCACTCAGCTTTCCAGCTGCTAAACAATAATCTTTTTCCCATCCCCATGTAAGACATGAGCCAATTTTACTTTTATGAGACTAAATTACCTCTATTCATCTCCTGTCACGGTAAATGAGTTACTAGTGAACTCTCTCATTTTTCAGAATTTTATTCACAAATGTCTTTATAATTCCGTTTACCTGTACGTGAAGAGATACACGCTATTTATACAAGCATAAATCAGGTATGATTTACTTTGCATTAAGTTGCTGTTTCTTTTACTGCTGGAAACAAGTGTAAGTAGTAAAAGCAAGCATTTAAAAAAAAAAAAAAATTAGAAGTGGAGAGACTGGCTAATATGCCTTAAATGGGAAAAGGTTTCAGGAGACAGACTCAAGAGATAGCACCATGAAGCAACAAGCACAGCACACGTCCCTCAACATGTGGGGGCTGACTTAGGATGCATCCTTTTTTTTTGGGTTCCCTGTGAGGGAAGGAGGAAAAGGCACACACCATTCAGATTGCTCCACGAGCAGTTGGGTGCAACCAGGAGTCTGCAACACAGAGTGCAAGAATTACCATAAATAAATTGGTGCAAAGATACACTCAAAGGGATGTCAAGAGATACCAGTCTTCATCTTCCACTATGCACAATGAGACACAGCAGCAGGTAAATGGTCATGGCCTGACAACACTCCTGAAAAGACATTAGATTTCTAACCATAATCCATTTCTAAAGGTTTTTTTCTGGCCATGATGGTTTAGTCTGGATTTAGCTGGATTAGTCTGGCCCTCTCCATGGGCTTTCTAACCTCTCAGGTTGATTTCAGGCAATTTTTTAGCAGATATAAAGTACTCCAGTTCCTCTAACAACAGCACACCATAAAAATACAACAATAAGATAAAAGAGAGGAGATTTATGACAGCTTTTGATCCCATCAAATCTGGTGGTGGTGGTAATTCAATTGGGAATATGGAGCTGTTCATTTTAGGAAAAATAGGAACCACACAATCTGACATCAGTAACTCACAGCAATACTGCTGGCTACTATCAGCAAGGGGGATGTCAGGGAGGCTGGGGAGGCAGCTGCACCCCAGAAGGAGCTGTAGAATTTTGGAGGCAGCAGCAAGGGAACTTAACAGGTTGTGCTGTGCAAGGTCAAGTCCGTAAGGAAGAACCTTTGAGCAAAACTCTTCTTTAAGTCAAAGAGAGCAAGTAGCTCCTTAGCATCTATACCTGCAACCAAGTTATTTTTCCCTTGTGGGAATGCCCAAAATGTGCCAGGTCTTTCTCCTAGCCTGAGGAGACTCTCTCCATTAGTAGTTTATAATTTAACAAAATTAAAATGAAGTCTTGATTGCCAAATAAGCATCTCTTATGACCATGAGGGTTTTCTTTTTGTTTTCCCAGTCTTGCGACATTTTTCAGGCTGTTTTCAACCTTCTTTGATAACTTGGAAACTATAGTCACATCAGCATTTCTGTAGCCAAAAGTTTAAAAAAAAATCCTTGTAAGAATCCTATGAAGAATATGAATACTTAACATTTTTTTCTCCTTCACTAAACAGAAATAAGCAAGGCCCTGGGAGTTGTTTGGCTTCTTTTGGAGTTTTATTTAAGGGCAGGTAAGAGAGGAAGAAAACGATCTTTTACTAAAAAGTAAAAAAGTACTACAGTTCAATGGATTTAGAATTCCCAAGTTTTCAATTAAAGCCTGGATCAAAGTAACAATGAATGCCAGTTGGAAAGCCGGCATTCATCTGAAAACAGACTAATAAGTCCAGAGCTTTCCAAACCCATCACATTTAGCAGCCCCACAAGGGATGGAGAGGAATGGCACAGACCTGCTCAGCCAGCTGGGCTGTCAAGTGGCTTTTATTTCCCTGTGCAAGAGAGCAGGAAAGGTGTTGAGCAGACAGATGATGAAAAGATGGGGGGAGGAGGGCAGAACATCAGAGGAAACAAATTCATAAGAATAATTTAATTTAGAACATAAAATTAATCCAAAAAAATAGAGGAACAGATGTGAAGGGATTTGAAACTCCTTCTTGGATCATATCCCCTTTACTTTACTATACTCACAATCTGAATGTGATCTTATTTATTCATAATATTGAAACAATATTAATTAAGCAATAAAATACTTCTGACAGCTTGTTATTAGGATTATTTACATATTGTGTGTGTTAAAGGGAGAGGAGGAGAAACTGGTATCTCCATCCTGAGAGGTGACTAAATGCTAGAGGAAACAATTCCAGGCTTTTTATATCATGAAGGATTCCTCTTTGCTGTTGGAGCACTTGCCACAGCCAGTTTTTCAAAGGACTCTGCTAATTAAGATATGTACTCATACAAGCAAATATTTGGCTGTCTCAGCGCTGCTATCTCCCTTGTGAAGCTGAGAAAACCAAGGCAAACAGAGGAATAAGGAGATCTGAAACATTTCCCCTCTCTGACCCTGCTATGGAGAATAAGCCAGGCATCTGCACTAACCACAAGGTGATTAGTACAGCAAGGACGGACAGACACAAATGTAGATGAGCCTTCTGGGGAGCCTGCCAAGGAACATGTTGCCTTCCCAAGCAGAAGATGTGCCGCTCTTCACGCTGCCATATAACTGCTGTGTGACTTGGGCAGCAAAGCACAGAATCCCAGGGCTTTGGGTTTGCCTCCAAGGTAGCCCAGTAGAGGTCACATCACTGACTTCCTGGGCTGGCCAGGCCTGCTTGTCATTACAGAGCTGTGGTGTGCAGGACACAGATGAATTTTGTCTATACAAACACACTTGATAAGCAGAAATTAAAGCAGGAAAGAAAGGAGGAAGTTCATCAACAGGTACTTGCCTGAATGCTTGGGACAACAGAGGCAATATGGAAGTCATTTTCTTTCTCCACACACAAAAAGAAAAAGCTCACTTTACAACCCTTCAAGTTTAGCAGAGATAGTTCCATAATCTCTTCTAGAAGGAAAGAAATAAACTCTGCTTCTGTTGAAGCTGGATTCACATTTAAGGGACACTGCAGATCTCCCAAGTGCTTTAACAAACACAGGTCAGACCCTCGTGTCATTTACTGAGACAACTGCATCTGTGCTCCAGGTGCCTTCACTACTTCCTAATTGTTTTGCTTTCGGGAAGGATGAACCATTACCACCTGAGCTTTTCTTCATAGTTTTAGGCTTCCTAATCCTATGTACCAGCCAGGCCCTGCGGAGCAGTGAGGAGTTGATGCCTGAGTAAGTACAGCTGAGAGAAGAAGCTGGAACCTAGAGTCTCTCATGGCCTGGGTTCAGTGTGCATGACCAGCAGTAGCAGAATGATGCTTGAGAGGGCAGAAGACAGATAAAAGCAATTTGCATGGGGAAGACTCAGTCATGTTGAGAGCCCTACACATGTATTATGGTAGTTAAGAGCGTAGACTTCATTGCTGCTGTGGAAAAACTGTTATTTTCTCTGTTGTAAAGTTTATGCACAACTTTTCTCTTACAAGAGAATACTATTTTATCAATGTCCCTTCAGAGACTACTTGGAGGAAGGAGACTTCATTAGTAAGAAAAAAATTTTCAGTCACTGGGGTCACAAGATGGTAGGGTACAGCAGTTGTTTTGTAACCTTGGATAAAGCTGTTTAAAAGGATCTTCCTCCCCTGAATGACTTTCAATGATGTTGTTTTTCTCCCCCAACCAAAATATTTATACTGAAAATTGTACTCCACCTTTCCTTCAAATAAGCATCTTGTCTGTATGTACAGTGACAGGGAGAATATATAGGCTATATATTCCAGGCTATAAAAAGCCTGGAATTGTTTTCTCTAGCATTTAGTCACTTCTCAGGATGGAGCCACTAATTCCTCCTCCTTCCCCTTTAACACACAAGGTATGTAAATAATCCTAACAGCAAGCTGTCTGAAGAATTTTATTGCTTAATTAATATTGTTTCAGTATTATGAATAAATAAGATGGTCAGATTGCTGTACTGAAACCCAGAAAGCCTATGTTCAGTCAGTCACAAAAAGGCACAACACTGAGGCATGAGTAGAAGAATTTCTATCAGAGCAGGAGATTACTGATCTAACCCAGTTACCTGGGAGGCCCATGTCTGAAATGCTATTTTAAATTGTGTCATTACACAGTAAGGAATTAGAATTATTCATCGTGTCTAACCTAACCTCATTACAGCTTCTGCTGGGAATAATTATTTCAAAACATTTCTTGCTCTTCAGAACCTAAGGGCACAATTATTGAGTCTTCCTGAACTTGGCTCAAATGACTTCTCTAAATTCTAGGGAGCTGCTCTGGCTCTCAGCACAAAGTGAACCTACCTAAGAACTAATCTTATTTGCAGCAAAGAAACACAGACGGCTGCTTGAGACATTCATCTACTTGTCTGGCCCCCACCATCACATCACAGCCTGTGTCCCTCTCATCCCTTTCCATTCCAAAAATGCATTTTCCCCTGAGTGGAAGATCCCACCTTTCAAGCCAGGACAATGTTACAGCTACCAAATAGTTACAAAGCAAACCTGCACAAAACCAGGGGCTTTCCTGCTTTGTTTGACCCTTCTCTGCAGAAACGGAAGGACAATGAAATGTGTGTCATCATATACAATTTACAACTTATACATGTTTTGAAGAAACCCCTCACTCACCCCTCATCCAGCTTCAGGCAGACAAAGCTTTTCTAAAACAATGGCTCATAGGGAGGACAATACTTTATTTGCAGAAAACGGGTCATTGCAAATATTTCTTTCAACAATTTGTCTGATTTGTGAGGATCAGAGTGTACTTATTAAGAAATGTGAGGTCAGTACAAAAACTCCAAAAGATTCTGGCAATAATGTTAGCACAGCCACATGAGATTATCAAAGTGCTGTTTAAAGGTGTAACTAGAAATGATCCCTTAGTAATATTTCAGATTCTTTTCACAAAAATGAAGTTCCACTGAAAATATGAGCTGTGACTTCTATCAATCAGGTCTTGACTTGCCTAATACCATTTTCTCTTTTGTATATAAATTAGCCAGTTCAGATCTGACCTTTGTCATTTCAAGGATTTTTAATGTCTTTTTAAATAGATCTAGAGAGCTGACATCCAAAAAGAGTTGAGGTGGAAGATGTTCTCCTCTGGTGTTTTAAACTCAGACATTCTGTCTGCTGAAACAAAAGGCACATTATATTGTCAGCTCAGGAATATTCTTTTACATTGTTCTAATCTAAAATTATGACCAGTATAAAATAGATATAAATATTTGTTCTGTTTCCCAATAAGCTACTTAAGACTTCTGGAGACAATTCAGAATTGAAATAGCCTCTCCTGAAATTAGCAGACATAAAATTATTTCATCTGCACAAATAAACAGATTGTGATGCATTTCCTGATTATCCAGAAGAGCCCAGCAAGATAAGATTAAGTAAATCAACAGATGTAAAAGCAAGACATAATATCTCATCTAAGTGAAAATTTGAAGTGCTAAACAAAATGAATGAGGACAGAAGCATTTGTAAAAGTGGCTCAGTGTTTGTCTGTATGCTTTTTCCTTTTCAAAGCTCTTATTATAGCACAAGTCATAAATAAATTATATTTTGCTTTTATAGAGTTCCAGTAACCATCTTTGGTAGTTAGGTTTGTTATCTCAGATTTACAGGGATTTCAAGCTACAACATTAATGTATTACACAGGTCCAAATCACTTCAATTCATAACAATATAAATAAGCACAATATAAGCACTAAAAACAATATAATCACACCACCAATTTTCAACAATAGAAAACTTTTGTGTTTGAGCTTTGACCAGTGCACCCCAGAAACTTTGGTCTGCTCTTTGAAAATAGACCTCTCAATCAAAACATGCGGAACAAAGACTATTCCTGTTAATGAAGGAAATGGGCAAGGTTTCCTTTCACTGCTCTGCTAACTTCTTTTGAGAAAAGATAATCTTTGACACTCATTCAGGAAACCTTTTATTAGTACTAAGAACTCTGAATGATCCTTCAGTAATCCTACTTGTTGTTTTCATCAAAGAACAAAGAGGGTTCAGGAATAATGTTTTTAACATAGATATAATTCTTGTAGCATTGTATATATTTATATCAACAGTGCAGCACCTTCATTGCACTGGGAAAGTGCAAGAGGTATGAAGGTTGTACCCTTTTTCAGTGAGGTACCCAGATCTGGTTTTGGGAGGCCTAGGGGCTGGTGGGTTTGGGATTGGTTTAGCCTTGTACTCAGCACTGTAAAATTTCAACCTGGTCCAGTAGCACACTAAGCACTTTGTTATCTCAGTTTTTCCAGTGAAGCAAAATGCAAAATGAAGCATTTTAGGGCTCTTAGAAGCATGCCTCCTTCTACAAATGTGGTTCATTGCTCACTGCTATGATTTGTACCAAAATTCTTCACTCTGCTCCCCAAGCTAGATCTGGTTATATCCTCAGTAACACAGTTTCTTGCTTATGTGCCAGTAAGAAATGGCCTGTTAGTTGCTGTCAGGACAATCAGCCAGAGCATCAGTTAGAGCACTTATTAAGTTAAAGATCAGAGGGTGATCTCTGAGGTGAGATTTTCCCTGCACACATACGCTGTACACACTACTCGTGGCTCTAAACTTCACCACGTTAAGCTTAAATCAAAAAATAAGATACAGCTTAAAACACACCAAAACACATTAAGCAAACAGAAGTTATTTTTGCCCTGTTTGATGCAAAATAAAAAAATATGCACATTTAATTAGAAGCAATTGTGTGTGAAATGTTTTACACCCACTCAGCAGTGCCACAGCCTCTACAGCGTGTGTGGGTGAGCTCTGACAGGGCTGTGCTGCCACCCTCTGTCCTCAGCCCTCCAAGTATCAGCAGTTAATACTGGGGTGATATCAACTTCTCTTAAACCTGGGAATCTGGGAAGGTTATAATCTACATCGTACAAGCAGCTGATGAGCTGTCAGAGCATGAGGGATCTTGTTTCACTTCCCAAACATATTAAGGCTTCCTGAGCATCCTGTGCCATCCTTAATGCTGTGGTTACAGGACCATTTGGAGGCCTGTGGTAAAAAGTCATAGCTCAGAGGAAGAGCCTTGACGAAGCAGTTGTGAGAACATGCAGCTGCACTCAGCATGTCCAAAAAGGAGCAAAACCCAAAGCTGACCCCACACTTATAAGGACCAAACCTATTCTGCTCTGGTGATATTGTTTTGGTCCTTAAGGTCACCAGCTCTGCTTTATTAGTCCACATTTATTCTGTAAGAGCCTTTAGAAACAAATAAACTTAGGCATTGTTGCATCCATATGTTTCCTGGATTCCAGGATGTGTTTATAAAGTACAACTCATGTTTGAAATAACTGGAGAAAGGCACTGTCCCTTGCATGTCCCAAAATGTCCCAAAGGACCACTGCTTTGCAAGGCTTGTCACTGTAAAGAGAGGCTCAGGTTCTTCCCTGCCACACTGACAGGCACTGACTGGCCCTGGGTATTTTCTATGAAATTGAGAGACAGGCTATTTCATCCACAGGATCCTCTTCCAGACTGGATTTTTCGGAGGATTTCAACTGCTTATTTGTGACTTTCTAAGGAAGGGTGGAGCTCTTAATGTAGATGGAGATTTGAAAAACAACATAGACCCTAAATCATAAAGGAACAGAGCAATAGCTTAATCAAGAGGAATGGCAAAGCAACTTCCACCATCCTGCCCAGAGAATACCTGGCTCCAACCCTTCAACTCAATGCCAAATAACTCCTCTAGTTCCATGTTTAAGCAGGTTTCACCAAGAAATCAAGAACCTTGACAAGAAAGACCAGATTAATAAACTCTGAGGGGTAACTAGGTCTAATACACACCATTCTAGCCTAGCTATATAACAGCAAGAAAAGAAGCCCTGTGGCTGGTGACATAGGAGACCTGCGCAGAATAGAAACAGCCCAATAGCATCCTCAGTCTGTTAAACTCACTTCTCCATAAAAACTGCCAATGCCTCTTTTGAGAGATTCTGTCTGCTCTCAAAGGAGTGAATAAAGCAGACCATTAAGCTGAAAAGAAGAATAAATGCCAATAAAACTTTCTCTTTTGTGTTCTTTTTTCCACAGGAAGGGGAAAATACAGACTGTAACCTACCACAATAAGCTGGAGTCCAGAGAAACCTGACTGTTTCTTTTAAGGTTGTCAAGCATTAACAATGTTCTACCACAGAGCAGCAAGCTTACATGGAGATGATTTTACATGGTGTTAGCAGTGTCCCAATGGTTTGTAAAGCCTAACTTTAGGCACATTTGAAACACCTAGGCAGAGTTTCACAAACTACAGGGAAGAGGGGGAAGGGGGAAAGACCTTCAGGGTGGGACAAAGTCATTCCAGGGTATGTAGTTATTTCTAGATGGCTTTACACTATCCTGTTTGCCCTTCAGTGTTTTGCTGTTTCTGCTCATTTTTAGATTGTCTCCCCCACAGCACTATTATGCCTTGCAGTGTTTGGAAGTCATAAGTGCCCTTTTGCACTCACCAGGCTCTCAGCAGAAAGTGGCTGAAAATGTAAAAATAAGTCATGGTGTCAAAGTGTCTGGCAAGAAAAGAAAGCAGAAATTGTGGAAGGAATTCAAGGTAAACACAAGGGAGTGTGTCAGCCTCTCCTTCCTGGGCAGGGGAGAGTTCATAAATGGGCCAGGGGTCACTATCCACTTGCTAAAGCCATGCTCCCATTAGCAGGCTGCTGAGCTCTGTTTGGGTGGAAAGTGGAAGGGAAGGGCAGAAAAGCACACATTCTTCTTTCACAGCTACAGCTCCTAGCCATGCCAAGCAGAATGACAAAACCACTGTCATCTTACAGCTAGGAAGGTCACCTCTGTGGGTGCCTATGGCTTTATCACAAGTTGTGAGGGCCACACCAAGCTGTGGACAGTTGTGTGCAAATGTACACACATCCACATCCACAGGTAAAGGTGAGAACTAAAGACATTCTAGCTGTGTATGGACTCGGGAGGATAAAGACACGTTGTAAGAACTATAATAGGTGTGACTCCACTTGGAAACCTTAAAATCACAGCCCTTAGAAAGCCCCAGGAGATATGAGTAATGCATGTGTTCACTTGCTTCCCCACTAGGATATAAAATTTTCTGCAGAAGAGAATCAACATTTTCACCTACACCAATGACAGCCTCTCTCCTAGAGGAAAAAAACAACCCTGTATAAAAATAGCCTGTGTTCATTGACCCTAAGAAAGAAGCAAACATAGCTTTTCTCCTCCTGTTGCTCAACAGTAACTTCCAAATAGCTCCTAGAAGTCAGAACTTTCCTGGCCCTCTGACACAGAACAGCTCCTTCAGTTTTTCTCCTTGCAAATATATTGGTTTACCAAATCAAAAACACAAAGTGCTTCCAAATCAAAACACAAACACCAGCATGTAGTCAGTGTCTTGACTTTTTACTCCTCCCCTTCTGGCTCTCAACACAAACCTGAGGCTCCACTGGCCTTACCTGCAACTACTATCTCAATACCATTTCTCTATCATACTTACTATCTAATTCTTTCCAGTTCAGTTTTCATCTTTTTCAGCACCAAAATCTCTCCTGAAATTCCAGATGGCATCTTCCTTAGTGAAGTTTGTATTGGTCTGGTTTAACTTATTTTACCTTGTCTCAATTTGTTTGTTCCACTACATCCTTCTTCATAAATGTCTGCAGACATGATCGTGACAGTTGAGTACTCCCTGTGGGTCAAAAATCTGTTCTAAACATTCTATCTCCCATGAACATACTGAAAACAGGAAACAAAAATTCACACGTCCAGGTAAAATTATTTGTAATTTGAGCTTCTACATCTTTAACAATGAGCCCTCCATCTTCACTGAATACTGTGTGAAAGACGACTGTCTCCTCTGCTCTAAAGCTGCTGTCTGAGTTTTATGGTGTTTCTCTTACTCCTGATGAGGGGGATAGAAATACACAAGAGTGGCAGTTCACTACAGGAGATATGTGGGCAACCCACAGACGCTGAAATTAAAAGGACATTGCTCTTTCCAACCAACTTTGGCATGAGAGCTCTTTCATCACCATTATTTAAAGGGCCAACCAAGCACCACAATTGCTCAAATACAGTCAGGTGAGTGTCTCCCTCTCTCCCTCTCTCCCTCTCTTCCTCTGAATCTGCCATCCCATAGTTTGCCATTGTTAGGAGGCAATCTGTCAGTGGCTGTAGCTTCTAAGGCTGGACTTAAATTTTCTTCCAGCAGTCAGAGTTAGCTGCCAGGGAAGGTGACAGGCAGACAGCCTCCTGTTAGTACTAAGGCACTGTCTAATGCTCCTGCTATCAGAAGTAATTTTACAGAGAAGCCTAGAGATAATTTTTCAATTTGCTCTCTAGTAAATCAATTGCAGCTCAGTAATCAGGACAATGGCTGTAAAATGCAATGTGTGCAATGTGTAAGTGGAGTGAAGGTTTCACACCACAAATCTGAAACAGAGCAGACTAACAGTATTTTCCCTTAAGCCTGTGGAAGCCCCAGAAGGACCTCTGAATATGAATGGGTAGAAGCAAATTACTACGGCTGATACTCTTAAAGATTCTTCTTGTTTCTGATAAAACTCCCAGTGAAATCAGCGTAGACAGGCTTCAGTACAGAGTGAGAAATGGAAAGGCATAGCTGAGATCAGACCTTTCTAATAGAAGGAATGAAGGAAAATTTAGACTGTTGCAAATTGGGCAATAATTTGCAGACATCACAGTTGCTCTTCTCTTAAAAGATCTTTCATTTAAACATAGCATCCTAAAGGTACCTATGTCATTGCCATATCAGTAATTCTTATGTGAATAGATTGGAACAAGGCTCTGTCTGGATTTTTGAAAGAAGAAATACTAGGAGAAACATAGCGGAAAAATAAATAAAATCTAGGTACCTGTTACTGTGACCTTAAAGAGCAACAAAAACTTTGTGCAAAGTCTTCTGTGGTAGAGAGGGATTTCAACAAGCAAAGTCCTTCTTGATTCTTCTGCTTCCCAAGAAATCAGGTTTTCTCTAAGACTGTCAAACTTCTAAGAGATTGTTTATGAGGCTCCAAAGTCTGGCTGACAAAAAGGTTTCAATTAAATACAAAAGAAGAAAGAAGGCTCTACACACTACACTTCAAGAGATAGATAGTTCCCTTCTATGCCATCGTTTTCAATACATTAAAAATTTATATTTCTAAGTTTACATTCAAAGGGTTTACAACCAAAAAGTTTGAGGTTGTCATACCAAACTTCTCTTTCCTTTATTCTGAATTATATGAGTAGGCTGGAAAATTGCGTATCTTTCTAAAGTAGAGAGATGGAAAAAGATAAAAAAGGAATAGATGACTAATTTCCATACTCATGTCATGGTGCAGATAACAGAAAAGAGTTACGGTAGTAAATATAGCTTCTCCTAGAGGCAAAGGCCAAACCTTATAGAAAAGAAAGAATGAAAAAAACAAAAGCCACAATCTTTTTTCACGGTTTACACACTTACATTCCTTAGGTTTGAGTAAAGCAACTCTTCACCAAAAAGGGAACAAACTTCCAACAGGTTATACCACATTCATACGTTCAAAAGGTTTTACCTAAAAGAACTTTAAATCCTGAGCAGTTGTAAACATACTAGGAAAGGAACAGCAGCAGAAACCAAGTGAGTTTGTTGCCTGCCTAGAAGTTGTCATCAGTGTATCTGGTATAGACCCTATAACAGATTGTCTCAAATAACTCATAGCCTACTAGGGGAAGACAGAAAGGTAACAATACTACAGAAATCTCAACAGAAAAAAAAAAAAAAAAACTGTTTAATTTGCCCACAGTAACTCAGGAACTCTACATTCAAGTGAAAAATTCTGACTGGTGCCTTACCCATAAGCCTATCCTTCTTTCTAGCCTCTAGAGGAGGTTAGATATCTAAAGAGGGCTTAAATATTTTTTCTTTTCTGCTGCTGAAATGAAGCCAATGAACTTTCTGTGATTTCTTGTGAAATAGTGTAAAAATTAGCAAACCAGGAGAGATGAAGGTAATACTACAGTTATATATGGCTTATTTTGCCCACGACCATTTGAAAATAATAAATAAATAAAAGAAGAAATTAGATATTTCACATCTTTGAACAGATGCACCATTTTTAGAGGCAATAATTTAAATTCATTGTCAGAATAAGCGTACTTGCACTTTAGCCTGATAATTTATCTGTCTGGGAGAACTGCTTTTGCACAGCAAGCTCTGCCTACTTTGTTATGGAATACTTAATAGAACTGGCACTGCAGGCTGCTGAGGTCCTGTTCATGAACACACAAATACAAGATCCAGAAAGATAGTTTGGCGACTCTTCCAGTTTTATTAGTACATTGATTTGTAGAAGAGTTTTTTTAAATCAGATCTCTATTCAAAGAGAAAAATTAAGAACACTCAGTCTGCACTCGCCTGTTGGATTGCTGGAGCTGTCTTAGAACTGGATATTCACTTCAGGTACATAAACCTGAAAAAAAAGCTGTGCATTGAATTTTAATATTTTGATGGGTTTGTTAACCGTTTGTAAACAAGCATGTGGCCAGATATCCTTCTGTTTCTGTAAGTCCCATGGCCCAATATATGTGTCCAGCAGGCTATGGCAAAAGGTTTTAGCAAATTAAGGAAAACATTTCAAGGCCCGCAAGTGTTGTTTCATGCATCTCTCAAGACCTCTATCTTCTCACAGTCATCACCTGCACCATGTGAAGTGCCACTTCAGGGACCTGTGTGATAGAATAGATGTGGCACACTCAAGCTGGAAATAATAAGGAGCACTTAAAATGCTTTTAACCACAGAAAAACAGCGAGACTATGTGGGACTGCAATTTAAACCAGTGCAGGAGACATCACCATGGTTTAACCACAGCCAACAGCAACTCAGCCCCATACAGCTGCTCACTCCCAGTGGGTGGGGGACAGAGTAAAAGTGAGAAAACTCATGGATTGAGATAAGGGCAGTTTAATTGTTAAAGCAAAAGCCTCACACACAAACAAAGCCAAACAAGGAATTCATTTACCACTCCCCATGTGCAGGCAGGTGTTCAGCTATCCCCAGGAAAGGATGGCTCCATCACACTAATGGTGATTTGGGAAGACAAATGCCATCACTTTGAACAGTCCCTCTTCCTCTTTCTTTCCCTGGCTTTATATGTTGAATATGATGTCATATGGTAGGGAAAAATACATTAAATTTGTCAGGGCCAGATGTCCTGACTGTGTCCCCTCCCAGCTCCTTGTGCACCTCCATCCTATTCTGCTGAGAGGCAGAAAAGGCCTTGACACAGTGTGAGCACTGCTCAGCAGAAACTAAAACATCCCTGAATTACCAGCACTGTTTCCAGTACAAAACACAGCACCATGCCAGCTACCATGGAGAAAAGTAATTCTATCACACCAAAACCCATCACAGACACCAAGAGTCAGTGTGGGTTTTCTAGTATTACAGTATTTTCTCTCCAAGTCAGTCAAGTTTCCTCACATATAATACAAAAAACCTGAAATCAGATCTTCTGTCTTCAGTGGAGATACAAACCTTAGTCTCGTACATCACAGAGGATGCCTTCATGTTGCTTCAGTGTAATTCTCTCATTTTCTAATTTATATGGAAAGAGCCATATATTTGTTGCTACTGTCCAGAATTTCTGACATGTCTGTCAAGGCAAAAAAAAAACAAACCAAAACATGTGACCTAAAAAAAAAAAAAAAAAAGCAAAGGGACAGGGAAGGGAAGAAAAAAAACAATTTT
>VZTB01006934.1:770717-807798 GCA_013397245.1 Thryothorus ludovicianus
CCTGAAGACAGAGCAGTCATCTGGTGTGAGATTTCACAGTATTTAGAATATTCCTCTGACAGGTTTTCTACACCACTGAGTAAAGGCTTGACCATGGCCCAATTCATTGCAAAGAATCCAGTTTTCTTCTGCCATGCTCTGAGACAAGCCAGCCTTCTTTCCAAGAGAGTGTGCAACTGTGAGTTACAGGAGGAATTAGGTACCTATTTGTCTTAGTTGTGTACCTATTTACTTTTTAGCATTTCTAGAAACCTTGCTTCTCCCACTGGTGCCCAACAATCCCTTTCTTAAGCACCATGCATCACTTTAAAGGCCAAGGAAACTAGGTCCAAGTTGAATACTCCCTTCTCTTTTTTTGCTAGAAGGTCACCAATGCAACAGCACCTTGGACATGTTGGATTATTTCAGCCAGTCTTATTAGCATACCAACAACAATCTGACAATTTACCAAGAGGGGTTGTTTTTGTTTAACTCCTGGAGAAAAATTGAAACCAAGGTAGAAAACTAAGCTGGAACATCACAAACAGAAGATTCCGTTAAAAATTAATCTATGTGAGGCACAGTGACTGACCTGCGCAGTACCCACACAGCAGTTCTGGACTTTTAGGTAGTTTACATTTCACCCTGGAGGAGTTATTAACATTTTATTGGACCATGTGTCAAGTTCTAGCAGAAAAATGATAATAAAATATTTTTCTCTCCAGCAGGTCAGAAAGTATCATTGCTTCTTCACTCTGTATTTTAAACAGAACTTCAAGCTGTTCTACATTTTAAACAGTAGTTCAGGTTATTTCCTATTTTGCCTGATTAAGGCAAGAACCTCTACAACAAGAATTTTCAGGTACTTTTGCAACTTCCATGCAATAAGTTAATAATCTTCACACTGAAGACAAACAGCCAAGATCCCTTTCAGGCAATAACTTGGACTTTAGGAGCATCAATAGCCTCTCTGGTTTCTGCAGAATTTCCACAGATCACTGAAGATTATCTCCTTCACTGACAGAACAGCAGGAGCAAGTTGATGGTTAAAACTGAAAGATTCTGTTTCAATGCAAAAGAAAAGATAGCAAACAGTGTTTCAGAAAATAGATATGTTCTATTCAAAGAGATCTCCTAAGAGAAAGACTGATAAGAAAGACAAAAATTCTAAGAAATGTTTTCATCTTTTTTTTTTTTAAGAGGTAGGAATTCAAGATTTAAATCATTCAGCACTGCCCTTCTCACACTCAGAAGAGGGAAAGAGCACTAAACAAAGCACAACATTGAATAAATTACACAAATTCCTAGTCAGCAGCACCCCTAAAACCTCCTTCAGCAGGTTTCAAAGTTAGAGCGATTATTTAGAAGACAGGGTGGATGAAAAAACACAGCAACACAGTGTCACAGCTTTGTACATGGAATGCTCAGGGAGGGTACACAGATGGAACATGCAGAGTAACCCTCACCTTGGTACCCATATTATTCTGAGTATGAGAACTGTTTCATGCCTGGAAAGGCAGTAGCCATTAATCATCATTTCTCAATGTGTAAGACTGAAAATTTCTGCCAGTGCCACACCAGAAGTGGGATTTGCCATAACCAGTGGCATTCACAGTATGCTGGCTTATACAAATAACTCATGGGTCTTTCTGTAGGCCTCTTGTATCCAGCTTTCTGTCCTACATTGAATCACAGAATACTGAATTTTTAAACTGATCAATATAATCATGGCTTTAAAATCCAGTAATTTCAACCTCATACTCATTTTACGCCTCGAGACAATTTGTCAGAGTTAGATGTTCAATATGAATAAATTATAAATCCTTGTTTCACACAAATGCCCTAATCACCAGTGTAGGAGGATGTCTAAGTAAAGACTCAGTCCATTATTCCTGGTCAAGTCACTCAGCGTGAAATAAATGGAAATCAAGATTAAATGAGCCAGAAGAAGAGCATAAAAGACTGCAACTCTACATTGACTGTAAGCTACAGTTCCAGTCTACTGGAGGAAAGGATTCATTCCCTTTGCCTTCTCCATTAATTGTTTAATTTCAATACAGAAAATCCTCAAAGCAAAGACCAGAGCTTAGAATATTACCTTGCAACTGAGTGACCTCATCACTACACATACCAGACAGCAGCTGAGTTTGTAATTTCAATCAGATTCAGCTTGTCTCCTGTTTTCTAGAAGAGATGATGGCTACTCCTACACAGAAAGGTAAATAATGCCAGAAAGTATTCTTTATGATATCAACTGTTTCAGACCAGCCATATCTACAGCAAAAGATTAGAGTCAAAACCTAAAAACCTATATACATTTCTAGCTCAACCTTTATATATTACAGCTCTTTAGTCACAGACTGTTCAACAAATCTCAGACTAAATGGACTGAGCCACACTTACACGTCCCTGAAAAGCTGAGGAAGTGAGGGTATCTCACTGAAGCTCATAACTCAACAGGAGGGACCACGAGTGGATTGTACTAAAATCCATGTAATAGACAACAGAGCACATCAGCAATTTTTGAATACGGTATTATCTACAAATCTAATCTGAATCATCCTCATAATCACTGTGTCCTACTTCTTGTGGCTGGCCAAGAACCTTCTCCCAGCTACTCTGTTATGGCTGGTATGAGCACAGTTTATAATTCCTGTTCACTCATTTCTCTGCTGGTGATACACACAGCAATACAGAGCAGTGTAGCAGACACACAGTTCCGAGCTGCTGCAAGACTAAACTTTAGAAAGGTGCTGACATTGCAAAGGTTCCTTATTAACTCATTTCTGGTATTCTTGTCTCCTTTTGGAGTGATTAGGAGAAACACACCTGGTTTGTTTACTATCATCAGAATAATTACTTAGTTTTACTTTGTATCTCTTGATGCTTTTTTTTTCCCCGGTCAGTTAGCAGTTCTGAGCCTACTGATATAAGAACAAGATTGAAGCAAAACATTAAATATATAAATGTGCTTGTTGGGAAACAAGTAAAGAAGGGAGGGCAGGCTCTGAAAATAGGATTCCCTGACACCTTTAACTAAATATTTTAAAACCCTCACTACATGAAAGCTCATCAAAGGGGATTCAGGAGTAGCATCTCAGGTGCTGAACTCTCTCAACCCACTTGTTATTTGCTATTTTGCATCACGCCTGAAAAGTGGAATTCAACACTGAAAGACAAATGTCTAGGAGAGAAGATTGATGTGGTGGAGTTCACCCTCAGTCCAAGAATCTAGCATGCACACTTTCAACCACAATGATTTCCCCTCAAGGAAACAGCTGGCCAAGGAACACAGGAACAACCTCTGCATCAACACCCCACAGGGAGCATGAGCCTTGCAGCAGTGTGTGTATGTGCTTGTAGTCATCACCAATTCTTACCAAAACCAGTGAGAGCGAGGCACATTTGTACTTTCTACAGTAGTGCCATTTAGCTTTGATTTTGAGCCAAAAAAAAAAAAAAAAAGAGAAAAAAAGAAGAGAAAAACAATTATCGAAAATCCAATTTATCTTTAAAACTTCTGCCTCAGAGAGCCATTTTAAATTTTCTTAGGTCATTGATCCCCCCCAATTAGCTATCATAAATTCCCACCACCAATCTTTTAAAAGGAAGAAGGGTTTGATTTTTATGAAGATACAAACAATTAAAATAAAATAAAGTCAAGGTACAGACAAAATTGCTGGATGCTACCTCAGCCTTAACCAAATGAAAAGGAGACCCTCTCCATAAAACAAAGCAGTTGGCCCCCAAGTTTCTACAACCTGTTTTGGCACTTCTGTAGTGCACCCTCTCTGCAAGGTGCCAGCTCACTGCAGTCACTTCCCTATCGATCTGTCTGCTGCATCTCTGGAAAGGTCAAGTAGGATGAGGGCCTTTTCCAGTGCTCTTTCAAATCACTTCATTCCTTCCCAGAAAGGGCGAAAGCTCTCAGGTGACACACTAATTAATTCAGTCTTTTCAGCTGTGAAGAACTGTGACATTTATAATTTATTCTGAAAGAAAAAGAACTATAATATAATCCTATTGAGGACATCACCACATCCCTCACCAGAATCTTGTCTTGCACTGTTTCATTCAGACAACACAGTAAACGTATCAGGCTTACACTTTGTACATATTTGTATTCAATGCTTGTCTGTTTAAAGGTGGCTTCAGTGCTACCACATACAAATAACATGCGTTTATATGAAATAAAATAAATTATAGTCCATCACAACAGTGTCTATAAACTCTTAAGCAGAACCATTACAAACTATTACTAAGGACTACTACTGAAATAATTTCCAATAGGTAAGGTTTTTGATTTCTCTTGCTTCAAAGACAATACTATTACATATTTCAGTCAGTCATGGTGTAAATTCTGTTTATTTTGTATTTTTAAAAAAAATGTGCGGTCAAATATAAAAGTGAAATTTTCCTTCAGGAAATGTCAAGGCAATCCTTGCAAACAAGAGATGCATATAAGAATATGAGCAGAGCAGTGAAATTTAGGGAAACTTTCAATGCACTATATACTTAGAATCATTTCTGACAAGTGTCCCAACCTTTGACTAAATGAAAACAATCAAAATGCAGATTATTTTTTGTCATGTTCAAAAGTGCCTTTGCTTTCCTTAGATGCACTCAACAGGTCGCACTATCTCCCTGGCAGGACAGGACCCTTGTAATGGCTTTAAACGTACAAGGCAGAGTCAACTACTAAAACAGGTCTAGTTCAGATGCAGTCTGTCCTTCAGACAAAGGGATTCCCGTACACAATCTGCCTTCTGTCAACACCAGCAAGCAGAGCAATTTTTCAGCTGAAGGAACCTTACCCCTGGGCCAAGGCAGAACAGAACCATTTACCATGCAGCTCCTTGCAGAGGAGAGCCATGACAGCTGTATGGATGCTGGTGCAGGCAGCTCTTGAGTCTAAGTCTCCTTGGTAATAAATATCTCCTACATTTTCAGTGGCTCAAGATGTCCTAGATCCTTTGGAGAAATAACAACCCTTTAATACTAATGACATTTAAGAATCAGAGTGATTTACTGTAGCTTTTCATCAAACTGCTCTGCTTATATTTTTAGAAAGACTTTGTCCTTTCCAGTCTTATGTTTCAAAGTCATCAGCTCTTGTCCTTTGCTGTCCCCACAGCCATATCAAATAATTTATTTTAACAGTAGATCAAGCATCAGTCAAGGCCCTATTGCTTCTTCTAGGAAGTTATTTCAGAAGCTGAATGCTGAATGTAATGGTCTTTAACTTTATTCAACATTTACTAATCTTATACCTAGCAGTTCTTATCCTGTATCTTAAACAGGTTTTCTTCTATCATGAAGCTTTGATGGACTCCGAATTGTTAAACATTTTGGTGTTCAGTCTAATCTTCCTAAACTAAGTTAAGTCCTTTCAAGAAAAGCTCTCCAGTCTCCCAATGCGTGATTAATTTATTTAGGTTTGAACTCATATTTCCTGATAATGGCCACTGGAAATGCCTGTCTGTCATCTCACAACCATATCTGCATTTCCCGTGACTGCATCAGCACTGGCAGCCCAGATGGGTGAAAATCAGCTAATACATCCTTATTTGATCTGTTTCGCCCCTTAAAAATTCTTATTTTCCCAGATTTTTATGCAGCAATGCACAAAATAATTTCACTGCTGTAACCAGAGTATTAATTGTTTCTGATCTATATACTAATCTTCCTACACAGGCAGTATTTCCCAAACTTCTTCAGAATTCTATAGCTAGAATAAGTAAAAACACTTTGAAGAGTCACAAAAATCCATGCTTGCAGTAATACAATGATAACACCCTTTCATTCATAAATTTTTCCTTAGAAAAGGATCTTCCAGATCTTTCAAAGAATTATAGAATAATTTAATTTAAAAGGGATCTCTGGACATCATTTGCTCCCACTTTACACTCAGAGCAGGGTTAGCTTGGACATTAGATCTGACAACTCAGGCTCATCTCCAGCAGAATTCTGACCTTCTTCAAGGGTGAAATCTCCAGACAACCTGATCCAGTGTTTGACATTGCTCACTTTGAAAGAAAAACAACTCACTTAATAACATCTAATTAGACTTTCCCTTTTTGCAGTATGTGTCCTTCACCTCCCCTTACTACTGTGTTCTTGTAGGTGTGGTCAGTCTTCCACAAGTTCCACATTTTTCTACTAATTTGTGTCTTTCTCATATAATTGTTTACGCCCTGGAATTGTATCAAGTGATACAGAGGACTAATAAAAAGCAGCATGTCAGCCTGACACAATGTACTGTTAGTAAACACACACATTATGTTTCATCTTCTTTTCTATTTATGTGCAAGTTCCCACATATTCTTATTTCAAAGCTGATTATAAAGGTTTCTGTATTTTGGCAGTCAAACAGGCCTGTAGCAATAAGGAATAAATTTCTTTGATTAGTAGCATATGTCCTATTTACCTATTATTTTAAGAGAGACTCAAAGCTTTTTAAATCAGATTAACTTCTATTTTTAAACATTCTCATAGATATTTTTTATTTTGGCCTTATTTAACTGTGTTCTAACTGTAACTTATTGCATTACTTAACTAAAAACTAAGGCAAATTGCTTCCTCTGTTCTGCTGCCATGCTAACACCAATTGCTAGCCTGTTTCTACTGCACAGTACCACTACAGCCTCCCTCCTTCTCTTTATTTACTGTTCCTTCAAAGCACACCAGATACAGAAACTTTTGTACAACTGACAGTCCACTTAATAGGCCACACTAGTTATTTACACTTTAGGTTTAATTACTTTTACCTAGTTCAGCTCTTCCCTTTCTTTTTACTCATCAGGTCTTGCAACAATTACCAAAGATAAAATATTTCCAGATGCCTCAGCTACAAAGGCTCCACCTTTTCAACACCATGCAGCGCTGAAATAGTGTGTGAATTATCACAAAACCAAGCAAAAAAACCCACAAAGATAAAATAGTATACCCTCAGCAAAGATAATTACCTCTTCAGCAAGAAGAAATTTCATTTATAAACATCCTTATTTACTGCTTTCTATTCCTCAGTCATCTCAGTAATTGCCAGCAACTTGGCTCTCTAAAGCCTTTCCCTCAGCTGGCTCTGCTCCATTTACCCTCAGCATCTAGCTCTATCAGCAAAAGTAGGGAGTCCCCTCAAGTCAGCTGAAAGGTTATTAGTTTATTCATAACACGTAACTCCCAAAAGGGAACTAAATCTCTATCAAACCCACCACCATACAACAAACCAGCAAATTTTCTTCTCCTAGAGACAAAGCAGGGGACAGGGGATCAGGAAAGAGGATGATGCAATGATCATGAGCCTGCTGCTGTGTGGGGGAACCTGTCGTGCATCCTTACACCTGAACATCACAGCTGGAGCAGGGCAATAAACAAAACACCCTGTGCTGGTTACATGGCAGTGGGCAGGAATGCTGAGGATGCTCTCCCTGCCCATGTAGGGTGTATCCAGAGAGATGGACCAAGAGTTCTGCTTTCGCCACGTGGGTGCTCAGTCCAAGCCTGCAGGTATCAACAGTACCCACCACTTCACAACATTACTTACCCCTGCAGTTCTTGCTGATGTATCTCTGCACAATTACACCCATCAACGTCCCACAGCCAGAGTAATGCTTCCAAAAGCAGGTGGCGATGTTGACCATGCACTGCAGAGCATTCCATCACCTGCAGTACGTGTACAGGAGGTGCACTGGCTCCCGGGGGTGTCAGACTAGAAGAGCACATGCTGCAGAGCTACATGCCCAAGAAATGCTGCCTGTTAGCCCATAATAATCAGAACTGCTGTTCCAGAGAGCTGCCAGTTCCCAAGGGGCCTGGGCTACACGTGGCGTCTTCAGACTTCATGTGGACACAATCTCTAGTGAGTTTCTATCAGTTTTCTTCATCTTGGCCCTTGAAAACCTAGGACTGTAAAACCAAATTAGTACATTTTGATTCTCCTGCTTTTTGAACTCCCCTTGCTCCCTAGCTCCATGACATAGTCCATTTGTATTCCCAAGGGCATTAAACCAAGTGCCTCGTCTCTCAGTAAAAATGTCTCACCGTTACTTATGTTACAGGATTTCACAGCTGCCTTTTAGCTCCACTGTTCTCTAATGCTTTTCCCAACTCCTAACTTATGTTTTCTCTCCAGACCAGGAGACAATTTTAAGAGCTCATGCTACTTTCTCCTCCTAATCTTGCAATTTAGATGACACTTAAGGACTTTTTATTTTCCTCCTCTCCTCCCTTCCTTATTTTGGTTAAGTGTTGGAGGAATGGAAGAAACCTCACTTCTTTCTCAAATGAGCAGGTAATATTTTATTCCCTCTTTCTCTCCTTTGTCAGGTACATTGTCAATTCCACCTGATCATAAAAGAAGTAAAGGAGAGTTTTGCTTGATTTATATAAAATAAGAGTCATAGATCTCTCCTTAAGATAGGAATTTTTCCCCATTCAAATGTCAGAACACATAGCCAAAACCTAAAGCTAAAATCCAAGTGAAGTTGAAGTACAAAAACACACATACTGAGCTTATGGCAGCAAATGAAACCTTTATGGTCTCTCAGAAAGTTTGTAACTTAAACTTTATAGTACAGAAGGAGACAAAACAACATCAGTTTTAGTCACTAAGAAGTGCAATACAGAATGTAAGGTATTGTCTCCTGTTTTTATTTTATTGCTAGGTTGTTGCAGGGCACTCTGAAGTATACCAATAATCTAAGAAACAGACAAGCTAAAGTTACTTTCGCTATTTGTTTAGGTTATACTCCTCACTAATAGAATATGTCAAAAATATTTTGATCTATCCTCTTTTCAACATATAATCTGAATAAAATACTCAATCTCAATAAAAACTTTAATTTATTAGCCTAGTTTTACAGAAGATAATTTTTACATCTATGAATTCTAAATGTCCTCATCAAGAGACAAATTACATAATACATAGTAAGATCTTTTAAGGTACACTAAGTAAAAAACCTTAAAACATTTTCATCAACAGAATTATCAAGCTGATTTGTCACCCGGGTATTACTGACTTTCTAGTGAAAAAATTGACACCTAAATTTAAACGCAAAAAAGAAGATAAGTGATAAGCTCCATCAGATAGTCCAGCAGTAGATAATAGGATAGCCCAGACTTGATCCCATGATTCCCAGATACTGAATAAAAACCTGAGCACTTCTGCACATCTGAAGATTGTGGAGTCTTCCCCTGATCAGGTAGTGGAGAAAATAAAAGCAAATAAGATGAAGTCCATTTCCCTAGTGAACAGAAACACTCCCATATTCCCTGAAATTCCTTAATACAAGGACTCAATCATACAGACAATTTGTTCAAACTGGATTGACAGTGGTTACAATTTCTGACCTAGATCTCAGCACAGAAATAGTTTTTTACTATGTGAACTTTAGGATTGCTTTGTTAAGCATTCTTTTGGAAAAGATATGCTGACAAAGTTTAAGCACTCATGTTTCACATACACACCATCTGCATAAGTAATGATCTCCATTTGTCAGTAGAGATTAAGACATTGCTTTTGTGTGACTGCAAAAACAAGCTGGCAGTTCCCTCCATGATTTAACTATAGTAATTTGATGTACTTCATGCTGATCACTGTTATATTGTACTTTATTATATTTGTTAATACTTTAAGTGCTGCAAATTGCACAAAAGATCATAAACTATAATATGCAGAAGGCAAACTATCATTTGAATCATCATTTATATCTCTCAGTTTGAGCGAAATGTTTATGAAACACTAAAATCTAGGGGTAGGTCTTCTGTTTCTAAAAATTGGTGCTTCTCCATTGGCTTCAAGGAAATACAGTGATTTATGGTCCTTGAGGATCAGGCATAATACTTCTTAATTTTGTTATGATTTGTAGGGATAGAAAAATCAGAAGTTATTGTGATACTACATCCTTATGAGTACAGTGATTTTTAGCTGGTAAATGTGCTGTAATAGAGGAGTTAAAACCAATACCTGTGAAACTGGATTTAGTTCCTTTAGTGGAGTGCAGAAAGGACCTTTAACTATTATAGGAATTATTACTTCACTTTCTTATGCAGAGAGTCAAATATAATTTCTTACACTAAGACCTCAGTAAAATTGCTTGAGTAGATTAATTTGAAAAAAAATTACAAAACTGCTCATGCCACAACAATTTAATACATCTACTTACTCCCTTTGTGCCTTTGTGCCATT
This sequence comes from Thryothorus ludovicianus, assembly GCA_013397245.1. Lineage (NCBI taxonomy): Eukaryota > Metazoa > Chordata > Aves > Passeriformes > Certhiidae > Thryothorus > Thryothorus ludovicianus. Next base: position 780,883 of record VZTB01006934.1, read on the forward strand.
CCCATTCTTTTATGTAATTATTTACATGTTTCTGTAATTACTTGCAGGATGTATGAAGAACTGCACGAATTACTATCCTTCTACTTTATATGCATTATTTACTAAATCATTAAATATTTAAAAATAATAGGTAATTTTTAGGTTTTTTTATGGGGTTTTGTTGTTGTTATTTTGTGGTGGGTTTGATTATTTTTTGAGGGTTGTTTGTTTAGGTATTTTTAATTATCTTGAACAGCCCATGATGCATGCAAATTTTTCAGGATATTTTGGTGCCTACAATGACTGCAGTACAGTAGAGGTGAATTTTATTAAAGTTACTTTTCTTATTTTGTTTTACACAGCAATGAGAAAATACAACACAGTGGTGTGAGAAGAGATACCTTAAAGCAGCAGCTGTCTTTGTTTTAGGGAGTAAACAGGGAGATAATCCAGTTCAGAAATGCAGATGGTCAACTCTCACTGCCAAACCAGTCAAGTTGTGTGTTAAGGCTGTAAAGTTTCTGAAAAGTTCCCACTCAAAATTTAAACAGTGGGACTGTGTCTTGAGTGTGTATAGACCAGAAACTGAACAAGTTGACCAAAATGAGAGTTGAAGAGATGACTACAAGTTTGCTATCTATCCAGATTGTCAGTGAACTTTACAGCCAGGAGGAGTTAAATAAATTTAACTTCCTTTTGCTAGAGCAGGAACTCAGTAGTCAAAATAAAATGACAGTTCATCATTGTATGCTTTGTTGCTTGCTGAGATTTGAAGGTCTTTGAAAACAGGGAAGGCTAAATCATGCAAACTGGCATTAATATTAAATTTCAACAGCAGATGGCAGCAAACCCCAAAATATATCTGTAGTCTCACTGGCAATGATCCATTTACCAAGAAGAAAAAGACATTTCCTAGCATATTAGAAATAAATAAAACTATTTTAAGAGAAGAGAACATTTGCTAAATTAGAAGGTGAAACAGCTCACAGAAACATGCAGAATTGTTTAGAAACATCCAAATGTTAGAGGATGATGAGAGGTGACAGCTCTCCCAGTCAAGGTGCCAATCACTTGCATGAAATCACAAAAAAAATGACAGAGAGCATGGGCTGTAGATTCTCCCTGCCTTCTGTCAGGCCCTTTAGCAGTCCCTGCAGCTCTGCAGTCAGCAGCAGGAGAAAGTCTGGTAGAACAGGACACTTACTTGTCCTTGCCTCATTATTTATTTCAAAACGATTGAGGGACAACTACTGAGGACACTGTTATTGGGAAAAACAATCATCAAAATGGAGCCAGCAAAATTTCCAGCCAGAAGACTGGCCTCAACATCTGTACACTGGGAGACAATCCACATCTGGCTTCACAGAGGAAACAGATGGTGTGACAGTGCATAGACCATAGTGAGGGGTGGGCTCATCTGGAAGTCACTGAACTGTGGAGGTGCTACCTGTGCCACTGGCAGGACTCCTGGAACAGAGCAGGATGATAATCTGAACGTGTCTAAACCCAGCAGCTTAGTGGGTACATTAGTGTAACGTGGTCTTGAAGAACAAGGAGAAGTTTCACCCCAGGATACAGCCTAAATGGTGCTTTCCTAGAGTGAATTCAAGTGTATATACGAAATTGTTTCATGGCCTTGGGCTATGAGGACATGCTTGTCTCATCGGTTCAACATCTGCCTTTTTTTGTTTCTGTCCTTTTCTGAGACAACTTACAGTAGTAGAGATGCAACATTGAGTCCATCACTGAAACAAAAGAGCAGTGAGATAATGTAGCTGTAAACACTAATCAAATCAGGTCTCATATTTTAACCCACATGAAGGGAATTTAAGATTCGTTTTTATTGTCCTTTCATACAGGGGGAGCCCTGGGTTCATGCATCACTGAAACGCAGGCCAACAACTTCTATTTGTCCATGCTGTTGAATATAGTTTTTTTCATGTTCAGACAGGCCTATATAGATTTGAGACTTATATCCACTCTCTCCTAAACCATTAGATACATTGTACATAACTACTAGCAAAGTCAATTGTTGTAGGTTAATCGATCACATTTCTTTATTGTCTTTTCCATTCCCTTTTACCTCTGCTCCTTCCTTTCCCTCTTATATACATACCTACCATTTTCCCTAGCACAGTGGGTAATTCTATTTAAACTTCCTTTAGATTTATTTCCTTTTCTTTCTTGATGGCCAGGAGATCAAAAGAGCCTTAATGTTCCTTACCCATGATGCAAAGCATTATCAAAATGCAATTTGTGCATTGAAAATCCAGTTTTATTTCAGAAATCACATAACAGAGCTTTAAACCCACCAGCTGAGAAATAGGCCTGCCTATGGGCTGATTCTCAGCACTTATGCACATTTTCTTTGTACCTACCTCAGCACCAAACACAGCCCGTTAAGTATAAGAAGATAACAAGTGGAAAAAAATATTGAAGTCAATCCCAGAATTGCCACTGAAGTTGGTGCAGTGAGGCTTTCATACAAAATCTGAAACCCAGTGATTCTTTGACAATTGATGCAACAGCTTGTATTTTGCTTCCCAAATATAAAGAAAGCATGCTGGTAAAAACTCAGCAGGACCTTGGAGTTGCTGCTTCCCAAAAAATCCTTCTGTTTTTAATCCACTTTTTCTTGGTACGTTGCCTCAGTGTGACTCCTGAGGACAGAGTCCAGCAAGAACTGACCATTTCTGTTGCTCCTTCTGTAACAGGAGGAAGATGAAAGAAAAGAGTAGACACATCTTTTGGGTGGCTATTGGGAGTGATGGAAAGAACAATTCAAGAATGTTTCCTTTGGAAATGTCAGGGTCCTGTGGGAACGCATAGGCTATAATGGACCTGGACAGATACACCTGGGACCTTCCTCCACTCCTGCCTGTGGCAATCCCTGCCCAGGCTGTGCAGAAGAAGTGCCAGCCTCCCACTTCTGTCTCTGGTCCTGCCACCTGGATGTCCATGGACCTACTGTCCCTGGACAACCCCTGCAGTCGTATGTTGCACCTTGTTTTCTGTCCCTGTCCCTTGTACGAACCTCAAACCCTTCAACACAGCATTGTCTCAGGTCCTGCCTCCAGCCCATGCTGCTTTAGCTCCTGATGGGCACTCCTGGATTGTCCCTGTCTCTAGTTCTTCACTATCCATGTCAGGGGCTCTCATTTAACCCTGAGAAGTACCCCAGCTCTGCCCACTATGGTCAAACACAAACATACCCACGAGGGCATGGGTAACCCTCAGGACCCAGCTCATCCTCCCATAAGGAACAAGCAGCTCCCACTTAGCCCAGACAAGAAAAATAAAAAAACAAAGAGGAAAATTATTTATATTTGATCATGAAGAGCTGGCATTGTTTCTTCCTTATAAGCTTTACAAGGAAAGGCAAAGAGACCTTATTCCTCACATTAGAATTGAGGGACTGCTGTAGGAAAGACTTAGGGTGAGTGGATAATGAGAACTAAGAAGGTCTGAAGTTTCATTAGCATCTTTACAGATAATGTAGACTTCTGTCATCACTTTTTGATATGGCACACTCAAGGAAAAACCCAATCTGCGTCTTGAACATCTTTAAGGTTCACTTGGGGAAATCTGGTTTTAATTCTGTCTGCATGGAGGACTCTGTGGAGTCAAATTGATAGAACAACAAAAGTGACAACTCTTTTTACTTACTGGATAGTACAGTGAGACTACAGATTTTAAGGATCATTGACACTAATGTCTCAACACTGAACTTGCACTATCTTGTTTTACATCCTGTAATAATTTTGAAAGTTACAGGCTTGAACTTATTCAGTAAATGCAAAGGCTCTTGTAAGGAAGGAAAAGCACAACTTTTGTCGTCAAACCTTCCTACTGAATGCAGGCAATCTTCAGATATGTACCTTGCTCTCAGTCTATAATGGCAACACTTTTTATTTTTTAAATTTCTTTCCTTATCTTTCTTGGAACATATATTAGCACCAGTGACCTTTTTCATTTCTCTAAATATTGCCTTCCAACTGCTAGGCACCAGTATGTGTGGCCTTTTGGGTGCAGGAATCTTCCTGAGGCTATTCATTAGGCTGATGTATTTTACATTCTGAAAAGCAACTCTAAAATGTATTCTGCTTAGAATACCTTTCCCTAAACTGAATAAGGTGAGCAGATGCAATGCAAATGCACATTACAATGTTCCCTAGGAAAACTGAACCAAAACAGAATAAAATCTGTAATAAGATTGAGTAGAGTTGATCAAGGTTTTTGGCTGCCCTAGGCAGATAAGAATTGCTGTCCCCTTTCCTTATCACTACTCGCTCTCTTTCAAAATTTTCCACCCTGCCCTGTGCAGCTGTTACCTCTTTGGACTCTGACAGATGCCCTCTGGCAAATCTTGCAGGGAGGTCCAAAGCCTCTGCACTGCACTGTCCCTGTGCCAGGGTATGCTGCTCCAGTAGCAGCAGTGGGAAAAGAGAATGTGCATCTATGTTCATGGTGCCCTGACCAAGAGCCTAAGCTGTTAGCACAAACAAACCCAAGCAGTAGGCACCATAACTGGGATTAACAATAAAGGAAAAAAACATGCCTCAAAAATTATAATAAACCTGTTAAAAATCTGTTTAAAACTACAGTCTTCTTATTACTGGGTCAGTCCTCTGTCCCTTTTCATCTTTCACCCTCAGTCACCTCGTTTGCAGCATGCATGCCCCTGACATGGCAGTCGAGAAAAGCCAACCTAGAATTGGTGAAAGGTATTGTGACACACATGGGGATACATACACACCTATGTCACTGTTGTCACCTATTACAGAATCTAGGTAGACAAAACAGGTTCCTACTTACATATTTGCAGATGCAAAAATGTAATTACATTTTTTCTGGGTCGACGCAGACTTCTGAGAATATTTCCTTGAAAACAAAATAACTGTTCCCTTCTGAAGCCCCCAGGCTCTTCATCAGAGCCTCATTACAAGACCAATTAATGGGTTTAAGCACAGGTATCCCTGGCTGTGAAGAGCGGCAGAAGGGCAGCACACGCCTTCCCCAGGGAATATGTTTTGAAAAAAGATAGTCTGATACTCCTACATTTGTAATTTCAGTGTTATTTATTTTATAAAAACAGTCTGTGAGACTGGGTAGCTTATAAGGCAATTGCAGGTATTATTTCACTGTATTTCCTGTAAAAAATTACTATATTTTTATTTAATTATTCTTACTGTGTCTTGTAATTTTTTCAGAGTAACTCTATGGAAATTATAACTATGAATTTATAAATAAAACAGCCTCAGGGGAAACTGTGGTTTAATATGTATGAGGCAGTAAATATGAAGGAAATATTTTCTCTTAAAATTCAGTATATCTTGTATGCTTTTCCAGGAAAATATTTAGATCCCTTAGAAACACATAAACATATCAGACTCACTCCCCAGCATTATTTTGTGCCAGAAATATACATTTTCCCTTTCTTTTCCTTTCTGATTTGCGCTTATTTGCAATTAGCTTACTGTATATGTAATTTATTTATGTATATTTAGCACAAGCATGTTTATGCATATCCATTGGCACTTTTTAAAAGAAAGCCTCAGAGTACCTGGAAGCCACATTGCTCACAAGACAAATTTTTTAGAAGAGTCTGCCTTATTTGTAGCTGTCAGCACTTGTATGTTCAAGGGTGCATCTAATTTTTTTGCCCACGGACAGTGAGTCAGAAACACAGGCAGGCCTGCAGTCTGTAGGAAGGTACACAGGTCACAGAACACTTTCCCTCTCAGGACAACAAAACCTCCCCTTTTGCTGTCACGTTGCTTGGTGGATGACCACATTAATGTCCCAGAGACTGGGGCGAGAGCTCGGAAAGGCACGAACAAGCTGAGAGGTGTTGCTGTGAACGCTAACGTGTGCCCTTCCACGTGTTTCAGCGGGCAGTCAGGGAACACGCTTCTCCAGAGCTATCTTTCAAGCTCAGTGGACACGTATCAGAGACCCACAGGCATCGCCTCTGGGAAGGGAAAGCACCCAGCAGGAGGGATAGAGCGATTCACACATTGCAGAGCTCCTGTCTCTGGCTGCTTTCACTTCCAGGCTCTTTCATGCAACAGAGATCTTTCAGTGAATAAAGCATATCACCCTGAAATGCAATTCCATGGCTGTTTAAACAAGCTTAGTTAGGTGTGTATGTGACCAGAAAGGAAGCTGGCTCAGGGGCTGGTCTGTTTGCAAATTCTTACTCTAAAAAGAATAGCTAGTTTTTAGCTGATCTCTGGACTGATGCGATTTCCATGTATGCCAATGTCTCCAGGAAGAAGGTGCAGGAGCATGCAGCCAGGAAAATGAACACAGGACTACAGCAGCTTAATCTTTGTAAGCCTTGACTGCCAAAACCAGTTTGACTTTCAAGACAATTTAAGACAGCTCAGGTCAGATGCCACAATCCTACCCACAGCTTTGCATTGCTCTCATGCTGCCATCTATAGTGTTCATATTGACCTTTTGATATGTCAGTTTGGAGGGCTCTCTTCACAGAAAATTGAATCAGTAAGAAAAGTGTACAGTTTTACAGCTCCTTTTACTAACTAGTTCACAAAAGGGTGAGCAAAATTCCTCTGCCAAGAGAAAGAACAGCGAGAACATGCAGTTGAGGGCAGGAAGAAGCCATGGATCTGTACAGCACCAAACCTGGCCTGACCTCGGTCATGAAGGATTTGCACACCCAAGCTGTGGATAAATGCACACCTTTAGGCAGCAGAGACTGGAAGTGCCACCAAAAGTAGCACCTCTGTAACTACGGAGCCCCCAAAATTGGGGCTGTCACAGCTTCTGTACTGCTCTCCAGTCTTACCAGAGAACTGATCCAGGTTAAAAAAGATGTATCTTCCAAGATGACTTTTCAGTTCTATCAGAGATTTTGTTACATTTTTTCATAATAAAGTGCAAATTCAGTGCGAAGCTGTGAAATTTTTGGTACCTTTCTAATTTTGCCCTGTCTTTGAAAGGAGTACATGTAAATGGCCTCCACAGCAAGAACTCTGAACTAGACTCTATCAAAAAGCCACATAGAGAAGTAGTACCCGACTGTCCTGTGCAAGGAATATATTTTGAATATTTTTTAATATCCATTGCCTAAAATTAACAGCATCAAAAATTCCATTTTGGCTTCTTCATTAAAATGCAGTTTTAGAAAATATGGCCACATGGCATTTGTAAAATAATGCAACTATGCATTTGCTATAACTGTAAGCATACCTGAGGCATTTTATACTGATTACTTGATCCTATCTTCACTAACTTCACTGTGTTAATGGTTCAGTGTATTTCCTATTACTTAGCTGTATTACTCTCAACTTCATTCCTCAAGAATATATTTAAATAACATTAACACAGCCTAAGTATCACATATTAATTTCGGGTTAGCTATACAACACTCCTTAGGTAAAAAAACGAGAGGTTAGGCAGTGAACTGTAAAACTAACTTGCACAAATAGGTGACCTATATTTGCCAGAAAATTTTCATTCCTTCTTCTTTTTCTACATATAATCTTAACATATTTGGTACTTTCCACCTATGTGACTTCCACGTGCACTCCAAAGGAAAAGTCCCACAGTGTACCACTGGGCATCATACTTCCTGTATCAGATACAGAAAAGATGTGTACTATGTTACTTAATGGAATGTGCATAAATCAAAGGGTGTTTGATTATTTGTACTGACAAAAGGATGTGTTTTTCTTGATATCTATGTAAACATATATCCTTCCATGTACAGATACAAAGGATTTTCTAGTGAGAAGTTTTTTCTCTGTTGCCAAAGGCAGGCAGCTCTGAGGAGGAGGCCTGTACGCTTCAAACTTACACACATGAACTCGGGCTGGCTGGAGCTACCTGTTGCTGGCAGGAACTGGAGTCACCCCACTGCAGCTGACAAGTGAGCACAGTGTCAGGCCCAGGGGCAGCCCCCAAGCAAGGCACAAGCTGGTGGTCAGGCAGCTGTGTGGAGAGGTGGGAGGCACAGCTGTGTCAGCTGTATATAGAACACAGAAGAACTCCACACTGATATAGGTAGACATTAAAATATATAGTTCTATAATTCTAGAGCTTCATTTTGAAATTCTTTATCTCAGCTCCTCAGATTTTTAATTTGCTTTGCAAAAGTCATTAGGTACATCCTGAAGTTCACAGAAAATTCTTCCAAGCCTCCTAACTCCTGTGATTTATAGCTCTATGTTTGTTTCCCCATTCTTTCTCTAAGCATCTGAATTCCAAATGCTTGCAGAAGTCTTTTCTTTTTAAATGTGTGTTTCATTATTTTGATAAACAGATTAAATTGCAAAAGTAACACATAATTTCTGAAGTCTTATAGTATTACCAAACAGAAACCAACATTCCCATTAACAAGAAAATGCATTTGTTAAGAGTATTTCATGCCATATTTTATTTTGCAATTTGGGCTTCTTAACTGTATCTATACAATCTGATATGCTTTTTAACTTTAAATTTATAAAAGTTGCATGTTACTTACAGGCAAAATCATTAGGCCTGTGACTTCATAACCATGACCATTCAATGGCATTTCAATCACTATGAACTCAGAACATTACTGACACTTCTGAATAGTGCAACTGAAGCTTTCCATTTGCTTTTTTATCATTCAGGCAAAATGTATGCACACATTAACTAAAGCCATTGCCTCTTTTTTCAGCAGTATGTCAGAAATCAAGTTGAAGCCCTTATCTATTATTGTCTTCTCTCCAGGCCTCAGATGTACAATTATCAGAAGATACAAATTATGTGCATCAGTGGGAAATGATGCTATTTTCTATAAGAATAGCTATAAGTGGGTGGATGGCTTTAGTAATGACTGAACAAACTAAATTGTAGTGTACTACAGCAATGAGCAATCAAAGAACACATTTTGGAAGCCTTCAATTGTTTGTACTAAAACTGTGTGGGATGCCTCAGCTCAGCAAGATATACAGTCCTGAATTTATAAAAATTTCCATTCTCTTCTTTTCACTATTTAGCCACTTTCTGATTTCAGATGGACCTGGTGGTTACTGTGTATAAACAAGAGGTGCTGGAAAGGACTGGTGACAATCCCAGCTGGAGTAAGGAAGTCATGACCAGACAGGGCCATCATATTTGGGGAGTGTTATCCATAGCACACAGGGGTTTGCAGGATGCCCACTGTATTGGGTTGACGCTGGCTGGATGCCAGGCACCCACCAAAGTCACCCTATCACTCCCCTCCACAGCTGAACAGGGAAGAGAAAATATAATAAAGAGTTAATGAGTTAAGGAAAGAGAGAGATCACTAACTGAATACATATCTAAACAGCCTTGAATTAGAGATATGAACTGAATGTATTACTAACAAAATCAGAGCAGAATAGTGAGAAGTAAAATAGGATCTTAAAAACACCTTCTGCCACCCATCCCTCCCTCCTTCCCAGCTCTACTGCCTTCACAGTGGCACAGGGAGAAAGGGAATGGGGTCAGCTCATCACACATGGTTACTCCTATTGCTGAGGGTGAGAGTCCTTCTCTTTGGGTCTCCTCCCACAGGAGGCAGTTCTCCATGAGCTGGGATGTGAGTCCATCCCACAGGCACAGTCCTCCTCAAACTGCTGTAACGTGGGTCACTCTTCCATGGAGAGCAGTGTTACAGGGACAGGCAGCTCCAGTGTGGGTCCCCCATGGAGTCACAAGTCCTGATCAGGAAACCTGCTCACATGTGGGCTCTCCTCTCCACAGGTCTGCAAGTCCCTGCCAGGAGCCTGCTCCAGCACAGGCCTCCCACAGGAGGCTGGAGGGAGCACTAAGGTTTTACCACGGTGCTAAAAAATGTCCCACTAAATGTTTTAAGTCTGATTGAGAACTTCCACATTCACAAGCACCTCATGAATGTAAGTACTTTGAAAACAAGGACTAAAACACTAATGTGGGACTTCATGAAGGAAACCACTGTCAGGAATAGCAATAGGCTACTTTTGCTCATAGCACTCACTGTCATTGATACATGTTTCACATTAGGTTGTTTCCCAAACTGCTGGCTTCAGCTACAGTCCAATGCTGAAGTCCTGTGGGAACACAATAGAATTGTTTTCTAGATTAAGTCAGTTCTGTAACCCAGGGTGCCATCATATCTTCTATGCAGAATATAACATATTAGTCATGGGTATCATGGGCAAAGAGCTCATTATGGCTAAAAAAATTTATTCCATTTGTTTCCTTTTGCCTTTCTGATGGCCGTTTGTTGTCAGGAGATATGAACCCAAGAGTTATCTCCACCTCTATGGTACCTGGGTTCAAGATCTGTCTACTTTTCCTCACATAAAAATTATGCAAATGTAGAGCAAAAATTGACCTTTCCAGGGCTCTCCCAGGTAGTCTTTATTGAGCAATGCCCACTGTATTCTGCTCCGGTCTTCAAAGCCTCAGTGGTCTACATATTAATATATAACCAGTCTAAAATGGGCATAAAATTTCCTAAAATAATTTCTTCTCTTGTCAGTCAAGGAAAGAAATAATTCATTCACCATGGACCAACAGTGTTCACTGAGACAGAGCAAAGACAGCCCCAGGTTACTGAAGTGACCTAGTTTCATCCTACATATTCACCACAGAGCAGCAGTAAAAATTCTCTGACAAGTCATAAGAGAGACTGAAATTTGAAAGTGGTAAATAAGAAGTTTTATAGCAGGAAAAGACAGCCAAATGACACAATTGCTTTTTAAAAATATTGTAATACTACCTTGAAAAAAACTTGATGGGCTTTTGTCACTGCAAGTGTTTGCAGTGGACACTTAGAAAACAACAGTTCTTCACATCCCTGAATGAAGTAATTCTTGCTTGTATGGGAATTAGGAACGTGAGGTTGACACTGTCTCAGCCAAAGTTACCAGAGAGATCCCAGCTACTTTATGTTGATATTTCCATTATCAATTTCCTCTGCTAAAACCTTACAAAAATAAGTGAGAAAGTTTACATCAAGCTGTAACTGGTTTTGTAATGCACCAATGGAGTATTCAATAGGTTAGAAAAACACTATTAGTTTTGTCCTGCACGTCTTTTTTGCCAAGAGAGCAGGTGACTCTCCCCGTTCCTCTGTTGTGAACGATTGTTTATAACAGTATTTTCTTGATGAGAAAGCTTTTATTTTGGTAACCTCATTTTAGAGCCCTAGTTTAATCCTGTGGATTCTGAGCTGTCTAGTGAATATTATTCAGGGTTATGAAGCCACAGCTCTAGAGGAAGTGGCATCTTGCACCTTATATGATGACTTTATATGAGCTCTTTTCTGCTGTCCTGGTAAGGCTGCACATTGGTATCATCCTGCATATCTGGGAAGGAAGTAATTCTTCTATTTGTATAACATTTTTCAGTTATACAGACAGGATATCTGTCTGAGAAAGAACTCTTCCCATCATCTTTCCACCTCCCACACAGATGGAATTAAAGGAAAAAAGCTATCCATAAGACTTGATACAATTGAAAACAATCCTTCTTTTGGTTTTTGTTCTCCTTCTCCTCTTGTTCCTCAAACCCTGGTGATGGAATTATCTCAGTTCTTAAATTAAGCGAAGCAAAGTCACAGACAACAGCTGTGTTTTGTTAAATTATTATTTTATTAATTTTATTATTTTAAGACAATCATGCGTTGTTTTGGATATTGTCCCTTGCTAGGAAGAAGGAATGTTTATCACTTCGGATGGGATGATGAGTCAGCTAGTATGAGATGTGCTAAACGTTGCAGGATAAATGCAGCAGCAGGATATAATGCTGGTTTACCCAATAGCCACATGCCAAAAGCAGAGTTCAACCAGTCCTAGCAAAAACAAGGAACCAGAGGGAGGGACATGTCAGATAATCCTTAAATAAAACCAAAACCAAAATCATAAATAATGCAAGCTAGTGCCTGTCTCTAATGCTTTTTTTTGAAGCTAGTCAGAATGGATTTGCAAATGCATTGTTGGAGAGTGTTCAGCCTCGAGAAGAGAGGACTTAAGGGGGATCCAACAGCGACGTGCTAATACCTACAAGGGAGTTATCAAGAAAATGGAGCCTTGTAGTGGTGCATGGAAGAAGGATTTATGACAGTGGCATAGATGGATACAAGAGAGGTTCAAATTGCATGCAAGGAAAAACTTTCTCCATGAGGACAGTCAGGCAGAGAAGCAGCAGGCTGCCAGGGGAAGCTGGGCTGCCTCCATCACTGGAGCCTTTCCAGCCCTAACCAGACACAGCCTGGCCTCACAGCTGAGCCCGTTTAAGGCAGAAGGTTGCTCCAGAGGCCCCCTAAGGTCCCTCCTAACCTGGATTAGTCTTGCAATGCCTAGAATTACAAACCTGTCTGGGTATGAATACTTTGTGTTGTAACTACTTAGCTGAAAAATATTTGAAGTAATTTGCCTTTTGGTTGAAAAAAGAGATTTTTAGCTGATGTGGTCTATTGACTTCATGTCTAATACTAAGATTCCACAAGACTCTGTAAGATCAACCAGAGAATGGAATTGTCATCAGTAAAAAATGGTTTGCTCTAACACCTGGCCTTCCATGTATAACCCTATCTTTTCCTTGTGAGTAGCATGGAGAAGCAAAATGCATGAAATTAGCTTTGCATATAATAATGCATGAAATTCCTTTCCTTCTTAGACACATCTATTGCCTTAGAACTACGGAGGAGTAAGTCATGCTAAAATGGATTAACATAGACATATATCAATTATTTCTATGATATGTAATCCTGCTTTTTAGCAGTCATTTTACCAGAAAACATTACAATTTTTTAAATTATTTGAAATATAACTTTCTGTACATTTCTTTAAAGCTGATCCATGAATTTTAAATTTAAATTTGTAGTTTTTGTGTGAAAATATGTTAGTTTTAGAGTGGAGACAGAGGCACCTAAGTAGAAATGTTGCAGAACAGAAAAATGAAAGGAAATAATAATTAAAGAAATATCTTAGAAGGAAATCATGGACGACAGGTTCATTACCACTGTGGTTTGGTTTTGTTTATGTTTTTTTTAATAAATGTGTGCAAGACTGAAAAGTAACATTCTGCAATCCAAAGGCACTGATGTACAAAGGCATTCTTCTTACCTGGAGGGTTTGGGAAATACAGAAAATGTCACAACTAATTGGAAAGGATCCAAGAAAAGAGAGAAATCTTTGCTTCATTATGTAATGGTGAGGTAGCAATACTTGGTGGACAAGTAATGTAAAATTATTAAGATGTATTTTTCGCTTGTTAGGATGTCAAATCTTGTTTACATTAATATTATATAATTACTCATAGTTAGTATTATGTTCTTCTGTACACTTGTCTTGGGGATCATAACATGAAACTGGTATCAGTAAGGACTTGTAAGAGCATTGTAAAAATAGTTTTTTCTAGGGGATACAGGTTGAACTGGAGACCTGAAACTGCCTCTGAAAAAGGACATTCAGTCTCACTAGGTGCTGTGATATCATGCCAAATTAAAAAATAACCATGTCATCTATATTATAATTAAATCTATACTATTAGAATGACTGATTCTTTGAAGTGCTGAATGCCAGTTAAAGAGGTTTCTCAGTAGTATTCTGTATCATCTCTCTGTCAAACACAATGCTGGTGGTTTATTTTGGTCCTTTCCTAAGATTAAATGGTTTGCCTTATTCCTCTAGTCCAGGACCACTATCTGGTGAGGGCAACTTCAGAACAGTGCTCATTGAGGAGGAATAAAAGGCAGAAGCTGCAGGAATTAAAACAGAGGTTAGTATTTTTCTTTTCAGCCACGTCAAACACATTCCATTTTTCATACTTAGTTTCTTGAATATGGAAATACTTGGAGCTGCAGAACTAATCCCTCCTGAGTAAAAATGCATCGTTTTTTGCATATGGCTTTCTCCTCTCTCTTTTATTTTTATAAAAACAGTGTGAGTGAAGAACATATTTTCAATGGCACATTCCATAAAATATTTCAGGTAATTTATTATTAAATTATTTTTAAATTATTTGGTGTTTGGCATTGTTTCCTTAGCATGGGTACCTTATAATGATGAAGGCAAAAGAGGGATGCATAGCACAGTACAGAAATTCTAAGATATATGTATAGAAGTGAATTTTTATTTATACACAGATACAAAGATAATTATTAATTATTAACCTTATTAAAAATAAATGCATTTAATACAGCTTACAATTGAAGGTATCGGTAGCCTGCTTATGGCATACTTGAAAGTTCCTCATATTTTCAGAAGAAAATCAATTGAAAATAAGCATCTTAATATTATTTTTAGTGTATGTTCATTGATTTTTTTTTCCTAAATACTACTATCTGAAAATGTTAAGCAAGCTCTCAAAGATGCAATTTGGAATCATGTTTTTCTTTCTCCAAGGGGAAGTCTATGGAAATATATATCTTGATGTATTCCCATTCAAACAAATTTTTCCTTTTCCAACACAGAGGGCATGAACCTGCACACTAATCTGGACTCTCTCAGCTGTTGACACCAAAGTATTTACAAAAAAAAACAACAAGAAATATCCAATCAATTTAATTAAATATTTATGGACTAGCTAAAGTAATTGAAGACTAGAAGAAAAGATAGGCAGTAGTACAGTTTCTTTCATTTTTCATGACTGAAAAGGAGAATAGATGAACGGCAATTTACAAACCAACACAAAGAGAAAAGCATGATAATCATGTAAGGCTGACTGATAATTCTGAAAGAACTGGTTTGTGATGAAAAGTGAGTTTGAGCAGTGGGCAGTATTTCTGGATCAGACACTTTTATCCCTGAGTAATGTTAGATGAGAGTTAAGCAGCTTAATTATGCATTATTATCAAATAAATATTAATTTCTTGCATGAAGAATTAAAACACTCTTTTAATGAAAAAACAGTTGTGTATAGATTTTCCTGTAGTTTTAATACTTCACATATCTGCCAGATGACAAAAAAGTCTCTATATTCCTTCTCTAAACATCACTTACATCTTTTACCAGACTTTGATGTACCAGTTTCTCAAAAATAGAGTAAGTATTGTGCCACAGTCTTTTTACTCCAAGAATTTTATTTTAGAGCACAAGTATCATATTCTTGTGCATGTCAAGAAGGTTATAATTTAAACTGGAAGTCTGCAGTTATGTGTGAATTTAAATAGCGTAGTTATGAGCAATAATAGAAATCACTGTTTCATTAGTGAAAATGAAACACTAGGCAAGCACAAGTTAGTATTCTTCCCCTTACATATATGGGTTACATGTGAGCCTGAAGGTGTTCTTTAATATTATAGAGATTCATCTTTTAGCATCAAGGCTTTTCCCACTGTATCTGCAGGACATGATCTGAGCCTATTTTTATTACAATTCCTGCTCTGGCAAATTTGACATCTCTCCAGAGAACACACTGTATGACAGCTACATGGGGCAGAAGCAGTAGCTCACTTCTCAATATCTAGTTGGCCTTGCACTCTGTATTGGGTGCATGCCAAATTCAGAGTTGCTTGCAACTGGGATGGACCTATTTGTACTGCAGCAGAAGCTCTGGCTTAGAAAAAGGGTTTCAGAAAGGCAAATTAGTTTACCCTGAAATAAACCAAGTGTTTGAGATTTAAGATATCTTTATGAGGCTGATATGATTTAGAATATAGAAGTGTGGAAATAGCATATGACCTCTTTCCCCAGGAAATTTCCCAATAGTAAGGAGTCATTAAGTAGTTAAGTGTAGTCCAGCATCAAAAAGCTTCTATGGTAAACAGTGCAGAAACCAGCTGCACAAGAAGACAGAGCTCTCCATAGACATGGGGTTTATTAATTACAAGACACCTTTAAAAAAGTGCTCTGGTTTTAGAAAATAAAAAGTTGTCCTCAAGTAACTATGCAGAAACCTGGCACTAGAAATTACACATGTACACTTCCTGAAGTACTTCAGAAGAAATTAGGGTGTTTTAAAGATAAACTGGACTTTTCATAAATATTAGAATTACTCTATTTTCTTCAAAGTTTGTTTTGAATACTATGTTTCAAAGGCTCACAGATTTTTAGATTTCAAAAGATTAAGGTGCTAGTATTCCTAGAAAATTTATTGTGCTTTTTGGATTTTCAGTCTCAAATCATTAATTGGTTCTAATAAACTTGGCAAGAAAACAAAACAAAACCAAATAACTTTTGGACTCATATTAAGCCCTATGAATGTCATACCTGAATGATGTTTGAGATTGCTATGGATAACTGTGGCGAAATTACACTCATGATTAAAACAAAATCAAAATACTTTTATCCTCTTGTGAAGTATTGACAAACTGTTTGACTAAAGGTCAGTTAGGATGTGGGCTACTTTTTATTGCTCTGACTGATTTCCCATCCAAGATTCTCTGAAAATTATGGCAGGCTCAAAAAACTAGACAGCAAAAATTCCTCATAGAAACATGTTTCCGTTTTAGGCTGGTAGTGTGTGGCAAGGCTGATCAACTGAAAGAGGATCTTAAATATCAGTCTTGAATATTCAAAGCCAAGAATGCACCTCCTGGATTGGCTCTAATCACCAAGCTCAGGGTAAGTGGATGAAGACTTGAAGTGAATTCCACTTCTTGCTTTTCAGGTCTTCTACTTCAGAGACACCACATTGCTCTGTCACACTCTTTGACTCTAAAAAATTCTTTGTGGAGTAACTCTTGATATTCAAATGCTTTATTCTATGACTTTCCTTTCTAAGTCTTGTAAATATTTATTTAGTTTTATGTAGTTGTAGTCCTAACAAATCGTGAAACTTTTAATGTTCAAAACATGGATTTATGTGAAAATTGATAAACTGTTGTGAGTAACTAGCTCAGCATACAAAGAGTTGTAATAATTATTTCAGAATTATTTCCTTAGTATCTTACAGGATATGTTAACAAGCAAATAAACTAGATTTTATGATCATAATTAGGGGCACCTGTAACTAAGATATAAAGTAAAAATTAATAATGATGTTAAAAAATACTATCAGTGCTCTATAATTTTTACAGTTTTGCCCTAGTGTTTATATATTTCAAAAGATGATCATGAGCATTTTATATGCTTTGTGAGGAAGAACGGGGTTCTTATTTTTTTCTGTTCTTAAACTGCATAAGCAATAGTTTGTAAATTTGAGTACTATTCTGTCATGGGAATTATCTGTATCTTTATTCCTAAGAATATCTTTCAATAAATTAACAACCTTTTCCCACAGTAATCAAAAATACTGACATTTCAGTGTTTATAAACGAGCTTTATTATGCACCAAACAGGATATGATGTGCTTTATGAAATGTATATGCATGATATACTGAAACACAAGTTTATGCTGATTTAGGGTAGAACGTATTTCAAGGACAGCCCTTTCTCAAAGTAAGTTTCTTGCAGAACCAAGCATATGCAACACTAATCCTGATCCTTTCCAAATTTTTAAATACTATTGACCAAATTAGGTTCTTGTTAAGAACAGGGAATGTTAGGAACAGGGAACCCTACATTCTGCAGAATGCAAGCCATGTTGCTGTTGATTTAGAGCACAATGGGACATTTTCAGGCCTGCTGCCCTTTAATCCAGATACATGACAATTCTTCACCCTTCAGTTCAAATCTGAATGTCTGGCAAGCAGGTCTCAAATCACCAGCACTGTGAATAATAATGGAACGTCATTATCTGGAAGTCACCAGATAATAAACATGGGCACTAGAACCTAGAGTAATTGCAGCTTATCTGATCTGGGGCAGATAACTTTGCTCTGTTTCCCCTAGCCCTGATGGTTTTAGTTACTGTATCAGTTTCATTAGATTACACTACAATCAAGAGCTATGTTTTTTGATTTTGACAGCTTAATTGAAGACCAGTAATAATCTGCAAGTACTCTTCCTTATCCTCCCTTAACCACAATTTCTATGGAACTCTTCTATAAAATGGGACTTTTCAGTCAGCAAACTGTGTATGCAAATAAATCTTAAAATATTGCAGTTTTAAATAGATTTAATTTCAAAAGAAATTAAATTAATTTTTTATTTTAAAAAGAAGCTTTTGCCTATTTGAGGGTAACAAAACCTTTACAAAAGCCTTTTTATTTGGATATTGACACTTGTGCACAGCTTTTGGGGCTTCAACACAATTTTAGCAGAACTGTCAATTTTCTGGAAATATGCCAGTCTATCTTTCTTCCTTCTTAAGCATAACCAAAATCCTCTCTAGTCTCCAAATCTGTATGCTCAAATCCCCCAAAATACATTGGCAAGACATAGCAATTTGAATTCATATGTGTCAAGGAATAGACCAGAGATAAGCATGTGGAACACAAAATCCTGAACCAATGTTGGAGATTAATTAGCCACATTCAAAGTAAACCCCTTCAAGCAACCCATCTCCATTTTGAATAACATAGTGAGAAATACAGATGACAAATGTTGTCTGTGTTGCTCTGCAGAACGACCCCGAGGGCAGGATCAGAGCTACACCAGCCATCTGTTTGAACTTTCCTACTGGAGCATTTCTGTGACAGCTTCCAAGTCCTCCCATTGGTACTGAGAGAAAAGGAAAACCTGAGCAGTCCTGATGCTTTTGGTGCCTTTACATGCACTGTAGTTAAACAATGCCACTCAGTGTGGATTTCAGCTGTCCCATCCAACCTTCCACCGATGACCTCAAGAAAAAAAAATTTACATTTCATCCAACATGCCTGTTGCAAGAACCACATGAATTTTATAGGCATCCTGAAATCTGAATGAGTACATATATGGAACAATATGAATGCCAGCACAGAAAATAGTGAACTAAATCCTTGCCCTGCTTCACTCTGTACCTGTGCTTCTATAAACACAGAATCATAGAATGGCCTGAGTTGAAAAAGACTTTAAAGATCAACTAGTTCCAACACTCCTGCCATGGGCAGGGACATTTGTCACTAAATCAGGCTGCTCAGAACCCCATCCAACCTGGTCTTGAACACTGTCAGGGGTGGGGCATCCACAGCTTCTCAGGACAGCCAAGTTTCAAGTGCCTCACCACCCACACAGTAAAGAATTTCTTCCTGACTTTTAATCATTCTCTCTTGTCTGTCACTACATGCTGTTGTATAAAGTCCCTCTCATTTTTCTTGCAGGCTCCCTTTAAGTACTGGAAGGTCATAAATAGGCCATCCCTATGCCATCCCTTCTCCAGGCTGAACAAACCCAATTGTCTCAGCCTTTCCTCACGGGAGAGGTGCTCCATCCCTCTGATCATCTTTGCTGGCCTCACTGCTTTGGATGCAGCCCAGGATACAATTGGCTCTCTGGGTTGGGAATGCACATTTCTGGGACATGTCCAGCACCATGGACAGATATGAGATGTTAGATCAAGGTGCTGAGAGCAGCATAATCCAGCAACTGGGGACAGTCTCTCTAGATGCTTTTTCCTACTGAGCATTTTTTCCTCAAAATGCCCAACAGATTTAATAAACACCAACTGGCAACAAGGATGTCAAAATTAAACAAACATCATCAGCCAGCCAGATTTTCCCAGGAAGGTCAATGTCTTATTCTCAAGCACAGTTGTTTAGGATATTTTATCATATATTTTTAATCTGAATAACATTTTTATTGGTCAGAATTATTTTTATATTTTAACCTATAAAGCCGCTTTTCCTCCAGAAAGACAATAAGTGCATTATATTTCTGTACAACAAATCCAGCATATTAAAGGAATGTCAGGATTGAGCTCAGCAAGTCACATTAATATACCAAAGCAATCTTTACCAGTTGCAACTAAGAGGCCATGCAGATTTCCCTGTATTTGTCTCCTTTCTGAGCTCACTGTAGCACTTGCATCAGAAACAAGACAGCCTCACTTATGGCACTCCCATTAATTAAGTCCTTAGAGGAACATTACAGAAGTTAGTAAGATTACTTAATGCATCCCTGGGACAAACTCCAATAGTCTACTAAAGGTCACTGCTCCTTTCAATAGGAATGCTTTCATTGTAACAAAGATTAATATGACTGTATTAATTGAATTAAGTGAAATGCATTCATTTTCTAATCTGAATAGTCTCCTTAATGAGTTATTATCAAAGGAGCATAAGAATGTAAAAGACTAACTATCTATGATTAAGACTTTCAAATTCAACTTCACTTAATACATCAAATTTTGTTCTATCTGCTATTTTGTCCATGAGCAAAACCAAAAACGTTTCCTAACATACTTGAATAAAACTGTCTTAGGCAGATGATTAGATTTATATTCCAATATGGAATGCAAGACTGGACATCTCTGCATGTAGATAACTCCACATAATAGAAAGTATGCTAGATTTAACCTATGTTGATAAATTTGCATTTTCATGTGCAGAAATGTGCCTACAACTTAAGTTTTATCAGAGAAATTAAATTAAGCTTTCCCTGCATCTCTAAATTTATTTATAGTACTATCTAGAAAGATTGATTTGAAACATTAAAGTCAGGACTTGGTTTGACATATTTCAGGGAGTGAAATCAACCACGTTAATTTACACAAGTTGTGCAGGAAAGGGAAGAAGTTCTTTTCATATCTGCTAAATTCACTGTGAGAGTCCTGCTGGGCAGGCCTAATTTGAAAATCATATTCTTTGGCCTCTTATTCCTTGTCATAAAGGCCAATTCTGCACCACAGGGCCCAAGCTTAGACAACAAGACCCTTCTGTCCCTTTCCATCTACCATTCCTCTAATTTTACTCACCTTGGGCTGAGCTTCCAGCTTCCCAGTTTTAGGTCTAATTTTTAATACCTGAAAAACATCCATAAGTTAAAAAAGGAGAACAACATAAAATGAGCAAACTTGTTGAGAAGGAAATTGAAGCAGTAGCTTATATGTAAAATCTTTGCAGGTGACATGAGAGATTACAAGCACTGTCATATCCTATTGAAGGCCTTTACTGACAATTTAAATCAAATGTGCACCATGCATTAAAAACACAAACCCAAAAATCTTTCAAAAAGGCAAAATGGAACATTTAGAGTCAGAAGGCTTACTTCAAAAAGTATACTTTATCATCCAAAATACTGTCTCTAAGCCGGAAATGAAGTGACTCATTACTAAAAGCCTGTTAATGAGAGTAACACAGGTTACTGCATCTTGGTGCAGACGGATGGCATGTACAAAATATTCTGCACAGGTACTATTAGCATTTACATGAACTTTCTGGCTCTGTAATTATCAGTTGTCATATTAATTTTCTGTCCAATGGTGAGCACTGATAGGTTTAGTTCTCTGTTTTGATGGGAAAAGCAAAAGAGTTGGTTGTTTATATGTGGGGCTGCTTTCTTGATGTTGGCAAAAGCTTTCCTGCCCTAATAAATTAGAAAGGGACAAGACTGAAATAGTACTTGACAAAGAAAAAGTTATGAGAACTATCACAAACAGTAGGATTCATACTTAACTGAGGATTCATCAAGTCTTCCCCATCTGTGCAGCTGAAGAAAATCCAAATGTATGAAATCTTTTCTGAAACAAAAGAGAAAAAATATTTTACACTAGGTAGACTCTTCAAGAGTCTTTTTCCCAAATGAATCTCAGGAACTTCGAGAAAAGGATAGAGGGATTCAACCAACACTTTCTGTGACTTCTCTCTCTAATGAACAGTCAAGTGTAAGCAGTGAGATATTTTTCCCAAAGTATTAGTTTTATTCCTGCTTCTTCTGCTGCTTTGGGTTTTTTGGGCTTTGTCTGTAAAATAGATCTGTGTTTTCTCTGTAATTTTTATTTTCTTTAAAATAAAATATCTTTGTTGATAAAAAAGTTGGGTACAAGCTTAAAAAACAGACAATTTATAAGACAAGTGAAGTATTTAAAGAGAGAGTTATATCAGAAGAAAGAATCTTACATTTTTCTTACTCATCTTCTTCAACTTTTCCATCCTTAACTACTCTTTTGTGCTTGAAATTAAAATAATATAAAAGTCTTT
This sequence comes from Thryothorus ludovicianus, assembly GCA_013397245.1. Taxonomy (NCBI): domain Eukaryota; kingdom Metazoa; phylum Chordata; class Aves; order Passeriformes; family Certhiidae; genus Thryothorus; species Thryothorus ludovicianus. The sequence continues at coordinate 802,748 of VZTB01006934.1, forward strand.
ACTGATTAGAACCAATTAATGTAAAAGAGTAGATTATTGTTAATTTTTCTAAAAAAACCCCATATGCCTCCAACTGCATGTGAGGATATATCTTCCATGTGAGGATAAAAATATTGCACAAGACAAGGTATAAATGGATTTAAAGAAAGAGAGAAATATCTGGAGATAGTTGCTCATGGGAATCTTTCTGTGTGCCAGTGCACATCTTTACAGTATCCAGAAAATTGTTTTCCAAAGAATCAGCAAAAACCCCCAGTCTTTCAAATATGCTTGTTCACAAGTTACAGGCAAAAATATTCTCTCCTTCATCATATCTTGACAGTAGTTCCAGTTTGGACACATGCATGAAATGGCATCATTCCTTTCAGGATTTGGTGACCTGAATTATTTCCCTCACACTAACAGTTCCCTATATGGGCAAAAAGACACAATAAAGACAACAACTTTATCTATATCATATATGTGTTCGCCATTCTCTGCTTTCTCATTCAAACAATTCAATTTATGCCAGGTTTTATATATATATATGTATTAGTTCAAGATTTGCAGAGGTTGAGTCTTCCGAGATTTGAAGGCCAAGTCAGTGTGGAGCCATAAAATTATAAAACCAAAAAGAAGTAAAAAACAAAGATTTACCAGGCAGAGTCATAAACCTGTGCCACTGGGTCATATTGACAGAAATCTTACTTGCATACACAGAGGCAAAAAGGTAATGACTGAACTACTCAGATGGAGTATCCTGAAATGTTGATCTGATTGTTCACTTTCCATAAATCAAAGTCTTGCTAACTCACAAATTAAAAGGTCACGAGATTATTTCAAAGGTGTTAGGATATTTAATTTTTATTTTTGTTTAGTTCTTCTCCTCCCTGCACATATTCTTGTGACCATATTATGGTGTGACCATAGCGAGACAATTTTGGGTACTCTGATCCTTTATAGATGTCAAAATATGCCCCTGTACATAATTATCTATAGCTAACAGAAGAAGCCTTTGTTACTAGTACACTTTCAAAACAAAATGGTTTTGCATGATTTCTTACACAGAAACCTCAGCATCCTAGATTAATCTCAGCCTTAGCAATGAGGTCTTTATGTTAAAGTAGGACACCATGAGCTTATTCAGTTATTATATTCCACCAGGTTTGTTTGGACTAGAAAATAAAGCAGGAATGAGAGATATGTTTAAGCTGTGTTGTTATTTTGAATATTTTATACTATTCTTTTAAATGGTGAATTCTTAATTTATGAAAATAATTAAACCTGCATATAAACTGAAGGTATGTATATAATAAACTATTAGATAGAATTCTGGTAGAAATAAAAAGGGTTTTTAAAGAATCTCAGTATTTTAAGTAACTAGTTCCTTTGCTTAGTTTTTTTAAATATTTAGTTATGTTATTCATACACACATGTAATGAATATTTGAAAATTCTAGTCCGAGTTGTAGCTACAGGCTTACAAATTAAATAGCACAAATCTGCAAAGACCAGTAGGTCAAATTTCTTGTTAACTGTCCTTTCAGAAAAAGCTGCCGACTTCCTGACATCTTCAGAGTTGTCAAAAGACATTATCACAAAGCAAGCTTAGCCCTTGTAACACTTTCTGTCTATAAAGAATCAGAGAGGGAGTTTTGTGCCTATGGCTTGAAAATAAGGCATACAGTGATTGCACAATTTATCTTAGTCAGAGCTGTGATGAGGTAAATAAAGGAGGGTTAGTGCACACAGAAAACTGTAATCTATAATATTCCCAGCAGACTGAGTGCAAATGAAATTTCTTCCTGGTTTTGCAAACCTCAATGATGGTATTTCATAATTTTAGAAAACATTACACACATACCAGAACATTTGAACTGCAAATATGCAGATAAATAGGTAGGCAGTAGGATTCAAAAAAAGGCACAGGTAGATTTCCTCACAGGCAGTGTTGCTGATTTTACATCAGAGAAAGCAAAAGTACAAAGTCCTTCCCCCACGCTGCTATATATCCACAGTAAATGTATAAAAAAATGCAATTTTAAAGCATATATTCACTGACCATATTTTCAAATTCATAAACTATGTTCCATATACATACACCAAGAGTGCTCCTACATAGCGTCCCTAATCCCAGGGAGACACGGGATAGACACAAAGTGGATGTCACTTATGTAAGGCCGTGGTGACAGAGACACCAAAGGTTTCAGTGTGCAGCTCTGGGAGCAATGATGCGCGGCAGGAGCCCTGCCTCGTTCCAGGGCAAACCCTGAGCGCCGCCTCCTCCTTTTGCCTCGGGATGGCCTCAAGCCCAAGCCCTGGCACCTTCAGATAACCCTGTACTGATGAGACATTAAATCCCACCGAGGAAAAAACCCACTAGGACCCTGCGCTGCTGCAGTACATTCCTTTCCATCAACGACCTTAAAGAAAACAGGCTCTACCCTACACGTGCAGACCTGAAAGGAAAAGAGCTTAGCAGCCACCATCTCAGCTCTAAAGGCATAAAAGGTGTAAAGAGAAGCTTGAAAAAATCTGAATAAGTTAGTTAACTACTAAACAGCACATGAAATATTGACAGAGAATATTTAAAAACTTTTCTTTTTTTAATTTAAAACCGCCTAGACAAAACTTATGGCAAACAAATTTGGCATCTCACCAGGAGACAAAAATTGAACGCCTTCGATTATTTTCTCAAAGATATATAAGCATGGCCGTATAGGAATCACTTCAAAATATGTTTAAACAATGATTTAGGGCCAATATGAACCACAGCAAAAGTGATTTCTTAAAAGAAACTGACAAATAAAACAGTAAGGCTTTTTGTCTCACAGGAAATCCAAACTGCTCTAATTTATTTAAAAAATAAGTCTATAAAAAATTTAAAATATGTAGATTAAAATGAAAATATTCTGTAACCCTTGAGACTTCTAGGAGCACTAATAAATTGAGCCAGCAAATCCTTTATATTGGGGCATTATTAGGTACATTAAAGAAGGTGTCTTTTTATACGAGAATTAAGAAGTTTGCTTAATGTCATACAAGCAACCAGATACAACCATTCATTACCTGTAACCATGCCCCCAACAATCAGTCTACTGCTTTAATCAGTAAATTGACGTTCCTGGACATGAAAAATCACAGTCTCTTCTGCCACTGAATTATTTTTTGATTTGATAAAACTGAATTAAGAGTATGTGCTATTCATGGATGTAATCTATGGACACAGATTTGAAACAGATGCTCCTAATATTCTTTCTTCCCCTTGTATTTCATCTGTATGAATCACTGCCTGGGTAGGCGCCATCTGTCCTTTGTTCTCTGTTGCCAGAATGGGCCACTTCAGAAGCAAAAAAATAATCTGTGTCAGAATTTCCTGGACAATGCAAATTCTGAATTAAGGTAACACAGCTACTTCAGACTGGGATTATATTATTTCTTAGTCTCCTTGTTATCCAAAATTTTGGATAAAATTTTGGATAAAGTTTGGGTTAATTATTTCTTTCATTATAAGAGACTTTTCCCAGAACCTCTAACCTTTTTGAACATCTCTCAAGTGTGTTGATGCATGGAAATTGAAGAACTCAATGCAAGTATTTCTCTTGTACTCTCACAACCAATCTGTACAAAAGTAGCAATACCAAATTGTGTATTCAGGACAGTGACCAGTTTACGCATCAAAGAACCTCTTATACCCAATGACCTCAGGTTTGCACTGGAAGTTCAGGTTCAGTTGGTAATTTATCACACAATATAAGCATGAATCTCTATTAGCAAGTGAGGTACATGGCTCTGTAATATGGATCTCTTCTTATACTTTAGTAATCCACCTACTTCTATGATTTGCAAATTCTGTGATGCTTTCCTCCACAACATTGCTGAGAACCACAGACTTGGCTGCGTATTTTTGTGGTTTGCGTCTTTGATACCTCTGCCTGGCTACAAAAAATGCAGGCAAAGAAGATATTTTTACAGCAGGAAGAAAAGCAGTAAAAAGATAAACTACTCAGCAGAGAGTACCAAGGACTCTGCAAAGGAAGAGTGCAGAGGCTGTTAATCCGGGAATCAGATGTGTCCAACCACATTAATATATACATATTCTCACAAGGCCAGAGCCTAGCAAGGAGATGTTAAATTCTTAAAGAGGATGGCAGTTCTCAGGAATTGCACAGGATAGGAACTGAAAAAGGGAGCAGTCAAACCCAACCAAAAGGTCGTGCTAAATCCAGCTGTGAATCTCCTCCGGCAGGGACCTTTGTTCCATGCCCATCAGTCCGCTGATGTTCACTGCAGAAGCAGCGTGTGCGAGCCGGGAGAGACCTGCTGGCTCAGCTGGATGCCTCGCACCCACTGGCCGGGTCACCCCAGCATTTGTGAGCGTTTCATCACAGAATCTGTTCACTTGGAATAGACCTTTGAGATCATCGAGTCCAGTCTATGAGCGAACACCACCTTGTCAACCCGACCATGGCACCCAGCGCCACATCCAGTCTTTTCTTTAGCATCTCCAGGGACGGTGACTCCCCCACCTCCAAGCACAGTCCACTCCAATACCTATCACTTATTTTGCGAAGGATTTCCTCCTAATGTCCATCCTAAACTTCCTCTGGAGCCGCTAAGGACTCTATCCTCTCCCATCGCTAATTGCCTGGGAGAAGAGGCCAGTCCCTAACTTCCCTCACAAGCCGAGCGGACCGTGCCAGGCCGTGCTACCTGCTCCAATTCCCAGCGGCTCCTTGCCCGTGCCCGCTCCTGCTGCGGGAGGGCGGCACGTCCTACGCTCACACCGGCACGAACCCGGGCACCGGCTCCACCCGCTCGCACTCCCACACCGGGGATTGTGGGAAGCAGCCAGGGCATCCCACGAGGAGAAGCCTCGGGCGCTTGGCGCACGCCGCCCGAGCCCTGCTGCGGAGGGGCAGCGCTGACTGCGCCCCGACCCTGTCCCCCGCCCCCTCGGCAGGAGGGCCGGCTCCCGACTCCCGGCTCCCGGCTCCTGGCTCCCGACGACCGGCGACCGGCTCCCGGCTCTGGCTCCCGGGACGGGGAGGGGAGCCCGGCCCGGGCCCGCTC
>VZTB01006934.1:808130-914299 GCA_013397245.1 Thryothorus ludovicianus
CAGCCCGGACCTGCACTTCAAAATGAGCAAGAAGATCGCCCAGCTGACGAAGGTGAGGGAGGCGCGCCAGGTCTTCAGACACCTCGGGTGTCTTCCTCCTCCGCTCTCTTTCCCCTCTCTCCTTGCTCTCCTGCGGGCAGCGATGGGCCTGGAGAGGAGCAGACTGTCGGGGCTGATGGCAAATGCGGGTGGGATGCGGCCGGATTTGTGCCCAGGCGGCCGAGCCTGGAGCGCCCTCGGTCCCCGGGAGCATCCCGCGGTCGCCGCGGGCAGGAGCGCGCCGCGGTCCCGCGGGCAGAGCTCCGGCGGTCCGGGAGCCGCGGGGCTGGAGCGGAGCCGCGCTCGGCGGCTGCCGCAGTACCGGGCCCGTCAGAGGGGTCCGGATCCTGCCTGGCACAGCCAGGTATCCCGGTGTGCGGGAAGGATCCCTGGCTGCTGGGCTGCTACTGCTTATTTATTCTGTGGAAATTGTGGCTTCTCTTCTAGCGCTGTTGTAAGCCCTTCTCCGTCTCTTTAAATGGAGACATTCTAGTGATTCTTGCCCCCCCTTTGTTGAAGTGCTGTCATTTAAGGTGTCTCGTAATAGCTTAAATGTCTTAGATGGGGAGGATGAAGTGTGAGAATTTCTGGTCGGCTCTTGCTGATTGAACAGTTTTCATTATGTCATCCCTAGCCTAGAGAATACATTGTATCTTTGTGAGAGGCTGGAGTCAAGCTAGGAGCTGTTTTTAGAGCCTATTGCTAAGGCAGGTAGGCCCAGTGTATCAGATGTGACTGTAGCTGTGATTTAATTAGAATAACTTAGTGCTTTGGTGCTATAATCTCTCTTGTGTGATATTCAAGCTGTAGGCAAATGGCATTATTTAGGAAAGGAGAGGCAGATCCTCTGCATTAAAGAGAAAGCAGAAGAAGTAATTTTTGTCAAGAATTTAATAGCTAAAACGTTGAAGGGTAATTTTAAAGCACTGTAGGAACTGCCAGTATTCTTATCATGTATGCTAAAATGGATGAAGGTGACATTTCATTGGAGCTAAGAGTGAAGAGAATGAAGACTACTGGCAGTCTCACAGTGGAGACAGTTCACATTTATGTACAGTTGATGCACCATTGACCAGTTAAAAATAGTATTTATTGTGGCACACTATGCACCTTAATGTGTTGGAGAGCTGATAACTGAGGGGTATCTTGTCCTTGAATTCAAAGTCCAATTTCTTTTGATGTTAACATTAGTGGAACTCTAATTGCATAAAGAGAAAAGTTGAACTAAAATAAGCTTGGTTTTGCTCCATGTGCATACAAATAGTGAAGTCAAACATTAAAGATGTACTACAGCTTTGTGCTCCCTAAAAGGTGTAAAAAGCACCTGGAGACCCTAAATGTGTTTCAGGCTTACCTTAAAGCCTAGTTGCATATGTAAAGTAATACTTTCAAAGAAGAATATATATTGTGTATGTATGCCTTTGATATATTTCCCTTACTTTCTCGAAGAATTACCCAACAGTTTATAGTTTATTTCAGAAACAGTGTTCCTCTTCTGATGTGAAGTCATTTGTGTATTACCCATGAGTTCCACATCACCGGGCATGTGCCCTGTGCACTCTCACTTATTATGCGTCAGATATCTTGAGGTGGATGTGAGTTAATTATGGATTAAAATGCATGGTGCTGAACTATTTTGAACTCCTGTGTTGGGAAATTGCAAAGAGAGTGGAAGTAAATAATTATATTTTTATTATGATCTGCAGTAGTTCATATAAGATTCTATATATTATGTGTCCTGACAGATTAGTCTAAATAAAATCTATGACTTGTTCTCTGCTGTGTATTTCAAATAATTGCAAACTATGTGCTTAAACAAGGAGTTTACAAGTGAGTTAGGTTTTTGCAGGGCTGGAGTCTTTGATGTTTCCTAGTGACTTGCAGATTCAGTGACTTGCAGTGTTTCAGTTTGTATGTTGTGTTTTTGTTTCAAGTTTTAGGGAGAAAGCTTGGACAAGCAGCTGATCTTTCTATTGAGTGAAGATCTGGAGTGAATAATAGTACTTTTAAATGTTAACTAAAGTTTATATAAAAATACTTCTTTTCCATCTATTGCACCAATAAAATTAAGACTTTGAAGACTAGGATTAAGATTAAAGGTATCATATAAGATGTATTTCATTAAGGTAGATGTGCACATTTTGACAGTTTTGTAGGACCTAGAGGGCTCAGACCTGACATTTCTGTGCTCTACTTGACCTTTTAGGAAGAGAGTCTTAAAATAATTATAGAAACTTCTGGGTAAAGTGTGATCTAAACTTTCTAATCTCTAGAATCTGAAGCCTGATTTGGTAGCTGCCTGCAGAAATTAATTCTAGGGAAAGAACTCAAGATACAGGGGAAAAACATAAACATAATAAACTTAATTTCCCTAAGTAAGACTTAACGGTCAGAGAAGAATTAACTTCACTTTTCAGAAGAATCCTTGAAAGAAGATGTTGCAAAAAGATTTTGGGATATTTCTGTTTAGGTCTTTTGACCAAATTCTGCTGTTCTAGCTTTCTCAAATGTTTACCAGCATATGTGCATAAAATTCCTCTTCGGTAATCTAGGGATTTATTATTACTTCTTAATTGTACTTCTCAAGTTGTTTAATGTCATATCTAAGATACTTCTTGCATATCTTTCAACTTTTACCCATTTATTTAATTTTTGTTCTACCTCTTCTCTGAGACTGTCTTGAAGATGTAATAATTCCCCTCATGGATTTAGAGCAGAAGGCGCTTTACCAAGGTAAAATAAACCCACCAATATAGTGTAGTAAAAGAAAATCCAAATATTCCTTGTCCAAGGAGTACACACAGTTATCCAGACAACTTCTGTCTTCTGACAAAAGAAATGTGATTGTATAGTTTACTTTTGCCTATCCTTGTACAGTTGATATTCTGAGCTGTGAGTAGGAGCAGAAGAAAATGCTTTCTCTGCAGAAGATGAGGGTCACTCATGAATTAAATGTAAAATTCCAAAATTAGGATTCCTCAGTTTATGTTATGTTTTCATGTTACTTAAAGGGAATCTGATGTTTTAGTCAAAACAATACAGGAACACAAAGTACAAGGTGAAATTTGTTTAATAACCAGATCTAATCAGTAATTCAGAATGAGGCAAAATAAGTATGAATCCATTTCACAAAGCAAATCACTTCTGAAGTATTTAACCATATTTTTACTTTTAGGTGGGAGAAAAAGACTTACTTGATTTAACTGTAATATCCTTAATTCACAGGGGAAGGTAAAACAAGTGGTTAGAAATGCAGGTCTAAAAAAACCAAGATGATACCTCATGTTGTGTTCAAAGACTGCAGTAGATTGTAACTGAAGCAATTTTAGGTCTTTCTCTTCAGTATAAGCTCCTTATTTTCAGGCATTTCAGAAGATCTGTGTACAGTTTGGGATAAAGTAGCATCTGACACAAAGATTAAAACCAACAAGAAATAAACTGCGATTATGAGATTGCATATATGTGTTTGTACTACTGCATGCAGGAGTGCTTTTGCAGTCTTGAATTATGTCTGCTGCAGATGAAAATATACATATATATTTAATTAGTTTGCATAAGACAACTGGATTAGAAACAAAAAGCAAGGTGCTGCCATGCTTGCATCAATAGGAGAGAATGGCATTAGTTTTCATGATGCCCACAAGAGTTCAGGTGGCTTGTTTCTCATTTTGGATTTGTTGGAGTGTTGCTTTTATTTTGTTTGTTTTGTTTCTTCTTTCTTTGTGTTGTAGTTTGTAGCTTGAGCATTTGTGATTGAGAAATCCATATCCTGTGTGTCTGTAAAGTCTGTTGTGCAAGTTTTGTAACATCAACATAAATTTTTTTCTACAGATTAGCTGCATGATTAGTGCTGGGACTATTAAAAGAGAATCTTCAATATTGGTTTGGTTGTATGATATTTGTTGCAGAAATTTTACACTAACTAGAGCAGCTCTGATGAGGAAGAAACACCTGGTAGTGTTGATTGTTGAGAAAATATAACCTGGCAATGTGCTCTCACAGACCAGAAAACCAGCCCAGTATCCAGGGCTGTGTCAAGGGAATGTGACCAACAGGTCAAGGGAACTGATTCTCCCCCTCTGCTTTATTCTCCTGTGACCCCACCTGGGTGCTGTGTCCTGCTCTGGGGTCCCCAGCTCACAGAATATATGGACCTGCTGGAGCAAGTCCAGAGAAGGGCTTGGAAGATGATCAGAGGGCTGGGAGAAAGTCCAGAGGAGGCCACAAGGATGATCAGAGGACTGGAGCACCTCTCCTATAAAGACAGGAGCTTGTTCAGCCTGGAGAAGAGAAGGTGCTGGGGAGACCTTAGAGCAGCCTTCCAGTACCTGAAGGAACCTTCAAGAGAGCTGGAGAGGTACTTCTGACAATGTCCTGTAGTAATAAGGCAAGGGGGATCGGCTTTAAACTGAAGGAGGATAAATTCAGATTAGATATTGGGAAGAAATTCTTTACCAAGGGAGTGATGAGGCACTAGAACAGGTTGCCTATAGAAGTTTTGGATGCCCCATCCCTGAAAATGTTCAAGGCCAGGCTGGATGGGATTTTGAACAAAGTGGTGTAGTGGAAGGTGTCTCTGCCCATGGCAGGGAGGGTGGAATTGGCTGACCTCTACGGTCCTTTCCAACCCTAACTATTGTATGAATCTGGAAGAAGAGTCTGTAAGTGCCCTGAAGATGATCTCTACCCTACAGTTAGCATTTTTGTCTATTTAATAAAAAGAAACTGTATAAAACACTTATGTGTTTCCTTGGTACGTGCTTAGAGCTTGATGGTTCAGTTCTGGATAGGTTCCAGAAAACCCAGTGACAAAGTTAACCAAGACACATCATCCTCGAGTAAACAAAAAACTAGAATCCAAGACTCCTGAGACCTGAGTTCTGTTCTCAATTCTTCCAGCAGCTTCTAGTCTATGTTTGGGAAACTACTTTAAAAAAATTCTTTGATTTTCCTTCTTTCTGTATCAGAGAGACAATAGACATTAATGTTGTTTATTTCAGTCAGTTTCTAAGGGATATAAATAGTAAATATATTTTTAGGAAGAAGAGCAAATTTGATGACCTTTAATTCAGATGCTTATGTTTTTGTTATGTGTACTCTTTTTCTGGGATGGTTAAAGGTCTCTCTCAGCTATCACAGAATGCAGGTCTATGGAAGTAAGAGTTGTAAAATTTAACACATATAAATGGTCCTTAACCAAATGTTTCCAGTGAAACTTTGTCAGTTTTTATTTGGAAGTCTTCTGCCTCAGGAAACAAAACAGCTGAACCTCTTGCAGAAGGTTCATTGTGCATAAAATTATAAGAAAACTTTAAAAAAAAGAGCCCTTAAAACCAAGGAAGATATGAGAATCTAAAAATCCCTGTAGAACTGTTTTGATGTTAGCTGTCATCATGTTGTAGTTGATGCCATTAACAGTTTTGTAAAAACTTGGGATTTAGCTTTTTAAGCAGCCTTATGTCGTCTCTCCAATGTGTGTTAACACTGGCAGTAGGCCAGTATTTGTAACAGTTCTAGGATTGCATGAAAAGAACTGAAATTTTGAGGCGGGTGTGATTTAAGTACATATTTTAATGTCAGTATTTTTCATATTATTCTGACTGGTAATGTGTGAATAAATATTATGCTACTACATTAAAAATAGTAGCAAGGACTAAAAGATCTGAAAATGTAATATTAGATATTCAATTAATTTACATTTCTCTGGAGGTATTTAACTTTGTTTTGTGTTAATTATTCCAAAGATAGCTGAAGTAAGTCCTCTAAGGGAGAGACTTCTCAGGTAGGAAATGAGAAACTTGCTCCAGAAATACTGTGTCTTAAGATTTTTCTTTTTTAAATCATTCTAGTGTAGTCTCTCTTATCTTCCCTGTCAGACTCTTTCCATGAGAACAGCATTCTCATTCTGCAATAATTACGGTCTTAGCAAGGGGTATTCACAGACGAGAAGTTTTCTGTACCCATGCTGGTATAAAGAGAAAGATGGAACTGGGTAAAAATGTCATGTCTTTAATAATATCTGGTATAGTTCAGAAGAAGTAAGTAGAGCTTTCAGGCTCTCAATATCTTCTCCAGAACTTCAATAAAATCATCAGTTATTGTCTTTATCTGAGTACTTCCTAGTTGACGCACTATAAATTGCTTTAAACCAACTGTGGCTTCTAATTTAGACCTGAAGAGGTCTTTCTTACCTTCCATGTTTTGTAGGACAAAAATTATGGACTTTGGTTACTAAAGATCATATAACTCTCAAATGGTTCTTCTGTTCATTATCATTGCTAACTTGTAAGGTGAGACTGCAGTGGTTCTATGTTGACCTGATATGGGGATATTTTAGAGCTCAGTGTTGTGATGTGTGAATTAGGTCAATGAATTTACAGTCTTTTATCACAAGACATCAAGAAGAAAGAAGGAGGACAAGAATGAAGTATTTTTAATATGAAAAAGAAATATACTCAAATGAATTCCTTTGCTCTCCACCCACATAGTTTTAATGGTTGACTGGTAGCTCAGAGTTCTTCTGAGGCCACTGGGAACTTGATGTTCTAAAGATATTTCCTGTATGCATGTGTAGTTGAAAGTGTGATGTTGAAAAACTGTCTAATCACACATTTACATATGTTACTAGTCTAAAATGCCTCTTTAATACATATATTGATGGACATATCAGCTTCTCTGAGATGATTTTGGTGGTTTGTTTTTTTTTTTTTTCATTTTACAAATAGCCAAAAGAGTAATAAAAATGAAGAGATAGATAAATTGGGAAAGAGGGTAAATAATATGATGTGGTAGCTGGGTACATAGTTTAGTGGTGGACTTGTAAGTGTTAGTTACAGTTGGATTTGATGATCTTAAGGATCTTTTCCAACCTAAAGACTCTAAGATTCTATATGCATCCTCTTGTTTGTTATTCATTGCTATAATTAAATAATATAGAGTTACAAGGAGCTGGAAAATTGTGAGATGTTATTGCTCTAGTCTGTACTTGAGCTGTTAAATCCAGTACATCAACACTTTAAGGATATTTAAAGAAAAATTGGAAAGACATGGATTTTACTACCAACTCCAGTGTTAACAACATGTCGATGTTTAAAAACTAAAGAAAGAACATTCAGGATATAAATGAAACCTGATGTTGCAACACCCATGAAGTTGAAAATCTGCTAACCTTCAGCTGCTTTTACATAGGACAATATAAACCTTATGAAAAAAAGTAAGAAATATTTTTAATATATATTGATTTGGGTTTTTTTGGGTACTATTTTCAGCTAAATACTCCATTATGAAAGAAGGCTTTTGCAATTTTGTTTTTGGAGGGAAGTGCCAGTTAAGAGCACAATACTGAAATGCTTTCCTTCAGATGTTAAAGACTGGAGAGTCTTTTATGTATATTTGAAAAAGGAAATCAGTAGCTGAACTCTTTAACTGTACAAGGTATTTATAGGTTAATTATTTAATGCGCTTTTAAATTAGTATGGGCACAGCACTTTGAAGTATTCAGTCCTGTAAAGAGTTTTGATTTGACAAATGTTACAAAACTGTATCAGCAGAAGACAGTCTGGTGGCATTTTTGGTGTTGTTGTTATTTGAAATGATTCATCATGAATGTGCAAAGAATTTGTTTCAGATTGACAGACTTAGCACTTCTTTAGAAGAAGTCAGATTACAATTTAGTATTAAACATTGTGGTTTTGTGCTTTCTTCAAACACAGTAAAATTGTGTTTGCCAACAGCGTTGCTTTGCCTGTTTGTATGTTTCTGTATTGTCATGCCACCTCTTGGCTACACATACTTTATATTTTAATGTCTAGAAGTAAAATTAGAGGTGTACTGCATCTAATACATGCATAGAACTGTTACTTGTAATAAGTCATTGTTTTGGTACAGCAACTTCTAGCCCTACAGTAGCTTCTAAGCACTTAAATTATTTCCGTATCTCATTCTCTGAACTCAGACTTTGGCTTTAAACAGAAACAGTAATTTTGTCAGTAATAATACTGTTTTCCACCCTTCCAATGCTCCACTGAAGCTTCATAGGGTTTTGAACTGTACGAAGGAGGAGGGCATTGCCTTAAAATAATCAGTAACTTTCTCTAACTGTTTGCAGGCTTGCTGCTAAATAAACACAGCAAATCTCAACATAACATTATGAAATCAGATGTATATGTCTCTTGGCTGATACAAGTTTGGCAGTAGTAAGCCAGGCATCTGGGTATTCTTCTAATGACTGATGTCATACCAGTAACCAAAGGCACTGCGTTCCAAAAATAACCAGAAGAAACAAAACAGTCTAAAGCTATTCACCATCTTGTCCTACTTAATGCATATTACCTGGTTCTGTTTCTTCAGCCAGGCTCTTCTGACTGAATCTAGAAGGCTAGGAGGAGGGAGAAGAACCTTTTGCTGAGGTTGTCACTTGACTCGGATCAAAATGACAGCTTTTAAAAATAGCTAATGTTAAAAAGTTCATGAAGTCCTTCTTCATGACGCTGCCATTAAATGAAAGACTACCTTTTAGATACAAGAAGTAGTATGAGGTGCATATGAGAAGTACTAGTTTTCTATTTTAGTTTTTAATAGATTAATCTTTTCAGCCAGTTTCCTAAAATTTAATTTCTAGAAACCTGAATGTGTTGAGAAAACAGGTGTACTATGATCCAAAGATTTTTATTTGAGCAGTGTTTTTGGACACAATGTGACTGAAAGCCATAACTTTTAGTAAAGGGTGTCTGACATTGCCTTCTCAGATCTAGTATTTTGTTGTATGGATGCTGATGTGTTTGGATAGGTTGTACTAAAATGTATTGCAGTAATCTTCCGTGACTGTCTTTGTCCTTTTAAAATTTGACAAATGAAGATAATGGGAAATTATTTCTTTAATAAGGATTAGGGAAAAGGACTTGATTTTTTTTTAACTGCTTTCTGTAATGTAATTGTAAGTAGGTTTCACACTTAAGATATAGTTTATTGTTGCTGGTTATGATAAGTCAGTATATCATAAGTCATATAACCAATTGTGTATTTATATTAAAAAAAAGGCAAAGCACCTTGAAAATCTATGTAAGTCTTCTCAGTATTAACCTGCCGTGTCAACATAGCTCATTTATTGAAGAAAATACTTTGTGTTGTGACACAGAATGGTAGAAAGTTATTCAAAATTTTGGATCCATTATTTTGTCTGTGTTGTTCAATAGCTTTCCATATGTTATGTAACATTATAGTGTTAACTTAGAGTTATATGCCATAAAATTCAACCAGTCCTTTCCCCAACTCTTCTCTTTTTTTTCTTTTAAAAGCATATGCCCATTTGTTTTATGCTGAGGCTGTACATCAACACAAAGCTCAGTTTACAGATTCTTTGAGCTGTCGTGGAAGTGTTCTGTGGCCATTCTTTCTATTCCTGTGGTTCTTACTTTCCATTGTTTCCATGCTCTGTTTCATGCCTTGTGAATGGTCCAGTTTGGTGTGTCAGGTATATTCTGTCTTTCCTCCAAATATCTAATGCATGAGATTGTTATTCTTATCACTTTGGGCAGACACTGCTTTAGGAGGTACGTTCTGAACAACTGAAGAGCCTGAAGCAAGTTTAGCCTGTGTTGGTTTGCATTCTTTTCCATAGCTGAGAATTGAAACTCCAGAATAAACTAAATTTCAAATACCAAATTATTGGAAGTGTAAAGGGTGTTGTTTGTTGCTGGAGTTTTCTTGAGGGTTTTTTTGTTTGTTTTTCTTTTGTTGTTTTTTTTTTTTTTGACAAAGCTGTTTTTGTAATAAACTATTTTCCTCTAATGGAAATTTTAAAATGTTTTGGGTTGGAGTTTTATTGTGTTTCATTTTTTGTCTCTGTGGGTTTTTTTATGTTTTGTTCCTTTTTTCCTTACGCATCTATGCTCCCTGGTCCTGAGGGAAATTAAATTTCCTGCTTTCAAAAAACTGTTAGCTTGGTAAAGTTGCAGAAAGAAGTAACATGCCTTCTCACTCTAGGATATAAAAAAATTACATACTGATCATAAACTCTAGCTTCTGTATGGGCCTATATGAAATTTTGATAAAGTTGGTCCCTTAATTAAAGGGTCTGACTCACAAGCTATATTCAACTCCACATTCACTACTAATCTTGAGCCTCATCTGTTCTCATGTGTAGAATATGAATTCTTATAAGAAAAGGGAGAATTTTTTAAAGCTTTAGAAAGAAGTGAAGAAAATTCCCTGGTCTTGGCAGCATAAAGACCCAGTCACTTTGCAAAGAATTGGGAGTAGTCTTAAGTTTACCTACAAGAACTAATTTTATCAAAGAACACAGTCTATACGTATTTAGTGAAGTGTGAGGCTGCATGTGCATTTCTTGGGAGACTTGTGAGTCTCTCTTCTTGGGAAGAGGAGCCTTGTCAGACGCTTTGCCTGTGGGCTGTGCTGGGTGTGTGTTGAATTTTCCTCTTGACCCACGTTGCCCCTTGGCTGCAGGGGCGGGCAGCAGCCATAGCTCTCTGTGATGCTGAGTGTGGGACTGCCTCCGTGTCTTTTCCTCACTGGCACTGGTGTCAACAGCAGCCAAGTTTGACTTGGTTTATGCAAACCAGAACATTTCCCTGCTAGCAAGATCCCGTTAGAGGCCCGGCTTATATAACTACAATTTCCCAAATATTTTATGTACTTGGTGTGGCGAGCTATAACATTGATTCTGCTGAACACTAGGGAGGTAAGTGCAGTGAATTATTTCACTGAAAATGTGTGCCATTCTGTTTTGTAGTGTCTTCCCAGAAACCTGGCAAAATAAGAAAAAAGGACAAAGAAGTGAAAATTAAAACAGACACTGGTATTTTTCAGAGTTCTGTCAGTTAGTAAATTAAGAAATGTTTGAGAATATTTGAATGAACAGCAGCATTTTCATAATTTTGTCAGGACTCTGAAAGAGGGGTTTATGTTTGAGTTTCAAAAACTGACTTCCGGAATATACAACAAAAAATTGATTAATTATTTGGTCTTGTACTCTTCTGAAATTACTGCATTTTTAGCTTTTAAGGGTCTTAAGAAGCTAGAAATGCAATTGTCATGTGGTAAAATTCACTAAACATGTGTCTTTTATTTCTGGATGTTTCCCAACATACCTTAGGTATCTAAAAATAAGAGGAAATTGCCCTTGAAACAACATATTACTAAAATCCCTTACTTTGGTGATTAATCAAAAACAATGATCCAGGTTTGTAAGATGAGTACCATTTTCACCCTTGTCTTCCACTTAGGTGTTACTACTTCTTGTTTGGGGAAGTTCTGAACTTAATATTTTGCTGCTGAGAGTAAATTCATTTGTTTGTATATGGAATAATTTTGTAGAATGAGGAGTAGCTAAAATCAGATATGCAAATATTCAAGAAATAAATCTGAAAGGAAATGCAGCTCTGAGACAAACACCACTTGAGAATAGCCCCTTGGCCTATCCTGTTTTCCTTGCAGCAATTTAAGGTCTAGTCATATAGCAGATGTGTCAGCTATAGTCTAGATAAGTGATTAGAGGGTAAATGGGATTGTTTCTCAAAGGGAGGCAGATAGGGGAATTTGTACATCTGTCACTAAATGTTTTTTATTTTTATTTTTTTTTCTTCAGTATGTTTCTCAAGATTTAACTGTCCTGGGAAATTGCCTGAAGCTACTGTGCTACAGATTTGTAATGTTTTTCGGTTTTTTTGGTGTAACCTGATTGATAGAGGTTGCCAGAACTGAAAAAGGGTTTTGATTTGGTGTTAGTACTGCCACACCTATCCCAGCACAAGGGTATTGATTTGTGGTTGCAAGTACATCCCAAGTGAGCCTGTAGCAGGAGGAAATAGTTATTTCCAGTTGAATGAATAATGAATTGGGATACACAATGACTTAGTTGAATACTCTGGGTTCTAGTGTATTTTATATCTGGTTCTGTGACTGAAGACTGTCCAAAATATAGGTGGTATACTGAGAACTTAATCAAAGTATGGAAAACTGACAAGTACAAGCACGTTTAATTTTTTATCTGTAAAATGGGACCTTTCTGAAGTGTACATAGCTCTGTTTTTATGCATCAAGCTTCATTTTTAATGAACTTACCGTAAAAAAACTTTATGCTCTCATAGAGGAGGTTTTGGTTTGGAAACTGTATTGTATACAGTCCCTTTAACCCTTAAACTATGAGTAGAAAGCAGTGGAAATTCTGTTGAAGTATAGATTAAAATTAGGGACAGAATCTGCTGGAAACAGAACAAAGTTAAAAAAATCAAAAATTTTCATCTTTATTAGAACCTTTCCTTACTGTGTAATGGGAGCAGTGGTGAATCAGTAGCTGAAGACACTTGTGCTTAGTGTGTAAAAGTGATGTTAAAAACCCACCAACAAACCAAAGTTTAAATGGTATTTGAAATCAACTTTGAAAAAGTATTGGAAAACTTAAGCAAATTTGCTGTTGACTGTTAAATGTATGAGTCTGAAAACCAAATTTTTCCATGCTGTCTCTTAACAAGTTAAGATGTGACTTATAATTTCATGTATTGAATTACAGCTGGTGTATTGACAGCTGTGTTGAACATGAAATAGTCTTAAAATGGGAGTTGGAATGATATCGCAGTGTGTTCTTTGTATGAGTTGCATAAATCATTCTTAAATTTTTCTCTGAACTAATTGTGTATTTTGCAATATGCCACCAACTTAGCTTATTTTTTGGTTCCCTTTTTGTGTAAAAAAATGGAAGGTTTTTGCTGTAGTAGTCAGAAGGAAGCATGTTTGTGTAAGAAACTAAATAGATATAAACTGACAGGTGTGTGATACAGACCTGTACCCACCAGAAGCCTTGAGCTAATCATTTAATGTGAAGTTGCACACCAAGTGCTCAGTGATTTTTTTTTCTTTCTCTCAAATCTACTTGTTTGATTCATATGTATTCCTTGATTTAAGATTGCCACTGTTTTCTCCTTTGTTGAATTAAAAAAAAGGAAGTAATAGATGCTGAAGAAAGAAGATTTCTTGGTTTTCCTTTAATCATCTTTATCATATTCGCTATCACAGATTTTCTTTTTAGGATAGCTAATCACAGCCAAAACTTGAGGTCTTGATGAAGATTCTTATTTGACTGACTCATCAGGTGTGGGGAATTTTTTGTTGGAAGTGAAAATTTCTGAACAGTCTTACTTACAGGACTCTGTATGATGAATTGCTTGAAGAAAAGGAGTTAATGTCTCTCATTTTATGTGGAATAAAGTAAGTGTTATACAAGAGGCAAATCTGGTGAATCATTTACAATATAAGTACTCTTAAAATAAGCTCCTTCTATTCCAGCTGCCAAACAGAAGCAATAGCAGAAGCCTTTATTGCAATTGCATGAGACAAATTTTTAAGAACATTCACTAGAGTAGCTCTCCAGAAGATTATCTCACTGATGAAGTTTGGATTCAACTGGATAGCCATAATAAGAAAAGTATAGCTGTTGGTCTGAATGAACAGGATTCTACTTTTACTGTATTTAAGGGGATGAATAGAAAAAAGAGATGCTTTAGGATAAAGCAGTATAATTGTATGCTTTTATCAAAGCATCAATTTTCTTGTAGGTATCTAATGGAGATATTACAATTTTCCTACTTAAGTATACAATTTTTTTTTCACTTTTTATTGGATGATTTAGAAAACTTGTGGAAGGAACTGCACAAACTTTAGGTAGATAGACTAGATACTATGAGAAAAAAATATTTAATCTTTTTCTTTTTTGGTAGGACTGTTTTTTAGGGAAATTTAAGATTGGTTGCATCTCCACTGTTCTTTGTTATGTGCCTGTGAGTTTTCTCCAAGGGTGTTCTAAACAAGTAGACATTAAAGCAGACTAAAAGCTGGCTGAACTCTGGGCTTTGTGCTGTGGTCAGTTGTGTGAAGCCCAGTTGAGGGCTGGTCACTAACAGTGTGCCCTCGAGGCCAATCTGTTGAACATCTTTGTTATGATGGTGAGACAGAGCGCACACTCAGCAGGTTCATTGCCAATACAAAAGTGGGACAAGGGGTTGGTAAAACAGATGGGTGTGCTGCTATTCAGAGCTGGACAGGCTGGAGGAATGCACCGACAGGGACCTTGTGCAAAGGCCTATCTGGGGCAGTGCAGCAAGGACGTGGATGGAATCGACTGGCTGGAAAGAGCTGGGCACTAAAGGCCCCGGGGTCCTGACAGACACGAGCTGAGCGTGGGCCAGCAGCGTGCCTTTGGCAAAGAAGGTCAATGGCACACAGGACTGTGCTGGAATGAGTGTCACAGCAGTTCAAGGGAGGGGATCCCTCCCCTCTGCTCTGTGCTGGTGAAACGCACCTGGAGTGCTGGGTCTGGTTCTAAGGCTCCCCCATATGAGAGAGTCATGGGCATACTGGAGCAAGTCCAGCAAAAGGCTGCTGTGGTGAGGGGACTGGACCATCTGTCATACTGGGAGAGGCTGAGAGCTGCCACTGTTTAGCCTGGAGAAGGGAAGGCTCGGGGGATCTTATGAATGTGTGTGTACACCAGATGGTGAGGAGTAAGAGGACTGAGCAGGCATATTCTTAGTGGTGTCTCATGAAAACATAAGGCAGTAGGCACAAACAAAAACATAAGAAAACACTTTTTTTTTTTTTGTTACTGTGAGGATGGTCAAACTCTGGCACAAGCTACTCAGATATGTTGAGTTGTCTTCCTTGGCAACATTCAGAACCCACCTGAGCGAGGCCCAGCATAGTCTGTTCTAGCTGACCCCACTTTGCTCAGTGTCTAGGTTAGACAAGGTAACCTCCAGAAAATGGACTCAGCCTTCCTGAGATTTCCACATATACATGGTGTTTCTATAATAGTCCTGTGTTGAACCTGTAAGTTGTGAGTGTTAGATGTCAAAACTAATAGTCATTATCATGTAAATAATGTGATGTAGATAGGAATTACAATTCTTTTCCATTGCATGATTGGTACCTGTGGGTTACTGGAAAGTGTCCCAGTAGGCCACTACAGACTTGTCCTAGATTCATCTTGGACTTGGCTTGGAAAATAAATGTGGACTCTCAACTGGTGACTGTGCCACCTTCTGCTTACTTGATGATTTTGGTTCTATAATCTAATTTATTTTTTTTTTTTAAATAGTGGAATCAGTGATAAGCCTTAGCATGGACATGGATTTTTATTTTTTTTTTTTTAAGAGAAATTGCTTCAAGGTAGTTTCTTTCTGGGAAAGTAGCTCAAATTCTTCTGCAGTTATTAAAAATTCCATGATTCTGGTAGGAATTTCCTTTATTCTGTAAACTTATCACTTAGCATTATAACTTCCAGAAGTGATTTGTAGTTAATGCCTTCTAGAAAGTGGAAAGATGCTGTAGATAAAAATACTGTGGTAGGAGTCTTGCAGTATATGTTTTTCACTAATATTTCTTTCCTGCATAACTGTGTACTGGCTTGGAAGACTTCATGCCTTTCCTTCCTTAAACAAGTCTTGAAAGTAGAAAGTCAATTATGAGCAAGCAGTGGATTTGTTTTCCAGTCTGCTTTTCAAAACACTGGTGAAGATTTCTTCTTTGATGCGTTAGGGGCTGAGTGGTATATTCTTACCTGCATGGTCTCATCTGCTGTAAGGAACCACTAGATACTGAAATTGCATAGAGTCTACAGAAATTCTTGAAGAAATTAAAATAGATCAGGCATTGAGAGGGAAAGACTTGCGGGCAGATAGTGCAAAAATGAAGTTTGTTTTGCTGGGGAAGAGGAAATTGGAAAGACCTTTTGTCTGACTTGTCATACTATACTGCTGTTTTTTTGGGAAAACTGAATACAAGAAAACCTTTTGCTAATACTTTCATCAGCTCAACACTCAAGAACTCTTCAGTAAGAATGAATAGCGTGTATGAGTGATAATAATGCTGACTGTGCCTTGCTTTCAGGTTTACAAGCAAACTAAGAGAAAAAGAGATCATCTTTCTTTAGTGTCAACTTCATTTACAATTATCCAAAAGTACTTGTGACATTTTCAGGTAATGGCACTCACTGCTTTGGATATCTTCTACAGCAGATTTTTAAATGGCGATCCTTCATTTTACCTTACATTTCTGCAGTTGTTCTGTCTCTATCATCCCTGCTTTTCTTTCTTCCCCCCTTCTAAATAAAAGAAAAAAAAAATCCCTTTCATTCTAAATTTTTAAAGCCAGTTCCCACTACTAGTGAAAATAAATATTAAAATTATGTTTACCTAAAAAACAGGACAACTCAGCTTGCATACCCTTAGTTATAAAAAGCTATGTGTTTATAAGCCATGTATTGAAAAATCTAAAACCAGGCAATGGCCAGAAAGGTTTTCATCATAAACATCTAGTGAAAAATAAATATTTAAAAACATGAGACTTCAGACATTTAATAGAGGGTTAGATTTGAAGGTGAAATAGATTAAGATTTAAGAGCAAGTTTTCAGTCTTGAACTATAATGAAAGTTAGCTTGAATGATAAAGCAAGGAAATAGATTTAGAAGGAAACGGGACAGTATTTTTTTAGAATTTGGATTGAGTGTTATGATTTATTCTGTGTAGTACAGATAACTACATGACTTAAATGTTTCTTTTTGATAAAAATACAGAAGGTGAAAGTACAGATTTAGCCCAGTTTAGCAAAAAAGGGAGAGGAGACTTAAATCATAATTTGTATCAATGCAATTGCTTGTGACTGGGTTAGACATTACTCATAGTGTCCTTTTCAAGAAAAGGATTGATTTTAGAACAATATAGAAAAACTTAAGCTTTGCTTTCAGACAATAAATGGAATCAGCTGACTAATCTTACCTCTTTTATATGATTGATTTTTTTCACTCCAAATTGAAATTTTCTAAGTGTGATGGATTTGTTATTGAAATGTAGTTTGCAGAAAATTTCAGGTTCTGTTCATCCTTTTAGTCTGTCATTGCTTCAATGTCAGTGAATGTCATCTTTTAAGGCATTTGATCCTACTGAAGACAACTTCCTCAGTGCCGTCTCTCATACTTTGTACCAAAAGGCTGTTTTTCTTCTGTGGATGCATTTTCAAGAAGTAATATGACTTTTCTTTTTCTTAAGAAAAGGAGTAATTAGTGAATTAGAAAGTATATTTTCCTTCTAAAAATACACAGAGTGAGAGAAATTTTTTAATGATATTATCTGGGAAAAAAATTCCTGCTTCATTAACTGTGACTTGAGTGACCGTTAGGATGCAATTTAATGATACTAAATTAAGAATTTGAAAAAGGAAGGGATGAACTTCCTATGGCTAGCAGATGATGAAAGCAGATGGAAAAATGGCATCTCTATTTTCTCTGTAATGTAATTCTGAAACAATGCTGATGTTTGGGATGAACAAATAATTTTTAAGTCATAGTGCTGAAATAGTCTTAGAAGCATTGTAAATAACTTGTATTTTGATAACATTTGTATAGTGGAGCTCTCCTTATCAGTTAAGCAAGTTTGAGGTTTAGTACCACTCAACTTGATTTGCAAGTATTGGTTGAGTTTAAAAATAAGAATTTTCAAGCAGCCATTACAAAACATTTAAACTATTTTCTGATAGAATTTGTTCTAATTCTGGCTAACTTTTGTGGCTGTTTCTAAACAAGTTTTCCTTCTTTCATAACAGTCTTCTTTAGTGTATTCTTTTGTTGTATTAAAACCTGTCATCATGAAAATATTTTGGATGTCATAATGAGATTGAAACTTACATTAAACTCAATTTTGACTTATTCTGCAAGCTGGTTTTACACTTTGGCACAGAAAGCAAACTCATGGGCAGCTAACAAAACTAAATATCTCAGTCACGCAGGTAATAAATATATGGCTTAGAAATTGCTCTGTTTGAGAACAGTGCAACATAAATGTACAGAACTGGATTGCTGAACCCTGTTAACTTATGTAACTCCATTAGAGACAGCAATGCCAGTGTAGAACAGCTGAGCATTTCTCTCAGAAATAGATGTCACGTAGTAGCCAAGTGGGGGATTAAGTGCCAGGTCATACAAAGCACTAATGGTGATGTCTCCCCTAATTTGGTTTATAGTAAAGAGTTGCACTTTGCTTCCATCTTGCTGCTTCTTGTCTTTCTGTCGAGATCTTCAAGTCTATTTCTTTCCTCCTGGAAAAAATATTTTGGTTCTGGCATGTACATATAATTCTAAAGTGTTCTACTCCTGAAAATTAGTTGAATTCAACCTGGCCACTTGCCTGTCCATCTGCAGCATTCTTTAATGTTCATGTTGGCCACTGACTAGAGATGTCTAATGTTACTCAACTACATACCCAACCCATCTCTCATAGTCCTGTGATATCTTGATATAGCTCTTCCAATTTAATTGGTGTTTCTTATTTGTTTGACATCACGACTGCTTGTTTTGCACCTGAATTTTTTGCCACAGCTGAAGATATTCTAAAGGTTGTGTCTACTTTTAATAGAGGCATAAAGTCATTAATGTGGGAAAGGTGTCCAAGATTGAGTGCAGTCTGTGACCAAACACCATCTTATTAACTAGACCATAGCACTAAGAGCCATGTCCAGGTGTTTCTTGAACACCTCTGGGGACACTGGAGGTACTCCACCACTTCCCTGAACAGCCCATTCCAATNGGGGTACTCCACCACTTCCCTGAGCAGCCATTCCCATTCTTGACAACCCTCTCAGTGACAAAGTCCTCCTGATTTGGGTGGTGCAGCTTTGCCACACCTTAGCCAGGTAATGGTTCTTTTGAAAGCCTTTTTAAAGCAAACTGTGCTTTTCCCTCCTATTTTTTATTTTATTTTGATACATATTTGTAAGAGATATCTGTTCTTTTTCTTCCTCAAATGGGGTACAGTTATTAAATTCCTTTGTTCCATTATAATTCATTGTGATGAGGAAAATACCCCACTTTTCCCTTTCCTACAGGAAAAGTGGGAATGACCATGTAAGGAAAAGAAAGGAATTTATTTCTGACCATATCAAGATGCCATCAGTCCCTGTACCCAGTATTATATTTACTCTGCCTAATGGAATGGGGTTGTCCCCAAATATCTCTTTCTGTCACCCTCACATATGTGCTGATGCCTCTGTCAAATCCCTTTTGTCCCCCTATGGTCATATTTCACTGGTAAGACCCAATTTTGGAAGCACTCAGCTGCTAGAGCAGAAGGAGCAACAGGGCCTGCTTGCCCACTTGACCTCCTGTCATGGGTGAGCTCCTTCTCCGTTGGCTGTTGGTTGCTAAAATCTCTTGTACGATCACATGCTGTTGTGTCCTGGCCCCGAGGCCTTAGGTTTAAACTGCTCTTGACTGCCTGACTTCTGAACTTGTGAATTCCATTCTCATGTTGCTGCTCAATGTGTTGGGCTATCAAAAGAGGTGCAGGTGATGTGCTCCTCTTGTTGAGTCTGATTACAGAGTGCTCTGTAGCTTTACCTGCTGCCAGGATTTTGATTTGTGTTACCTGATTGATAAAGGCTGTCTCTATTCCTGGATTTGAACAAAGTGCCTATTTCTGAGATAGGCTGTGGTAGCATAAAGCTCCTGATGAGCTCCCTGAAAGGCTCTCGTTTTCTGTGTGGTACAGCTCTAGGGGAAAGGCCACAGTGAAGGAATGATCTATTTGGCCACACTGTCCACTCTGTCCCTGTGTCGAGGCATGCTCTGCACCTCTTCTTTGAGTGAGGACATCTGCCCCACAGCAAATTGGACTACAGCATGCCTTTTCCTGATAATTAAATTTTAAGATTCAGGCACTGTAATAATTTATAAACATGCTGGGCTGTAAATGTAAGCAGATCTTTTAAACCAGTAGGATTTTCAGACAATGCAAAAAATTTAGTATTTCAGTGTGGATCATACACAAATAATCAAAACACAGGAAGGATTGTAAGTCAAGTAGTTAAATGCGATACTAATCTGTTCTTGGCAGTTCTGAAAGTAGAAATGGTTTATCAGCACATCAGATTACAGGTACTTGAGGAGCTGGTATTTAGGAGCATGAAGAAAGCTAGGTGTATGGGTTCCTGTGAGATTTATACCAACTGTATATAGTATTAAACATCAGGAAATGTGAAAATAATTTTTTTCCCCTGTGTTTTATTCTTAGTATAGAGTGTAGTTGATGAGCAGTGCATGGCCTTGGACTTACTCTCTTTTACAGGAAATTCAGTGTCTATCAGTAAGTGTGAAAAGGAAAAAATTTCTTCTTATCCAAAGGTAGAGCCCTAGGTAATAGTGGATATCTGTCAATGCTCAATACTTAGAGATTATGTTGAGCTTCATGGTGTCATTCTCTACATAATTAATTGTAAACAAAAGTCATTAGAGATTGCTTTGGAAACCTAGTTGCTGTAGTAAAAATAATTCAATATTTGTTTTCAGAGTTTCTAAAGGAATAAAATTCTGCATTTTACTTAGGCATAAATTGAGCTAACACATGAAGACTGTTGAATAGCATGGGGGATATTTTAATAAATATTTTCATATGAACATGTGTTTTTAAGGAAAAAAAGATTCAATTTCTTGCCCTCTGTGGATTTTATCTCAAAGGAAGACTGATACAGTTAGACCAGCTTTTTGCGGGGAGATGCTATTGGCAGGAGCACTCCTTTTACAGCTGCAGACCATATTTGTCCCTTCCCTGCTCATTGTACTCATTCCCTGCCTAATGCACTGGCCCAGGTATTTAGAAAGTCTTGCTATGAACCACATAGCTGAAGAACAAGTGTCTTCCTTCCACCTTTTCTGTGATGTCTAAGAAATCCTGGCCTGAAATTCTAGGCTTGTTTGTTATCAGCAATACAAAGATCTTGACTGACAAAGCATTGTCTATTTGTGAGATTTTCCATAAGGAAGCAGAAGATCTTTCTAGATAAATTGAAGTTTTCTTAAACTGGAATTAAAAAAAAAAAAAAAAAAAAAAAAAAGATGGGCATACACAGATTTTGAGGTTTGGAATTTTCCTTGTATACAGGTTGTGTCTACTTTTGTATGTAGTAAGACTGTATGTACTCTGTGATTGTGGTCAACTTCTATAAAAGGCAGTTTTAAGTAGCTTTGAAGTACTTTTCCTGTATCATTGTATTCTTATAATGTAGTAAGGAGAAGAAATTTGTCCTGTAAAACAAACTTTTCCTGGCTATTAACTTGTGCTTTATTTTGCCCTAAATTGATCATAATATGTAAATTTTAAATGCTTAAATATAACATTGGTCTCATTTTTTTGCATTATTTGGAAAAGGAAAAAATTAATGCAGTACGCATTGTGCAAAAAAATTGATCATTTTGGACTATCATAGAGAAAACATCTCTACATAAAATTAATTAAGGATAATGATTGCAATTTTTTATATGTTTCTTACTGGTTTTGTCTGAACTTTTCTGTTTGCAATCTGCTGCACTTCTGTTTCTCAGTATATGTTGCTACTTTCTACATGAAGTAATTCTTACCTACCCACAGAGAGCAAGGGTAGGTCAGGCTCATTGGTCCACATCTTCTAAATCACTGGCAAGTTATGCACAAACATTTCTTGTTGGCTCTGTACTTGTGTGGTTCATTCCAGAGACGGGCAGCACTGACAAAATCTGGATATGCCTCTGGAGGCTCTGGTGTTTCAGACTGGTGCCCAGGCAGCAGCACCCTGGGAGTGCTGGGAACAGAACAGTTCACCTGAACAAGGCTCTGACCCAGGGGCCCACACATCAAGTCTGAAATGGAGGTTTACCAAAGTCATAAGACTGATGTTTGTGTAAGATGTATAGTGGTGTTTTTTTCTCATAGGTATCAGCTCTCATTTTGATGTAAAATTAAAGAAAATGAACTATGTACGTTTTTGGGGGTATTTTCATAGAATCATAGGCTGTGGTTTTCTGTGCTGCACTCAGTTCTGGTATTAAGGTGAATTACACTTTTGTGATTAGAAAAGCATTCTGTCCTGACTGAATTGCTGGCAGGAGCAGATGACCAAAGGATGGCTGACCATGCAAGAGTTGGTCAGCTTTCCAAACAATGACATCTGCTTTGGGGTTAAAAAATATTTCTCAGAATATTTCATTCATCTTTCACAAACAGTGTGGAACAGAAATTGTTTGTATTCCATGTAGCTCAAAACACCAAAGCTAGTGCAGAGACTGACTTGCTTCACCTCATCACATAGAACATAACTAAACAATCCAATAACTACTGGCATTACCCAGGTTATTGCTGCTGTTGGTACTAACTTACTCTGTTGTAGTTCTTCAGACTAAAGCAGACAGTATTTCAGTAGTTTCTTATTAATAATTATGTTACTGTTTTGTATAAAAAGTATTTGCTGGCAGTCTTGGTATCCTTATAGAGGGTATGGTTGTGTCTGCCCCTCTGAAATTACATGCTGACTGAAAATTCAGTAAAGCATGATTTTTTTTTTCTCATCATGTGATAAGAATTGCTATGTGCATTTAGAGCTGGAAAAATATGAATTACTCAAATAAGCGGTTTATGGTTCTTAGTATTATGCAGTTGTACTAAAAAAGCTGCTGGTGTTTTTTAAAGCGTTTTTAAAAGCATTTACAAGCATGCTTAGCAGGGTTTCATGCTCTCCTTTAAAAATAGAGAGTGCAAAACTTGTTTTATCTACCTACCTCCAATGTTTGCAACCTTACTGCTTTTTGATTTTCAGAAACTTACTTGAGAAGGAACTATTTATTTTAGCTAGAACTTTAAATGTATTCACTTACTCTAAGGTGCTTCAATTTCTGCTTGCATTTAATTGAAGTGTTATTAAGTTGCTTTTTTTTCAGTTAGTACAGACTTCTTTTCCCTGTGTTCCTGTATTAATACAGTGCATCAAATTCTCAAAGATAAAATCTGAATCAGCTATTCCATTTCCTTAAAAATACTCAGGTTTATAGTAATTTGATGGAGCTGGAATCCAGGCGGCTGCAAGGCATATGTTATGATGCAACATTCAGTTGCATGCATTTTATTTTTACATTTTCCATAAGATATGAATGCCCTTCATTTAGGGAACGAGTTGTGCTTGAATTTGAATTGAATTTGTTGCTGTTCAGTGCTTTTAGTAGGGAGCAAGTAAATGATGAGAATTTAAAGTTATCTCCTGAATGTGGCATTGCACATGAATTTATTTTTCACTTGGAGTTTTCAGTGAGGTTTCCACTGCTAAATCATAATACCCTTGAAAATGCTTTATGATTTATACTTTCTGCAGATTGTACTGCTGCATAACTTGAGACTGGAACGCTGCCTGAAGTGAAGAACATTATGGCACTTCTGTGCACAAGAACAAGAGTCAAGGGCTGTTTTGAGTGTGGGATTTGACCTAGTGTTTTGCAATTGCTTATTATAATGACCTGAACTTAAGTGTGAGATTTCTTTTTTCATAGTACCTGATAAACTACATTGTTCAACTTCTCTAACCAAAACTAAGGCCTATTCATGCAAGATAGTGCACATAACACTTAGAAAACCCCCAAATGCTCTGCTTTCAAGTCATCTTTGATAAGAACAAAGGAATTGAACACTAGACACAACAGGGAAACAAACCTTTGGGATCCAATAGCTGAGACTGTTGTTAACAGGAGGGAAATAAAAGCTTTATGATTAGAAATTACAGTTGGCATCACCAAAGACTGTAAGAATACAAAAGATTGGAACCTTGGCTGAAGGGCGTTTCAGTGATAGTTGTGATTTTGCTAATGAAATTGCATGTGGTTGAGTTGTCATTTTTTGTTTTGGTAGAGTTTTTTGAGTCTCTGTACCATGAAACTCCTTCAAAATAGGAAATTTTATTTTATTTTTTTATCTGGGGAGGAAGAAAGCCAAAAGTGTCCCTTGACACCTGCGGATATGTAAGTAGTACTACAAACAAGTTGCCAAACCTGTGGAAAACGTGTATTTTTTCCTCTTTCATTAAATAGCATGTACATATGTTTAAAAATTGAATTGGAATAAGTTTTGTGATATTTTAAAGTTAATTCTTTGCTATATAAAGTTAATTATATAAATATATAAAGTTAATTCTTTGCTATAAAGATAAGTGAGGCTGAGGCAAGTTGGGTTTTTTGCATCTAATGCTGTTTCAGAACTTTTTTCTTTTTCTTTTTACTTTTCAATTGTAATCTAAAGCCTGTCCTTTTGGGATTTTGTGGCTCAGGTAACAGAATGGGTTATGTTATTTCAGACATAAAATTTAGAATAAAGTGTCTGGACTCTGGTTCAAACAAACAAAAGAACACCATGGCCAAAGTCTTGAATCTTCTCTTTCACTTATGAGATGTCTTTTGAGCTCTGTAGCTTGTCTGAACTCTTGACTGTAGACACTTTCTCTAGTGTGGAGCATAGACACTTTTGCTTGGTGTCAGGAGAGCAATTCTGTGCCGCCTTCAGGGCAAGTCAGTGCAAACTTCCTCTGTTGCCTGGTTCAGTGCTGATGGAGGACTGGTCTAGGTTCAATGAAAAAAGAAAATCCCCTGCTGCTTCTTTGTTGTACATTTTTGTTGCTTCTTGTTAATTTTTAAGATACACAAGTTACACTAATCAGAAGACTTTTGTTTTCCTTCTGATGTGTTTTACAGCTCTGCTGCCTGTATATCTTTGAAGTATGGGGAGAATTGCTGGAGCTCCTGAAGCAGAAGATTGCATTAACCCCACATATTGCATGAATAGTTTATTCACTGATATATACAGATACAGACACACATACTTATCTGTATTTCCGAGTTAAAAGCCAGGATGATGATCTAGTATGTAGTGGTGCAGTTGAAACATCCCTTAGGATATATCTGGTTATCTTAAAACTTTCATTGAATGCTGGTGGTTTTTCTGCTTTCACAGCCTTCTTGAACTGCTTGGCTCCCTGGGCTCCCCAGATTGCTGCCTGCCCTGCCCTGAACTTTTCTGTTCAGCTGACTTACTGGCTGGGAAGGCAGTGAATTTATGTAGTGAAGGACTTTAGACCTTAGGATATACAGAATGTTTACTAGATAAACTGTCAAAAGTGAAATTGTATCTGGGCAGCATCAAGATTACAATCCAAAATAACTAGTGTTTGCATTTTAGATGTTCCTGAAATGAAATATTTAAAAAACATGTAGCATTTGGAAAGGAGGGATCTGAGAGATGGTTTTTGTTCCAGGTTAATTTCTTGTTGTGATATATACTCTGTGTTTTATTTTCCAACAGAAGACCTTGTAATTTCTTTTTTTTTTTTTAACTATTTTAAATAAATCAGATTTTTTTAAAACTGTGGTTTTAAATGTACTTTTTCTCACAGTATATTTGCATCAACAACATGGATATAAAGACAGAGCTTTCATTGGGGAAATTAAGGGTTTAAGGAGAACAGAAAAACCACTCTGCTCTATAAGACTTATAAGAATATCATGATTAATATCATATTTATGCAGTTACATCCTTATTAACATTTAGTGTCTTATTTATGTGATGAAAACAAGCCAGATTGGTGAAGTAGCTTTCAGAGTACCTAGGTATGTTTTCCTTAGGACTTAACAGATAACCAGAATGCCTTTTCTCTTAATTTAATATTATTTCACCTTTGCAGGTAATATATGCTTTGAACACTAAAAATGACGAACATGAAGCAGCTATCCAAGCCCTTAAGGATGCTCATGAAGAAGAAATCCAACAAATTCTTGCAGAGACCAGAGAGAAGATCTTGCAGTATAAAAGTAAAGTGGCAGAAGAAATGGATCTCAAGAGAAAGATTCAGGTTTTGGAAGAGTCACTGGAAGATCACAAAAAGATGAAGCATCAGGCCTTGACAGAATTTGAAGCGTATAAGGATAGAGTTGAAGATATGCAGCTTTGTGCAGAAGCACAGCATGTGCAACGTGTAGTGACCATGTCAAGGGAAGTAGAAGAGATCAGAAAGAAATTTGAGGAAAGGCTACGAAGTTTCATACAGTTGCAAGTACAGTATGAGAAGGACAAGCGTACAGCTCTGGAAGACTTAAAAGCTGCCCACAGGCTTGAAATTCAAGAACTTTTGAAGACTCATCAGAGTCAGAATGCTACTTTAAGCAAGGGGCAAGAGAAACTGGAAGAATTGCATAGACTGGAGCTGGAAGACTTGAACAATAAAGTTGAAGAGTTAAGGCTGGAAAGAAAAAAGCTCATTGAGGACTATGAAGGCAAACTCAGCAAAGCACAGTCCTTCTATGAACATGAACTTGACTCTTTGAAAAGGTCTCAGCTTTTTACAGCAGAAAGTCTACATGCTTGCAAAGAAAAAGAAGTGGAGCTAAGAAAAGAATTTCAGAACCAGGAAAGTATGTTACGGAAGAATCTGGGGAAGCTTAAAAATGAATTGCAAATGGTCCAGGATGAAGCTGCCAGTCTACGGGAAAAATGCCAAAAACTTCAGGTGGCTCTTGGCACTGCAGAAAACAATGTTCAGGTAAGGCTTGATGGTATGTTGTCCCCAAGACTGTGCATTTTCTTTTTCTATAGAAGCAGTCTTTCCATATGGCTGTTACGTTGAGGTTATTGGAGCGTGTAAACTTAATTTTCTATCACTCATATTTGCTTGTCACCTTCTTCAAATTTTTTTCATTTATTTCTACTTTAAACTTAATTGTTTAATTAACAATATTTTCACTAGCAGCAGCTGAAATACTGCACACTCTTTCAGTATGTTACTGGATTTGGCTCAAGTAGAGTTAATTTTCTCCATAGTAGCTTGTGGGGTGCCATGTTTTGGATTTGTATTGGAAAGAGTGTTGGTAATTCAGGAGCAGTTTAATTATTGCTGAGCTGTGCTTAGACAGAGTCAAGGTCTTTTTGACTTTTCGCCCCACTCTTCCAGTGAAGAGGCTGGAGGTGTACAAGGAGTTGGAATGAAGCACAGCCTGGACAGCTGACCTCAACTGACCACAGGGATATTCCCTATCATATGACATAATGCTCAGCATATAAACCAGGGGGGAGGAGGAAGGAGTGGTGGCATTTTGCTTCCCAAGTCATTGTTATACCTGATAGAGCCGTGCTTTTCTGGGGATGGCTGAACAGCTGCCTGCCCATGGGAAGTGGTGAATGCATTCCTTGTCTTACTTTGTTTGTATGTGTGTGGCTTTTGTTTTATTTATCAGTTTTCATCTCAACCCACAAGTTTTCCCACTTTTACCCTTCCAATTCCCTTCCCTGTCCCACTTTGGCAGTAGTGAGCAAGTGGCAGTGTCATAGTTAGCTTCTTACTGGGTTAAACTCCAGCACAGTTTTATTTAGTGTGTTGGGTTGATCGTGGCTGCATTCAAAGTGCTCACCAGAGCTGCTCTATCACCCTTCTCCTCAGATGAACAGAGGAAAGAGGCTATAATGAAAAGCTTCTGAGTTAATAAGAAGGAGAGATCACTCATCACTTACCATCATGGGCTAAACAGACTTGACTTGGGAAAAAGGAATTTAATTTATTACCAATCAAATCAAAGTAGGATAATGAGAAGTAAACCCAAATCTTAAAAGAGCACTTTCTCCCCACCCCTTCATCCTTCCTGGGCAGAACTTTATTCCCAATTCTCTAAACTATTCCCTTACATTGATGCAAGGGGATAGTGAAGGGGGCCTGCAGTCAGTTCATCACATGTCTCTTCTGCGAGGTGGGTTTATGGAAAGCTGCAGTGGAGGTGAAACTGGTTGTATGTTGATCATTCCTGAAGTAAAGGAATTTTGTTCCCAAAAAAGAGGAAGAGTCTAGTACAGTATCTGCAGCAGATTTTGAAGTCTGATCACTGTGGATGAGGTGATCAAATGCATAATTTCACCACCTCTGGTGTCTGTTTTATAACATCCTTTACAGAGTTTTCTTCAGTTTTCTCTTCTGCTTTAGTTTCTGAAATGACTCTCTACTATTTCAGTAACTTGAATTATAAGAAATCTATATTTCCTTTTGAACCAGAACAATATTTTCCTTCCTGCATGGCTGGATTACACTATCCAAGATATGTGTCTGTGAATCAGTATATCTGATTTAAGGCATAATAAAAGTTTAGAATTATAGAACTATAGAATAGTTTGGGTTGGAAGGGACAGTAAAGATCATCTAGCTCCAACCCGTCTGTCATGGTCCAGGATACCTTGCACTAGACCAGCTTGCTTAGGGTCCCATCCAGCCTTGAATGCCTCCAGGGATGAGGAGTCCACAGAGCCCACTCTGTAGGCAACCTGTTCCAGCATCTCACCACCTTCACAGGAAAGAATTTCTTCATAATATCTAATCTAACCTATGCTCCTTCAACCTAAGGCAACTCCCTCTGTCTTATCACTGCATCGCTTTGTCAGAAGTCCTTTTCCACCTCTCTTTTAGGCCTTCTTTAGATACTGGAAGGCTGTTCAAAAGTCTCCCCAAGAACCTTCTCTTCTCTAGGCTGAACATTCTTGCAGCCTGTCTTGAGAGGAGAAGTGATCCAGCCCTATGATTGATTTAGTGGCCTCCTCTGGACTTTTTCTGGCAGGTCCTGGTCTTTCTTGTGTTGGGGCCCCCACACCTGGACACACAGAAGTGCAGGTGAGGTCTAAACAGAGCAGAGTAGAGGGACAGAATCACCTCCTGTGACCTACTGGCCATGCTGCTTTTGGTACATCCCAAGACATGATTTGCTTTCTGGGCTGCGAGTGCACATTGCTGAGTCATACTGAGCTTTTCATCCTGGAGTCCTTTCCAGGGCTAGTCTTCACCAGCCTGAACTTGTGCTTGGGATTGTCCTGACCCAGGTGCAGGCCCTTGCTCTTGGCCTTGTTGAACTCCTGAGGTTTGCACAGTCCCATCTCTCAAGCCTGTCATGGTCCCTGAGAGTGACGTCCCTTCCCTCCAGCGTGTCAACTGCACCACCCAGCTTGGTGTTGTCAGTGAACTCGCTGAGGGTGCACCCAATACCACTGCCCATGTTGCTGAGAAACAAGCTAAAAAAGTGCTGGTCCCAACAGTGGCCCCTGGGAATGTTTGATAGAAGTAATTGGCCAGCTCTCATTTTATGTATCTCTGTGTGTAGTTTAATTTGAGTCAGTAGCAAACACTCAGAGTTGCAATGAAGGACCCTAAACTGCTGTGAACACAATGTGAAAAACTCTCAGATACCAGAAACCCGGTTTCTAAACTTGACCCTCAAACTCTGTGGACCCTTTTATATTTTTTGTTTTCTTCATATACTTTTCTGAATATTGTCACATTTCTCTTATGCATTACTGTCATGCCATGTGCCCACTATCTGGTTCTTCACAAAGTATTTTTGAAACATTACATATAATACACAATGAATATGGCAATAATATTGCACTGTTTCTGCTTTTGTGTGAATTAAACTCATTTCTTGAAAGGTCTCGTCTGTCCCTTTTAACCTAATGCTCATTTAAATTGACATGATTTTATATGATGGTAACAGGTATTTTGTGTTTCCTCTAGGTTCTTCAAAAACAGCTAGATGATGTGAAGGAGGAGGAGATGTCATTGTTAAGCAAACACAAAGAAGTGGAAAGCGAGCTTGCAGCTGCTAGAGAGCGCTTACAGCAGCAGGCCACTGATCTTGTTCTCAAAGCCAGTATGTATGTCAGTAACTTAATCTGGAAACGATCTTCATCCTTTTATTCTAGCCTTTCCTTTTTCTGTCAGCCTCATGCAGGTTTAGAGTGCCTAAGCACTGTTAGGCAATAATGCTTTCCAAAGAATTTTCCAACAAGTTTTGGGGGTTTTAAAACTTCTTTGCTATCACATGCATTGTACTTAAATTTCCTTTTTTGTGTACTCATTTGTCCAAATGCTGTGCTTTGTGTGGCATGTACTTATCTTCCAGGCCTTGGAATTGCACTTAAACAGAACAATTCTGCTCTCCACAGCTGAGAGCATGCTTCCGGCTCTTCCACCTTTTTTCAGTTGTCTTTTTGCTTATGCTGTGGTACTTTGCTTTATACCTACTGTCAGAAGATTTGCAGCTTATTGAATAATAAATCCTTTAAAGTTTTCTCTATAGCTTCTTTCTTTGCTCCTTTGTAGTTGCTGGCATGTGGAAAGGCACAAAAAATAGCTTAAGACCTGACTGTGAGCATGCAGGTTTCTTTTCCCTCTTTGGCATTGTCTCCCTAGTGTGCTCAGTAGTAGGCATGGGCCTCAGCACTTGAACTTGGACAGCTATACCATAGGTAGGGTCTTGAGCTTAAAAAGAGACCCCTGGCTTATCTTTGGCCTTGTTGAACTAGAGCAATTATAGCAACTCCTGATTGTTTTCCACACAAATTAGCACAAGCCCAGGAGTAGTCTATGCTATATGTTGGAACAATGTAGTGACCAGCAGGAACAATATAGTGACCAGCAATAAGACTGCAGGTCTTATTACATCAAACAGCTAAAAGGAACAGGCTTGCTGCTGAGAGTATGTAAAATGGGAATCTGACCTTCCAATCTGACCTTTGTGAGGCAGTCGTAGCAAAATTCTTGACTATATGAGAGTCTTGTTCTCATACGCTCTAAAGCCATTGCTGTTTCATTCCTTAGGCAGAAGCATGTGAATATTTCCCCACGCCACCCCAAATGGAAATAAATACCCAGGCTGTTTTTCTGTATTACTCGTGGCATGGAGTCAGCTAGCCTCTGATTGGGAACAGCCCTGGTGTCCTCTGGCACCAGAGTTTTCAGCTTTACCAGAAGTCCCAGTGTTGTTGCCACAGCAGTGGCGCTGTCAGCAGAACATCTTGGTTTTACAGCGCATTGCTGTGTGACAAGAACCAGGGTCTGTCCCTGTTTGCAATGGTGCCACCAAGCCATTGCCAAGTGGTATAGTTGGTTGCCAGCCTGTTTGGAAATTATTTCTGACACTGGCCCACTGCCATCTCCTTGATTTTTTCAGCTCACACTGTCAAAATCCTTCCTCAGAGAAACTGTATTCTCATGCTTAATTACCATAAAGAATGTTCACTCGCTGTATTGCAATTTTAGAACACTCTGAGTGTTAAATGCCTCTCTTTTGGGCATTTGAAATATTCTTCTTCCGTTTATCCTGAGAGTCCCAACTTGTAAGGAAAGTGCTGAATTTCATAAGTTTCTTGTAGAACATGAGGAATGGGAAACCTGCTTTGTGTGTTGGTATTGCTAGGACAAAAGCTCTAGATCGGAGTGTGTGTGTACTTACAATGAAACATATATGACATATTTGTATGATAAACTGAAAATTCTTGTATTTTTATTCTTCTTCTTAGATTATAAAAGTTTGAGTTTGAAAAGACCTTTCTTAAATGATGGAACTTTTGAAATAAGGATTTTTTAAAAATGTTAGAGAACCTAAGCATACCCATTGTCCTTAGTCTTACTCTTCAGTTTTACAAACAAAAATGTCAACATAAGTTTTCAAATTCTCCAGGGCTTAGTACAATTAGAGGTGTGCGTTTTTAATGAAATTACTATTAATTTTGAGGCATTTTTAACTTCCAAATTTCATTATATATCTCATGGCTCTTCCCCTCACATCTGTGTCCACAGGCAACAAAGGCTAAAACAGTTTTCTTCTTGGCACATTCTGCTTTTAACTACAAATGGAAATGAATTGTGAAGCTCAGTGATTTTTTTCATGGGAGAAACAACATATACTCCACTTTCATAGCTATCCCTTAGTGACTTATATTTAAAAGCAAATTCTCTGTTATGAAACTGAACTGTCATTAAATCTGTCATTTTTGAAGGTTATAATAAAATGAGAAGGGGAACAATAATCTTTTCTAGAAATTGAGACTGCAAAAAACAGTAGAAAATTATTCTGAGTAAACAATACCTCTAATTTTTCAGCTGGACCAAACTAGAAGCATCTTCTTTTTCCAAACAGTCTTCTATTCACTCCAAAGCCTCTCCCAAAATAACAGATATTTCACTGCTTTAATCAGTTACCTAAAATAATATATACATCAAGTATAAGATGTATAAGAAAAGACAGAAATTTCTGAAGTCATAAACCTTTGTCAACTGGTTGTGTGAAGAACAGATGATTATATTGTGTGGTTTGAAATGTTGCTTCTTTTGTTTATTAAAAAAAAAGAATACATATATATAATGAGATTAAAAGGAAGCATCCAACCTGCAATGATGAAATCATACTTTACTAGAGAGAGTGTTTTGTTATGTCTTTGAATCATATCCCTTTAGCAATATAAAGTGTAATTCCAGAAGTTTTACAGCAGATAAAGTTATGTATCTAGTATGCCAGCTAAATTATGAGTTTGATAAAACAATGGCATATTTATCTTTAGGTATCAGTGTTCTGCTTTCTGTTGCCTATCTTATGCTAGGATAGAAATATACAGGCTTAGGTGGGATCAGTTCTTCAGTGTTCTTAGAAGTGCCTACCTCTGCTTTCCTTTGGAAGTCAACATGCAATTTTGAACAAGGAAAATTGAAATGCAAGGAGCCCCAGAACCTTGTTGGGCATTTTGCAATAAGCAAGTGAGAAGTGGAGAGGAAGATAAGTGTTGCAGTGAAGACAATATGCAAGCTTCCACTAGTTTTGTACTATCACTGGAATATGAATGTGCACTTCAATTGCATGAAACCAATGATACGAGGTTTTAAAGAGCTGTTTTGTTTTTAGGTCACATTGGAATGCTTCAAGCTACTCAAATGACTCAAGAAGTTACAATCAGAGACTTGGAATCAGAAAAGTCTAGATTAAAGGAAAAATTGTCCCAGCTGGAAGAGGAAAGAAATTTATTACAAAGCAAAACACAGAGTCTGGATGAGCGACAAAGGCAGCAAATTCTGGCACTGGAGAAGGTTAAACAGCTTATTGGCTTTAGTTGAATAAAACAAAAAAAAAAGAACCCTAAGATTCTAAGAAAAAAAAATTATGCTTTAATTTTTGTTTGATATGACTAGACTAGACCCAGTATGTTTGAAGTATATCTCATGTAGCAACAAAGAATCACTAATGTAGAGTGTAAAGTGAGATTAGAGGAAAGTCAGATGAAATGTTCAGACTGCTTTGGACGGTCTTTTAACAATTTCATTTGATTTATTACCTTGTGTGTATATGCCTAGTATCTAAATTGTCTGAGGAAGGCAAATGTGAAATGATTAAAAAACAGTTTAAAAAACCATTTGCTGAAAATGCATTGAACATGTTTGAAAATACTAAACAGAAATTCTCTATAGGCTTAATACCTGATTGTTGTTTTCCCAGATTAAATAGATGAAAAATTAGGTTTTTAATAAGTATGTATTTTTTTGTATGGATCTTTTAAAATTACCTTTTTGGTTACTGAATCATGTAGTCAGTGCTTAGTGTTTGCTCAATTTGTTTTATATGGAAGTTAATTTTTTGCATATTTATGTCATGAGTAATTTATACTTTTTTTTATTCCTACTGTTCAGATTTTTTTTTACCATTGAAAAGATTTCTTTTCCTGTGCTTTCTAGAAAGTAAATGAAGCAAGGGAAACACAACGTGAATATTATGAGAAGGAGCTGGTAAAATTACAAGCAAGATTGGAAGGAGAGGCTGCACAGTTAAAGGAGGCTCATTCCAAGACCTTAGAAGAATTGGCGTGGAAGCACCATACTGCAATTGAGGCTGCACACAGTAATGCAAATAAGGATAAGAAGAAACTGCAGATGGTATATTCTTATTTTCTTAATAATCAAATAAAGGCAACTGTTACAGTTTGCATCTTGTACTGTACGGTTTGGTTTTATGGCAAATTTAATTTGTAATTACCTGCAGGCCTCTGAAGAGACTGCTTAACCTTTAGAAGAATAACAAATATCTTGGAATAAAAAAAGCACTTCTACTATAATTTGTCTTTACATGGAAGAGAAATTCTCCATTTATACAAATATATTTTCAAGTATAATAGTTTTGTTTTCCTGGGGTTTGTGACCCATATTCAGAAGGATTGGTATATCAAGATTAATTCTTCTGAATGAGATGAAAGATAGTATTATTATAACATTTATTTAAAATTTTCATTGACAGTCCAGAAGTGCACAAAGATACTTTATTAGGACTTGGCTATATGTATACTCAGAAGATGACAGCAGCTGTTCCAATTTTATGTCATAAAATTATGTACTGTACAGTAACTTACTCTCCAGCAACTATACATTTACCTTTGACTGGAATCCTGAAGATGAAAGGCTTTTCTCTGTTTAACAAATCTAGCCTTTTCTTTCTCAGGTTGAGAGGCCCATTTTTGAATTATTATTTCCAAATCTGATTGTATGTGTGTTATACACAAATTTTGCCCTACACAGGAAATACAGGATTATTTAATTCAAGGCTTTGTTATATTTATTCAGATGTATTCACAGGAAACATACCAAGAAACATGGTATGTTCCTTGTAGTTAGTGATGTGCATCTCAGACAGATTTGGTTTGTTTTTGTAAGTTTTTCAACTAGTATGTTGCTTCTTAGTTAAATTTTTAATAAATCCAAAATATTTTTTTATCACTCAGTAATTGAAGTCGTTCTCAGAGACATATATGCATCTGATCTTTCAGATTTACTTCCTTTAAAGCTTTAAACATGCCTGTTATTAAGACAATGTCTCTTTGGGTTTCTGGGTATATTTTTTCTTTTATTTCAGTAAGACATGAATTTCTTTTTCTTTTGTTTTGTTTGTTACTAAAATAATGTTGAGAATAAAACAAAAGGAAATTAAAAACTGTTTTTCCTTAAATCATTAAACAAATTTAAGTAGGGAACACCTCTCTAAGTGTGAGAAATGTGGAATGATTTTAATAAGGAAAAACTAACTATGAAGAGATGTTAGGCTCAAGATCTCAGTTAATCTTAATCAGATTTCACTGATTTTAAGTCTAATCAGATTTCACCATCTCCTCTGTCAAACCTGTCTCACTAAGCACGTGTTGTGATGATCAAGTAATCCAAGGAAGAAAACAGTCAAGCTTAAATGTGGAGCAGAGTTGAATTTTGTATGAGGAAGAAGCACAGTGCCAGGAGCTTTGGGATAGAGGACATGAGGATTCATTGGGACTGAAAGCCTGGGAAGTGCATCTGGGGAACAGAAGAGAATTCAGCAGAATTAGAGTAGGACTCAAAAAATAGCTCAAATATTTTTTTTGCTTCAGTATTTCCATCTATAAAATGAGCTGTAAAAATGGCATCAGGAGGATTATGAAAATAGAGTTGCTAATAATTTTGCAGTACTGCACAGCTGTACTGACAAGTATCATCAGAGAAATAATTACTCTGTTATCAGAATAGGGTCTAAATAGCACCAGTGGAATTTTGCAGATAGCAGATTTCTGCATGAACAAATTGATCAAGTTTCACTGAACAAGGAGCATTTATCCCACGTGTTGACTCATGTGGACCCAGTGAGGAAGGCGAACACTTGTTCTGTTGTTTAGTAATGTGTTAGTGACAGTGTAACCCTCTGGTTTGTCACTCTGTCCAACTTCTACCATGAATGAAGAGTTTATGCAAGCAGGGTATGCAGAAATTATTTATTGCCTACCACGTACCCTAAAGCAGTGCTAGAACTCCACGCTGCTTAATGTGCTTACCACCCCCCACAAAACACTTGAGGCATCTTTGGGTTTGGATGAGGAAGGCTTGGCCTCTCTTGCTTCTTGGAGTTGGCTGGGTGACACTACAGTGCTGTCTTGCAGCAGGAAACCTTGGGTTTCCTTTGACTTTATGTCTTTTAGGGACTGTTTTTCCTCTTTAGTTCTTTCTCCCTATTTCCCCAGTTTTACCAATACTTTCAGTTGTACTTTTGGTTTCAGGCTGGCTCTGATCTATGTATTTTCATGGCTTTTTCTGAGATAATACTGATTTTTCAGAAACAGAAACCCAAGTCTGTACAGGGGCACTGAATTGATTCTAAGCCTTGCTTTTCAGCTGAGCCCCTGGGAAGGAGTTAGTACAAGAGCCTCTAGCTCCATAGAAAACCTTGAAGCCTTTTATGGTATGACTCTGCAGCAGCTTGCCTGACAACCTTAATTTTCTTCACTAAAACTTTGCAGTTTCATGAGTTATGTTACATGGAAATATGTAATAAAAATCTCAGTTTTAACATGTTTCCTTTAAAGTATTTTGTGAAAGAAATTGTTCTTCTGAAAATTTATTCTGAATATTAATAAAGCCAAAGTATAAATGTATAATTTTCCTTAAAAAATATAGAAGTTTCTAACATTTATATGTGTATGTATATACATACACACAACATGGGTTCATGTAAGAGAAATATAATTTATCCAGCAGTTATTTTGACAATTTGGCTATTACACCATAAACATTGAATGAAAAGAAGGGTGTTACTTAATTCTTTCCATATAGTTAAACTTGAAAACTAATTGTTGATCTCTTCTGGTTCTGTATAAATTTTCTAGATATATGGTGTGGGGTTTTTTTTTTTTTCACTTATTGTAACATTCCGAAAAACTTCACAGAACTCAATCTGGATTTTAAGA
The DNA here is from genome assembly GCA_013397245.1 of Thryothorus ludovicianus. Lineage (NCBI taxonomy): Eukaryota > Metazoa > Chordata > Aves > Passeriformes > Certhiidae > Thryothorus > Thryothorus ludovicianus. Next base: position 844,563 of record VZTB01006934.1, read on the forward strand.
TTCACTCTTTCCTGTGGGGATTATTTGTAGGAAATAGATGAGTAAAGGCTGAATGACATGCAGATTTATCGGTGTAATTTTATGAAAAATAAGTTCTTCTTTCAACTCAGGCTGAAAAACTGTGAAAGTAGATATAGTTTTAAAGCTTTTGATAATTGGGAAATAATTGAAAGTCAGTCCTGTTTGTCTTTATCTTGTGATTAATCAAGGATATTAAGTTATAAACTGAAAAATTAAGGCATCTGTTGTAAAAGGAAATAAATATTCATGCTTTAAGGGAAGGGTTGAGATCACAAGTATTTATGCCGGGTAGAATCCTTTCCATGTGGTAGACGTGTACTTTGCAATAACTGTATGGCAAGTATTTAATGTTTCTTCCATCCTTCCTGTTTCTGAAGGAGTTGGAGCAGCAGTTTGAGAAGGAGAAACTGCATTTGGAGGATGATAAGAATCAGCTCCGGCAGCAGCTGGAAAACATGAAGGAAGAGCTGACAACGAAGCTGACTTCTGCCAATCAGGAGGCAAGGACTGACTTGCTTGTTTCAGCTCCCACATTTCATCAGTGATGGTCTTAGACTCCAGGACAGGCCTAGGACTAGGCTGTTGAGTGTTTACTTCTGTTTAGTGTTCTTAAAACATGGCACGTTAGTTGACTGCTTCTGAGCAATGATTTTATTGTCCTTTACAAAATTAACAAAGCAAGAGAGATGTAAACAGCTGATGTGAATAGCTCTTTATTTTTAATTCTTTTTATCTTCTCATTAGGTACACAGACCTCTACACAAAATATGTCAGGAGAGAGGGAAGTTTAACTGCATGTAAGCCCATATTTGGTTATGGTTAATATATCATAAATTCTGGTCAGTTTCTGACTTGAAAATTGTCTTCATGTATTTTCATCAAAAGATTATATAAAATACTTTTAGTAAGACCCAAATGATTCACTATGTCTTGATATATGCAATCGATGTTAAATGTGTCATATCTCAAGACAATTTTAATTTTTTTACTTGGAAATCACCACCTTTTCATAATACAGTCTTTTGAAAGTAGAAGTATATTCTACTGATATTAAAAACATCAAACCATTTTTCTCTGGAACTTTTGCTTTGTTTCAAGAAAATATTTCACCAGTTTTATTGTTCAGCAAACCCTATGCGTGATTTCAGTGTGTGCTTTAAGAGACTTAAACATGAATTTAAGTATTATTTTGCAGTAACATTTTTCATTACTGCTTTCTGTACTGTGCAACATCTGGAGAGAGCAGGTGTCTCATTCTGGTGACTTGCAAATTGCACAAATGCTAAACCAGATTAAGAAAAAAACCCTGCCTGTTTTTAATATACTAAATGGGCAAGTTTACCCTTCCAAAAGTATAGATAAACCTATTAAAGTACATATTTTATTTGTTAATGTATTATATATTACTGTATTAATAAAACATTTATACATTACTATATTAATAACATAATGTATTTGGTTATTATATATTAAAGTATATATTCTGAAAATGTATAGTAACATATACTTTCAGAGTAGGACCTACAAGATAGATGGATATGCCAGAAATTATCACTATCAGAGCAGCTGGACCTCCCACCTTTAGAGTTCAGTGCTCTGCTTATCAGTCAGCTGTGAGTAGCTGTTTAAACAGGAGAGTTCTTCCTCCTGAGGATTGCCAGTATCTTTGTTTCAGGGCTTAGAGAAGGTGCAAGTTTAAGCTGGAACTGCTCTCTTTTTTAACATAATGCTTATCTGCATTCACATTGAGAAAAATATGATGTATTTGTTATGTATCTTAACAAAACCATACACAGCTTTGTTTTTCAGTTCAAAATTATAGGAAGTTCAGTTATTTCTTTATAGCTTTAACTTCTCTGTTGTGTGCTAACTTTCATTGTTACTGGATTAGATCTGCGTAGAGCACTATTGTCATTCTAGCGTCATCTAACATTGTAGGCTTAAATTTAGCTGTTCTTTATCAATTTGTCTTGGGCTCGTGAGCAATAAGCTTTCTCCTTCCTTCAAGGAAATAAGTTCAAATGTTTTAAGAATGAGTTTCTGTTATCTAACAGCTATCAAATTCAGGCTTGGAAAATTCATCAACATGCTGAGTTAAGCAAACAGAGGCAAAGCTAAGGAACAGAAGACTAAAATAGGGAACTAGGTCCAACTGCTGTCCAATATTCCAGTTTGTATACAATGCTTTGCCAGGAGGAATGTAATACCATGTATTTTGCATAGTGAAAGAATGAGAGAGAACATGCAGGCAATAAATTTGGGTTGGTCTGTAAATCCGCTCCATGTAGTACAGAGGAGATATGTTGTATTTCATTACTGTGTTTATCTTGGGCACATGAAAGAAGTGCTTCAGTTGCAGCCACAGCTTAGCCTTAGATCTCTATTGGCAACTAACAACAGTTTCTCAATGCTTTCACTGACCTAGAAAAAGCTTCCCTGTGATGTGTCTGACATATCATTAGCTTAGCTGTTACATTGTTGCTGTTGCTTCCTATTTTTTTTGTTTGCTTTAAGTTACAGAAGTCATTGTAGGCTTGTATTCATTACTTTCTGTGGATGCTAGCTTAGTTCTGTCTTCCCTGCTGAGAAAGCTGCTTTTGAACCCATGCCATCTTCTTTTCTTATTGACAGACTTTCTAGTGGCAATTATCTTAGCTGAAGGATGAGGGAAGATTGAAGCCTCATTAGGCTTGCTTCTGGTACTAAGCTATTTAAGAGCAGTGTAATCTTAAATACTTGCCAGAGATTTTTTTGTGAGTTCAAGTTAAGTCAAGATAGTGGCTTTCTCACATGTGTCTCAGGGTGAGGCTGGCTGCTCACACTGTAGATTTGTTTTCCTTTTACTGTAGACCAGCCAAGGCCTTTTAGAATGTCGATGTGTTTGTATCACTTGGCACAGTCATCTAAGGACTTGCTGTCTCCATGCACAGGATTTCTGATGATGTTATTAAATATCATTTTAAACAGCCTCCATCACTGCTTTGTCAACAGCAGGATATATCTTAAGCCCTATGAGTGGCATTCCTGCCTGCTCCCATGTCCTTTAGATCTACAGGACTTCTATTCATATGGTGCAGGTGGTTTGCTATCAGATACATAGACAGCAGTGCACTACCAGGACCAGTATAGTCTGGGGACAGTTTTTCTTGTAGGGATTCTCCTTCAGGTGGCAGTGCTTTTTAGGGAATTACTGATTGTTTGGCTATAATTCAAAGGAGCATGGAGACAAATGCTCAAATTTATGTGAGTTTTTCATTGAGATCCCTTATGCCAAGGAAAGTTTGGATTCCTTTCTGAGAGGAAAGGAGGAGTGTTTTTAAAAAGGAAAGGTGAAGTGTTTTTAAACACTTCACAGGTTGTCTGCAGGGGACAGAGTTCTGGGAGAGGAGTGGTGTCTCTGTGTGTATTATAAACAGTATTTGTACGTAATTCTAACAAACAGGAAGAAAGTTATAATTTTTACCTGTCCATGCCTGTAAACCAAAGGCTAGTCTTTTCTTGTGACACTTGTCCCATTGTGAATGAATTTATCTCAACATACAATAGTATAGACTACTGCTTCAGCAAAAAACTCACTTCCAATTAACTGCTATTCTTTGTTCCTCCCTGCCTCCCATTTTTCTGTTTTTCCAACCTACATACTTAAAGAGCATTTTCTTTCCTGTAGCTGATAAACAGTGTTCGGTCTCTTATATTTTTATCTGAAGCAAAGAAATGTACTATCATCATTTTACAGATTGGAAGCTGAAGCACTACCAGGCAGAAAAAAAAGAGTATTTTTATATGGTAGTTAAGGAAATTATTACATTATACTCTGCAGTTGCTAGGTTGAGTTTTAAACAGGCTGGACAGGTAGCAATCTGAAAACAGAAACTTACACCCTAGCACATTAGATTAGAGTTTATGTGTTTTGAAATATTTCTCATTAATTTGCTTAAAATATGCTTTCTCTCACAGTAAACTTACAAGCAATTTCAGATCTTTTATGTAGGCCCTTTCCTTGCAATGTACATCAAACACACATTGGATATATTTTTTTTTTACTAGTAAAATCCTTTGAGTCTTTGCTTTTATTATATTAGAGGAATTTGGTTTTAAATACAGAAGAATTAAGTGATATTAAAGGAGAACACGCAGTGCAACTAAAAATTTGTCTAGGTCAGAATTAGGAAACACTGAAAAACACCAGGATGGCTTGGCTGCCATTTGTAATAATTATGAAAATTACAGGTTTTTTTGTAATGTCACAGGTGTGTCGTCTGCAAGACCTAGTACGAAAAAGTGAGCAAGGCCTCGGAACTGCAGAAGGACACATCTCCAGTCTTCAAGAAGCTCAGGAAATACTCCAGAAAGAACTAGAATTAACCAGAGCAAGACTGCGAGAGACCACAGATTCACTGTATAGTGTTGAGGTAACCATGCTGTTGGAGAATAAATTGTGCAAAGCACAGTCACGTGATTTTGGTCTTGTTTTTAAAATTACTAGAAGTGCTATGGGATACACACGATAGAAGGAGCCTCATATGGCTTCATTAAAGGAGAGATTTCTATTTTGGGCAGAACATTTTAAAAGTGGAAACTAGAATAGGTTGGTTTTGGGTTTGATTTTTTTAATTTTTATTTTATTGATTGGTTCCTTTGGGGTGGTTTGTTTTCAGAACATTTTTGGCATTTAACAGGTGCTGCAGGCATATCTTTGTGTGGTTAATGTAAACTGTAGCTCCCAAAATAGGTCCATACAAAATATGTTCAGAGTTTTAATGGAATTTCATGAAAGGATACGAGTTAACACTTGCAATTCCAGACAGTTCATGTCACGTTGCAAAACAAAGTCTAGAGCTTACTAGCTCTGGAATTCACAGAAATATTTTTGAAGAGTTTTTTTAATACATATATGCAATATTTTCCTTGGATAATGGACACAAGTCTTCATTTCAGGCACAAATTTAGAATTTCAGTAAAGACTTGAGAATTTTTATATATATGCTAGGATATCTTTAAAGATAGTAGACTGTCACCTAGAAAATGTGGCCACTTTATACCATTAAGCAATTAATTTGCCTAGGCACAAATATATTGTCATTTTAATTGGCTCAGCTGCAAATAGAACTGTCACTTAGTCTGTCAATAGCTTATTGACTGCAATACTGGGTAAACATCTCCTTTTTGTTTCCTCAGTAAAGAATGTACATTTACAAGATCACAGAAGTATTTGGTGTAAAGCTGCAAGTATTACAAAGTATTTTTCACAAAACATGTTTTCATTTTTATTAACAAAACCAGCCTGAAGTTATTGGTATTTTTTCTTTTTCTTTCTTGCAGCTACAGTCGTTAGAGGTACACAATAGTTTTTAACTTCTGCTGTATTTTTCATAATGTCTTTAAATGTTCTTATCAACTAGTATTGTTCTCTTCACCTATTGAGACATTCAAATACTCATATATAGTAGGTTAGTGGCAGTAGCATTTGTCATAACAAATTTTAAAATTTATCAAAATGCTGCAGAAAAGGTCTAATTTTAAAAAGTATTAATTTAGTTTAGGGGGTTATGTTTCTCATGAGCAAAGCAAGCACTGCTGAACAACATTCATGTAGGGTTTCTAGGTGGTACCTAATACTATTCTAGCATGGTAAAAATTCAGCAGAAATTGATGGGAATTTTAAAGGTGATGTTCTCTGTGTTCAGACTGTGAAGTCTTGCTTCTAACAGGCAAGTCCCATCAAGAAACAGAAATGAACTTTGAACTTTGTACCACATACAGATAGTTCAGGCTTTGAAATTCAAATACTGAATATTTGATGCTTAAAAAAAATTTAAAAATAAAATGCAAAGCATTCTTGACAAAAGACCTAAGCAACCTGCTCTAATTCTGAAGTGAGTCCTTTGGTACATGGGACTTGTTGGCCTTTTGAGTTTCTTTGCAACATAAATTATTTTGTGATTCAACATAATGGTATTTGAAAAGATTGCAGAATGACTTATTGGAAAATTGCTTTTTGTAGGAATACAGACTTCTGTTTCACAAGTAAGAAGTATGAGGAGATATGTAAGCATTAATTTTGCTTAACTAGGAATTTCACACTGAAGAAGTTGTAGTTCAAATTTATAAGCCAATTGTAATTGATTTTTTATTATAAATATATGCTCATCTAGTATTTGAAATGCACTTTTGCTGCTGATCAGTCTCTATTGTAAAGTTTGTATTTGCAGGGAGAACTAGATCAGGAGAGACAACAGCACGAGGCAATGATTGCTGCCATGAGAGAGGAGGAAAAGTTCAAAGTTGACAGAATGGCACGTGACTTGGAAATAAAATGGACAGAAAATCTTAGGCAAGTTTTTTTTTTTATTCTTTAATAAGAAATGAACTATATATTATAAGCAAATATTCTATCAAATGAAATTTAAAGCAAAGATTTCTGTTATTTAAGATTTTCCCATTATCACTGGGTTCATAATTCCTTCCCACTTCTTGCACCAAGTCCCACTGTATTTTAGTTATTTGACCTTTGTTTTTAGACAGGAATGTAATAAGCTTCGTGAAGAGCTGAGGCTGCAGCATGAAGAGGACAAGAAGGCAGCCATGACTCAGCTGTTGCAGCTGAAGGAACGTGAAAAAAATGCAGCAAGGGATGGATGGCAAAAAAAGGTTGAAGATCTTTTAGACCAGGTAACTATGGTGTCTTTGAGAATTAGAAAGCAATTTAATTGTTGGTGGATCATTACCAACCAAGTAGATTAAATAAACTGTGATATTTGGCTTTAAGGAGAAATTTGTTAGCATGGGGCTTTTTAACCTAATCATGATGAAATATTTTAAATATTATGTGGGTATAACTTTGATTATATGGATGTTGTTCTTTACATTAAATGTGAATAAAACTTTCTGCAGTTTTGAGGGGAGGAGGGAGAGGATGTTGACAGTCTCACCTCTTCACTACAGTAATGTTTTGATTTTGTCTGCTCACCTATTGTGCTGTTAAATATCTACCAATGCTAATTGTTTGGACTTAAGGTATCCCCTATTTTTACAAAGATAACGCTCCTTTATGGGTACAAGAATAACACTGTACAAGTCTCCGAGAAGTCAAAAATGTGTCTGTTTCTATAATACATTTATTACAGCTGTGTCTTAATTGATTTTGGACCTTTTTTGAGTTAATTTGGTGTAAATACTGAGGTTTTTTTTAGTGATAACTCATATTTATAATCTCAGTTATTTTAGATAATTCAAAGAAAATACTTGCTTTGTAGTTTTTCCAAACCATAAATGCTGTAGAGCTGGTTTCTATTGACTCCAGTGTGAAGAAATAGCTGATAATGAACAAATCCACTTTAAAATAAGAGTAACAGATTTTGGAACTCTGATTAAATGACTCTGATTCCAGGGTGTTATTGTGGGATGGCTTTTAATTTGCTGGCTAATTTGTGAAGTTAATAATTGAACGCACACTTGATTATACAGCCTCTCACAGGAGCACATCACTATATATTTTGCTGACAGGGGAACTTAAACTTGTGGTTTAGGCTCATAAAAGCTGGAGGCTTTCAAAGTTTTTGGTCCGTTACTTTTTACAACATGAACATAATAAGAATTGGACTAATTTGGTTTTAAGTTTCACATCACCCAAGTTTAATTTACTTTCTTTATTTCTACCTGTAAATACCATTTTGTCCTGAGAGGGATATATTAGATTTTCCATAGTTTTAATAAACTTTTATCTCTGCCTTTCAGAAATACTATGTTAATTCTAACCTGCAGTTTCATAAAGGAAAATTACTATGTTGCAAATTAACTTCATTTTTCTGCCTGTGCAAGAAATTTTGGAATCAGAGAGCTATCTGTAGTAAGGAGAATTTACTAGAGAATTTTCAGACATAGGAAAAGGTCTCCATATGCAAACTGGTTGTATTTCTCTTTTTTTCATATCTTTTACTGTATCAGAACTGTATGCAAAGAGATTAATAGCATGTGAGGGTTATTTTTTTTTTCAATCCAGCTGTGACTTTTCCATACCACTGTTTGAATTGGATAGGTATTTAATAGAGATTGAGAAGTTAGTATTGGTGTTAGGGTATTAAGCTTTCCTTCTGTAAGAATCTGTATTTTATTCATTACAGCTAGAAGAGAGGGAATTCCAGACCATAGTATAGAAGATGGGTAACTTAAGTCTTGGAGAAATGGATTTGTAGTAAGTTCCTCCTGACTGCAGTACATAAGAAGTCATCTCTGAATTGTAGGGACCTGGATCACAGAGTCACAGACTTGCTTAGGCTGGAAGAGGCCTCAGGAGGCTGCTCAAATCAGTCAGCACTGCATTAGAACCAGGTTGCTTAGGGCTCTCTCCAGTCAGCTCTTGAATAACCTCTAAGGATGAAGATTCCACAGCGTCCCTGAATAATCTCATTAATTATCCTCATAGTGAGCTTTATATTTAGACAGAACCTTATCTGTTTCAGTTTGATTGTAGCCTCTCATTGTTCTGCTGTACACCATTGTAACAAGACTGGGTCCACTTTCTCTGTAACCACCTCATAGGTACTGGAAAAGTATTAAGTCCCGTAAACCCATTTCTTCTTTAGTCTGAGCAAACAGAGTTGACTCAGAAGGATATCTGTTCCAGTCCCAGCCTTGGTGGTAGCTCTCCACTGAATTTGATCAAGTTTATCAACATGTGTCGTGTACCAAAGCTGAATGAGCTGGGGGAGGAGACACAATGTGCCCTCTAGGTGAGGTGCAATAAGCGCCAAGTCGAAGGCACTGATCCCCTCCCTCAAACTATTGCCTGCTGCTACAGCCCAGTGTGCTGCTGGCACTCAGTGCTGCTGTACCACACTGCTGGCTCGTGTTTAGCCTATCAAGGATCTGTGCAAAGCAGATCTGGTGCCCAGTATGGACCAGTGTATGGGTTTGGTCCTTCTTGTGTCAAGGACTTTGCTTTTGTCTTTGCTGAATTTTGTGTGGTTCCTGCCAGCCTGTGCTTAAAACCTAGACAGGTCCTTCTGGATGGCAGCCCTGCCTTTCAATATGTGTTGTCCATTCCATTGTGATGCCCTCCACCTTTTATTCTTCCCAGCTTGATGTCACCCCTCCATAAGGATGTTCCTGTCTCCTCCTCCAGAACTGATCAGGTACTGAAATGAGCAGGTCCTGGAACGCCTTAGGAATTCTACCCTGAACTAGGACTCCCTGAGATATTGCAGTAGGGCTGTGAAATTGTGGATTTGTTACACCCTGGTTTTAAATTGTGGGAAGATGTATTTAAAACCTATTTGAAAGGCATGAAGCCTGTATTAAATTAGGAAGAGAGAGAATCCAGCTTCTCTATCTGCAATTCAGTTTTTTTGCACCTGAAATAGTGGCCTGTTCTGTACCAATAGTATTATACAACGATTTATCAAAACAATACAAGACCTGGGTCTCTGCTAAATAATTTGTAGATCCTGATTTGACAACAAATGTGGCCGATGTGTGTTCTTTATGTTGAGAAACTGTCTAGAGGTTCACCACTTAGTCGTATAATTTCTGTTCATAAAGGTTGAATTCAGAAATTAAGTGCTGATCAATAGAGGTGCAATTTTCTAATACGTGTTGATTCATCTCTGACTTGATTTAAAAACAAGCTACAAAGAAGTGTGTTGCCTAACTCGAAGTATAGGAACAGTTATGTAATCAGAGAGGGCTGAAGGGCTGAAAAAACAGGTTTAAATATAGTTACCTAACCTGTAGAAAAATACAACATAGAATATGCCCACTTGGGAATGCTGCTGACTGGTGCTGGAAAACTGAATGAACAGATGCAGATATAAATGTTAATAAAAAAACCAAACAAACAGTTTCAATAAAAAAAATTATGCTCGTGAAGTGTACTAAGCTGATTTGAGTTTTTTAAATTATGTTATTCTAATCTATAAATTTCTGCCGCTTCTATTTGCTGCCCATTTGATAGGTGGAATCTAGCTCCTGCATAAAGCTAGGTAATAGTTTTGCTTTCATACCAGTAATGCTAAGTGGTCCCTCACAAAATGCACATAGGATTCTTGTTATTCTAACAGTATAGCTTTGTTATGAATAAAATAATTTTCTTGGGATGAAATGCTACTCAACTGATTAAGTGCTTAAGCACATTCTTGCCAGTTGCGAAGCACCATCTACACTTAATTGTGGTTGGTAATTTAACTAGATCAGTGTCCAGAGACTAAATGTGTAGTTTTTATCTCTAATATGAGAAATTATTCTAGAAGACAAAAAAGAAAGTGCTTTTCCCTTTTTTCCCTGTAAATTGCACCAAGTACTACATCAATCCATTGGAGAGTTTCATAATGAAATATGCAGTGAATTCAGATATGCTAGCTCCTTTCCATTCCTCTTAGCTCTATAATGGGGTTTTAACGCTTTTCATAGAAACATTTTACTGCTGAGAAAGCTTCAGCCTGGGCCAAAATAGCTGGAATTTTCTTTTTTTTTTTTTTTTCAAAGCATGAGCATGTTCTCTCTTTTGCCTGTCTGTCTTCTGCAACCTTCAGTTCTGGGCTCTTGGGCAGTGAAACATACAGGTCAAGATTTGTTTTTCTCCTTATCTGCTTTTTCTTGTGATATGTTTTTTTCAGTAAACTGAATCAAGGGTTGTCATTGTGGATGGGCCTTTCTATATTTGAGCAAATATTGTTCTCCCATCTTCCCTACTTTCCAGTAACGTGTTTCAGTAAAGGAAATGTTTTTGTCATTATTTTTTCCCATATGCAGCTTTCCCATTGTTGAGTAGATTCATAGATGGCCATGCATGTGTGACATTCTTCTTTCTTAACTTTGTCAACTTTTCACACTACAGATATGTCTTCTGTTAATGGAAATACCAGTAGTACAGCAAGAATGGAAAAATTTATACTACATGCATTTCCTACTGCAAAGCCTGCTTTTTTGAAAAATACGTTGAGATTTCCTCTTCAGATTTTGCTTCTGTGATGACATGCTCCTTTTTAAACTGTCAAAGTAAATCAGAGAAACTCTGACTTTTATCAAAATGTAAATATTTCCTTCTAATGTAATTATTATTCATATTGTAGTTTTCAGGCAATGACAAACTCAGTTATCACATAGTGGTCTAAAAATCCTGAGTATTCTGCTGTTGATTGATGGAGTGCTGAGAAAAGTCCCTGAGCTCTTGTGCACATCAGTAAATGTTGCCTTTTGATCAGGCTTCATCCAGAGGCAGTTACTGCTCCATCTTTACTTGCCCATATAGAGATGCTTATTGCAGAGCTGATGTGCATCCACATTAGCAAAATCAGGAAACGCCACTTTCTTTCCCCAGCACAAGGATTACTGACCTGCTACACAGCTTGGGTAATCCTTGCATTAGAAAATTTGCTGTCAAATGGATGCTGGAAATTTCTACAAGAAATAACCTGCACATAGCTTGTATCAGTTTCCAGAAAGAAGGGAGATAAACTTTCAGCACAGAATCATTTTACTCGGCTCCCTGTCACTTGATACTGTCCTGAACATCCTGTCTAGAGTCTTGTCTGTCAGAAACAGAGTGGAGGTAAATTTCAGACTAACCCTCCTAATTTGCTTTGGCAATTCTTGTATTCAATGATACTAGTAAGGCTACCATGACATCTAGTGGATGGTAAGAGATGTTGGGAAAGGTTTTGAAAGCACTTAAAAATCTAAAATATGGAAATCCAAAAGAATGAAAAATCATACCAAGGAGGAAGAAAAGAGGGCAACCTGGAATTCAATTCAGGGTAATGTTTTATGAACCGTCTTCAACCTGTTTTTCCAAAGGAGCATGCTTTCTTTGACTGTTGAAAAGTTTGACAGGTTATATACAGCTCTCAAAACTGTGGTCTTAATGGGACTGTGCTGTAACTTATTCTCTGCCTCACAGAGAATTAGGAGAGGTTTTTGGAGTTTCTGCCTAGATCCACTGTCTGTGTGCGTCCTGCCACTCACTACTGGTTTAGAAGAATTGCTGCTCCTGTATTGCAAGTGGGAAACCTGTGTTTTAAACAGGTTTGAAACTGCTTCACATGGGCATGTGGATGAACTTATAGTTCAGACTCACTGCAGCCTTCAGAGGGCCAACTACTGAGGGTGCTTCCCCTGGTTTCATGACTTTATACTTTTTACCAAGGAATCCCTCTTGTTCTGTTGATGTGATCCTGATGATGAGTTGGTGCATTTGTCCACATTGGTAATTGTAGTGTTGTCTGAAGCCTGGGCATGAAAACAAGTGCCTAACATTCAGCTGTTCCTTACAAGCCTTTGGTTTTGGGGAACCTGTTCAGCCCAGACCACACCTTCATCCTTTTTTTTACTCTTTGTTTAAAAGATTCTGAATATAATGGAGGAAATTCATTAAAGACCATTTACAATTAAAAGGTGCTCAGCAAAGCAGGCAAATAAAAGCAACAGAACAAATCAGTGTTTTCAAAGTATTTTCAGTAGGGATACTAACAGGTGTGTGTTTTACAATAAATATCTTACTAGACTTCTCTCTTTTGGTTCCTTCTTAATTTTTTTTCTCCCATGGTGCTGTGTTTAATCCAATTAAAAATGTATCTTGGCTAATAGTTGATATTTTCACATCCAAGGAAACCTGTCTACCTGATCCTAAACTTCTAATTGAAATTTAACGTCATGAGTTTTTGTTTGGCAGTAAAACTGGAGGAGATGGAAAGGCTTTTAATTATATTTGTCAATGGATGAAAAGAACTTGAAATTCTTAGTACTGTGCATGAGTAAAAGTTTAATTTGAGATTTGGAACTTCACACTTCCAAAAGTGATAATAGAAATCTAAGCCAATTCCAACAGTAATACCATCCCCAAAACAAAATTTTAATCCTAAATTTATGTATATTTTTCCCTTAAATGTAAGATAAAGACTTTGGCAAGCACCTAGTTTTAAAACACTTCCTTAGCTTCTTTGCTCTGTACTTCCTCGAGTAGCTTTTGCTTTTGGTTCAAAACCGATGAAAACAGCAGCTGGAGGAATGAGAGAGAACTTACCAGGTGGGGCAAAATTTGTTTGAGATTCAGCAGATTATTAAAATTCTAGATTAAGGGCAGTTATACTTCTGTGGTCCTGGAAAAAATAGTCAAGGTGTGTATATAATCTTTAAAATCCTGACAGCATTCTGACAAATAAATGAATGAAGCTCTAGTCACTTTCCAAAACCTTTAAAAATTATCGGGACATTCAAATGCACTTGTTTTTCCTCTGACCATTGAACCTGCAGTTTGTTGGATTAAAAAAGTGTGTTCTAAACTCCAGACAGATACAAATCTGCAAAATAACTAGGCCAACCTGTGCCGTTCCATGATTTTGCCTAGAAGTTTGACAGATTCCTAGAACTGGAAAAGAGGGGAACTCCCATCTTTTTAAAGCAGCAGGGTAAGTTTCCCACCCTCTGGCAACCTGGAGATAGCACCTTCCCTTTGGAGTGGCTTCAAAACCAGGAGGAAATCAGGACTAATTAGATCCCAGAGATTATTAAAGATTTCAGAATGCCTTTTGTGTACCTCATTTTCCTCATCAGAAAACTGTTGAGTTTTGAGATAGGGAAAGGGCTCTAAATGCTGCTTATTTCTTATCAGAGAGGGCAAACTTTGATGTAGCTCTGCAGTTCCTAGCGTGTCACAAGCCTCGAGCCAAGTACAAAACGTTGTAGTAGCAAACAGCTGCTTTCCAAATCTCTGCGGAGTCATCTGCCACGTAAGCACTGCGCAGCCAGAGACTGCACATCTGCTGACAAATCAGTCCTTCTCTTCAAAGACCTATCCCGAGGGAGAGTTTTAGGGTTGTTGTTGCCATTATTAGCTGGATAAAATGGGCTTATGCCAAAGGTCCCTCCGGCTTCTGTGCAAGGCACTTCAGAAACTCATTTCCTTTACTGATGTCTGATGGGTGCACATATGATTTGTTCTTCAGGAAGGTAAGCAGCATCTCTGGGAGGTCATTGTTAAAGTGAAGGAAAGACTGTGTGGAAATCTAAATCTGCTTTGATTAAACAGATAAAGTAGGGGCTTTCCTAGTTAGGGTCTCAGGTTTTGCACAAGAATTCCTGTTTGCCAGCAGTGTTTTGAAAATTCAGTAAACCATATAGCCAAGTCAGGTTGTGACACAATGTGACATTGAAATGTAAGTGAAGGAAAAGTGTTACATAACTGATCTTTGGGTGATATGAAGACTGATGCAGAAATTAAGTGTCAAGCCTCTCTAATCTGGTTGAAAGTAATTTCTGGTTCAGAGAAACCGTGAAACAAGAGAACTTCCATGCATTCAATAAGTTAATGTCCTGCAGGAAACAAGGTAACTGAATAAAAATGTGATAATGTCACTGGTGCAGTAAATGTCCTTGAGGAAAATGACACCATTTCATCACTAAGAATGGCCCCTGTGACAGCTGTGATGGGAACACAAACAATGGTTCGTAACAATAAGCAAACACAATGCTTGAATAGTTTCAGATCACTAAATCTGTTCTTTACTGCGACATCCATTTGCCCAACTAAACTGAAAACTCATCCCTTCTAGGAGAGATGTTGAAAGAGAGCTGGGAATTCCAGTCTTATTAAATTGTTCCATTATTGCTTGCAAAGTCTTTCAGTCCTGCTGAGTAGCCTGCAATGATCAGCAGGTTCTAAAGATGCTGCATATAAAGATGCAGATTCCATTCTTTGCTGCATCTCTGCTCTTCCTCTGGGACATGATGCAGCTCTCTTGGTTGCATCTGAGGCTTAGCTTTGCATTTGCCGAGGGTGGAGAAGATAATACCTCTACTGAAGAATCCAACAGCAAAATCAAGTGAAATCAGGTTAGCTAATACATATATACAGCAAGTAGAGATGTGTTTTCACAAGTTTCTGTATTTTCAAGAAGTAAATTAATTCACTTGTACACCCCCTAGATTTCAAAGAGAATTGAGCAAAGATTTCTTATACCACAGTAACATCACAAATGAAGTCTTGAATTCCAGCCTGTAGAAACAGAGTGATAGTTAAACCCACCTTCTTCTTTGTTTTTTAATCATTACTTTTCCCCATCATAGATACACAGACAGTAATAATTATGCCTGCATTCTTTTTTGGTTCTTAACAATTATTTTTTTCCAGAACATGGGTGGACCTTGCTATGGAAGTACTCATAAGGATGTCTGGAATTTTTATGAAATTTCTTAATAACACTTAAACCAGTGTTATTGTGGAGTTCAGCATTCTGAATGTGTTCTGTATACGTTTGAATGTGGAGCTACATCTGATTAAATTGCTACAGGTTTTGCTGGAATGAGCCCCAATTCCAACTGACTAGCCTATACAATTCTCTTTTTATTTTGAACTTCTCTTCAGTGTAGTGTAATGAGAACTTTTCTGCTTCAGGTGTAAAATCTAAGTATTTCTTAGTTGGACCACAGTGCTGGATAGATGCATCTACCAATATAAAATCCCAAATGTTTTAAAAAGTGAACATTTATTTAGCAGGAGATCATTCCTGCTTGTAACAGCTTTCCCCCTAAACAAACCAAACAGATGGTAAAGGAAGCACAGAAGAATTGAGTAGATTTGTTCAGATGGGCAGTGTCAAAGTCAGAAATTAGGTGTTGAAATCAGAGCTGTTAGATGCTGGTCTCTTGCCGTGTCTGCTGGAGTATGATGCCTCCTAGTGTTCCACTCTTGCTTAGAACTCTCTTTCAATTTTAATAAGCTCATTAAGGAGATTTCACAAGAACGTATTCTTATGTTATGTCTTTTTTTTAGATTCGTGAGACTGAATGACAATTTCTTTTTGTATTTTGGCAAAGTGTTATCTAATAGTTCCCACCTATAGGCTTTCAGACTGGTGTCAAAATGCCTGCTGTCTCCTGTAGAAAGCCATCTTCTGGACCAACCTGTGAGAAAAGGGAAAAGTGGTCATGCTGAGTTTGAAATTACTCTCACTTAATTTCTGATGACTCTATTCTGTACATATGTGTGTGTGCTTATCTACATGATTCATATTTATAGACACACAGGCATTTTTATATAAATATGAATTATGTATATTATTTGTATGATCAATATTTCACAGAGCATTTACTTGGCAATACATTGGGATAAGTGGTACATTAGGTCATTTTATTGCTGGAGACTCAGGAATAGTCTTTTATGTACCCATTTGGTTCTGAATTTTAAGAAAGATGAAAGAAGTATTTTAATAGAAATGTCTTCATGAAAGACTATACTCATTTTCTGCCCGTTAGCAGTGAAATTTGATCTTTAATATGATGTATTTAATATGCTTATGATCTTTAAGAGACAGCTGATTGTTGATTGTGCCCTTATATAGCATCTGTTCATGTACTTAATGATTTCTTCACAAAATTATTTTTTCATAAAGGAGAAGAGAAAACAAATTGATAACTTCAAAATAATAGATGTGTAATATGTGTCTATATAATAACATTATATTAAAGAGATAATGCTATACTGTATGTCAGAAACATAACATGGTAAACCACATCATTCTGTTCTGTGTTCAGTAGTTTATAGACTAAGTCAAAGCAACATACTCATATTTTTTCCAGATGGCTTTCAACTTATTTTTCTCTGATCAAATTATAATTAATGTTCTATGTTTACCCTTCCTTCCTTATCCCTTTTTCTTTTACCTAGTTGATTTCTGAATGTTTCCCTTTATTCCTGTGATCTTTCCTTCATAGCGGCACTGTCTCGGTGAAGCTTTACATAAATCTATCAGCAATGTAAGTGACTTGCACTTACAGCTCGTGAACAGGGCATGCTTGCACTAGTCAGCCTGCATATCCTGCAGTTCTGCTTTGCAGCTTAAGCCCGTGAGATGGGAGATGTGGCAATACTTGAGACGAGAACACGTGCTGCTATCAAAAGCTTGTGTCGTGCATCCCCTCGTGTGTGTGACTGTGTGTGTGTCACTGGCATCCAGCACTGTGTGCGTAACGTGAGCAGCATCTTTGTGTCATTGTCAACGCAAGCAAGCTTGTGGGCAGTGCAGATGTGTATTGCAGAGCATTCTACAAAGCATGGGATTGGTGCTCTATTGTAATTTGCAGTTTTGCAGTGTAATTCATAATTGTAGCCAAACTATTATATTTTTTTCTTTAATTCTCATTGATGTTTTTAATGTGTTGAAAACCTGGGATAAAAGTATTGGAAATTCAGAGAATAGCTGTTTTCTTTTGAATCCTCAGTACAGAGGTGTACGGTAAGGGTTATCCAAAGACATACAAAAAGAGGCACTGATGTTCTCAAATGTGCTCTTAAGGATATCAGTCTATACACTGAAAAATCAAAATAATATTTAAAATCACATGCTTCTTTAAAAAGTGATATTTTTAACTTTTGTACTTTTCAACATCAAAACAAATTATTTGAAGGGTAGACTAATCTGACTTGCTTGCTAGAATCATTTAATCCTCATTGTCCTTTATTTTCTGTGTAGTCTATTGATGCAAATAGACATCTCCAGACATTGACTCATTTCAGGCTGTGGTTTTGCAGTCACTTCAATCTGGTGGAAGGATGAGCTGCTCTTGTCTATTCCTGATCTCTTCGAAGATGGCTTCCTGCCCAGCTGTCAGACTTCTCTTGGTCATCTCAGTTAAAATGTTTCCTGCATTTCCAAGACAGAAATAAGAGCAAAATCGTTTTTCCCTTGGCCCGTGCTCAACCTGTTTATAAATTATATACTCATAATTTTCAGAATTTGAGGCAGGAACTTAAGTGAGAGAGAGATTTAACTTTAAGGCAAAAACACATTTTTTCATGTTGTTTTAATAAAAAATTGCCAAAGTTACCGTGGTTGACTCCATTTGACTGTTATCATGAAAGGCTTGTTAGAGTGTGATCATTAAATTACCTGAAGTTCTGCAGGTCTGGGTAGGATTTCCTGTAGAATTTTACATCCTGGTGGCCAGGGTGAACAGGACATGGCAGTGGTGAGAAGCCTGAGGGACAGAAACGTGGTCAAGGGGACAAGTAAGAATGGGCTTACAGGTAAAGGACCAGGTAGGTGTGAGGTTACAGGAAGGTGGGAAGGAGAGAAGGGCCCAGTAGTGAACGTGGGATGAATTAGAGTAGATGGGGATGTGAGTAGGCCAAAGGAAGTTTAGGTAAAATAGCTTATTTTTTTTCCTGGAGAAGGAAGAGAATAACACATTGCAGTACAAGAGGATGGTGCATATATGAAAATTCACAGCTAGCCATGCTGGTGTAAACTCACCACTTCAGTGGAGTGAGTTTCTAAGGGTGGAGAGAAAAAATACAGTATGCTGTTACCATGGTGAAGGTAGGTTACCAGTAGAGTTACACTAATGCTCAAAAGACTTTCTTTTATAGGCTGTTGATAAACGAGTAAGGTAGGAAACTTTGCAGCTTATAAAAGCTTATTCAGAATAGAATAGTTGTACAAGGCCAAGGGACTTGACAATAAAAGGGCAGATGAAATGCAGTGTAGATAAGTGCAAAATGATACACAAGGAAAAAAATGGTAACTTTTTTTGTAAAATGATGACCTTACCTTGACCTGTTACAACTAGAAAGTAGATTTGGGGACTATGATATATAATTCTATGAAAACATCACCTCCATGCTCAGTAGGAGTTTCTAAAGCAAATAAAACTTTAGAATAATAGGAGAGAAACAGAGAACATAAATGTAAAGCCATATAAATCACTACATAAAAACAGAGTTTGCTCTCATTTCGAATAACTTGTGCTGTTTTGGACTCCTAATCTTAAAATATAAATAGTAGAAAAGGGGTAAAAGTAGGAGAAATGTGATCATACATATGAAATAATTTTCCTAAAAGAAGCAACTCATTAAGCTAAAGCAGTTCAGTATGGCAAGGTTTGTAAGGAGGGAAATGATGGAGAGCTATAGAAACATGAGTAAAATACAACAAATGAAAAGGCAACTTCTTTTGACTCCTTTCCATTACAAGTATTGAAGATGATAATTTCAAATAGGCAGATCTGCATGGAACTTCACCCAGGATATTACAGATACTGAAAACATTAATAGGCTCAGATAATGGTTGTTATTATTTCTTCTATAAATCTGCTCCAAAACACCTCTTCTGGTTAAAGAAAGATTTGTAGTTCCAGGTAGACTATAGAGTCAAGTTCCCTACATCTATGCCATGGCTTTTTTTTCTAAGGTAATCCTGATTGGATTTCTGGAGGCAGAACCAGAGATCAGACAAAACTTTGGTCTGACACTGTACCGTTTTTTATATGAAATTTATATTTAGTGCATTTAGTAAAAGATTTTGTAAAACATAGTGCTGGCCTTCCCTACACTCCTTTAATAGCTGCTAATCTCTTTCAAAGGTGCCTGAAGTACAAATTTATACAGTGTATGTTAAAGGTAGAGTGTATATTCCCAGACATAAAGACCTGGTGAATCTGAGATACAATGAGCTATGCTTATTTAATTTAAATTAGTTTGATTTTTGTTTTCTTTTGTTTTACTGCTAATTTTTTTTCTGTAGCTTTTTTCTTTCAAATCTGCTTAAGCTGCGTCTTTCTGAAAAAAAACCCTAACCCACATGTTTAGCAGCAATGTTCATGCTAGAAGTTGTACTTGGTATGCTGCTGTTAGTTTTTTGCTAAGTGGTGGATTTAATGTTCTCTCACTCAATAACTTGATGTGCAATGTCGTTACATAATGACAAAATTTGACATAATTAAAGATATGCTGAATCAAATGACACTATCAGACTTTCATTTACAGTTCTGTATTATACAATGCTCTGAGACTTGAACAGTATCCTTACTGATTCCAGTTCCTTTTCACTTCACAATTTTATTTTCCTTCCTTTGAGTCACTGTAGCAAAGTTCTCTTTTGGTTAAATCTTGTTTCCAGGTCTGGTGGGTATCTCTCATGTTTGGCAATAAAGGGAATACAGGTTTAGTACTCTTAGTCTGAAAAGATGCTATCTGATGTGGAGAACAAAGTATAATACTATTATAAAAAGGAAATGGGACTAAAAGAGTAATATAGTGTACTATAATACTAGCTGGATGAAAAGCATAGTTTGTAAAACCAGGTATTTCTAAGAAAATTAGTTATTTGTGACTCAGATTATTTAGATCTTGGAAACAAGCATAAAAGTCACTCTCATAGTCTTACCAAACTAACAAAAAAGTGTGTGATGGGAAATCCATAAAGGGTTACTTTTTATTTGTAATGTTAAGTGGTAGCATTTCTTTCTAAATGATAAGACCACTAGTATGGTAGGAGTGTAGCATACAAAAAGATACAAAAAGCAATGTAGAATTCACAGGCTGTCCTCCCCTATTCCAAGTGCAAGTTTACCCTTGCAGTATGGACGTTCTCCTGTAGAATAGTTTAGCAATCAAGTGTTTTATTTCAGACCTTGATAGTGTCATTTTTTTTGATCTTTTATATAAAATTTTAATATTTTCTAATTTGGCCATTAAAAATTGTTTTACAGGTACTGCTGCAGTATGAACTAACCAATATGATAACCCTTACAAAACCACTAAAATGTCATTATTATATCTCTGATTATATATCTTATAACATTAACAACAAATTTAGTAGATGGATGACATTGCTTGTCTCTCTTTTAGCTAATGCTCTTGCTCTAAAATCTCAAATGTTTTCTGCTTCTGAATGTCTTCTTAACAGCTGGTGTTAGTATTACTGACTAACGAATATTTGCTGTTCTGTTGTGAGTTAGATCTCCTTACTGAAGCAGAATCTGGAGATGCAGCTTTCCCAGTCACAGAGCTCTTTGCAACAGCTACAAGCCCAGTTCAGTCAGGAGCGACAGAGACTGACTCAGGAGATCCAGGAATTAGAAGAAGAGCATCAGCAAAGGCATAAGTCACTTCAGGAAGCCCATATCCTTGCCTTTCAAAACATGGAAGAAACAAAAGAGCAAGAACAAAAGGCATGTTCATATGGTTATTCCAAATTCTGTGGAGAATATTGCCATTTTACCATTTTGTGTACACAGTTGGAATTAGTAAAGAAAGTATCTGCGTAACCATTGAATTTCCTTTTCAGCTGATATATTGCAGTAATACTGTTATCCAGTTAAATCTGAACAAGATTTACTGAAAATCTTTTCTAATACTGATATTGTTTCATGTCTTGCTTTAAATGCACATATATAGCTGTCTGTATATATACATAAAATTATTATTAATACATGTGTTTCTTTATGATAGATTGACATTGTTACCCTTGATGTTATATTCTTGTTTTGATTTTGAGTAGAAATTTTCCATTGTAGTTAATTTTGCATGCATTTTCTTTCAATAGACTCCTTGGAAATGTATTTTTTATTTTCTGTTTGTTAAAAATTGTGTTAGCTATGTTCTGTGACTTGCAAGGTAATTTTCATACCCCACTCAAGATACTTTTCTAAAACCTTGACAAAACCAGCTTTAAAATTGGAATTTTGATAATGCATGGTACATAATGGGGAGAGTATCTACAGGTTTTTTTATTTTCAGCTTCAAAATGTGCCTTTGCAATCAGTTTCCCCACTATGTGCCCTGAAGATCAGAAGGTGATTTGTAACAGGAACATTATGCTTCATACAGTTCCATAGGGAGTAAACATGGGTGTCCTTTGGGAGCAGAAGTCCCCAAATGTGTGCACACTAAACCCATCTATGAATCTGCACCTTTTTACATTTCTTGCTTTTGTAGATATATCCAAGGATTGTTTTTTTTTCTCTTTTCCAGCTGTGAGCCAAAGGGGTTTTGTGCACAGGTAATCTTGGTAACCATCAACATGTGAAAAGAAAAAATACGTTAGGAGGATAAGAAAATATGAGTAATACTAGTGCATTTTTTTTTCCTAGAGTATGTCAATCCCTGCTTTTTGTTTCCAGTTGTTTATTGTGTAATGTTTTATAAATTCTCAAAGTGTAGAACAAATTTTGTCAATTTTGATTTCATAGGAATTAGAAGAACGTTTACAACAGAAACACTCAGAAGAACTTCATGCTCTGAAAGAAACACATAAACAAGCCATGGAAGGCTTTAAATTGGAGATGGAGCAGGAACTTCAGACTCTACGATTTGAGCTGGAGGATGAAGGAAAAGCTATGTTAGGTATACTATTTTCAAATTTGAAAAGGAGTCCAAAACCATGGTTTCTACTTGTGCAAATATACGTGTGTGTGTGTGTGTGTGTGTGTGTGTGTGTGCGTGCGTATTATAACACTGTAGTGTCTCTCTGAGTCATTCAGTGTTGACCTAAGTATTCCTCTTAAAATCACTATAAGCTTTAACAGGTAAGCCTAGACTCTTCACTTGTGAAATATCTCACCCTTAAGACTCATTCGGAAGGAGTAAGTGAGCAAAGTTCCTGATGGAGAACTGATGTTTTCAGAAAACTGGAATAAAATACAGAGCAGTTACTTAGCTGATGCGAAGTGTGTTTTAGGTCAGCAGCAATGCTAGATGGAGCTGGACTGTCACTATTAATTAATGTAAACATGTCCAAATTAAACTCTTCTGTTTGTTTGTGGTAACCAGCTTCCTTGCGCTCAGAGCTCAACCACCAACATGCAGCAGCTATTGACCAGCTGAGGCACAACCATCAGCAAGAACTGGTAGCTGCCAAAATGGAGCTTGAAAGAAGCATAGAACTCGGCAGGCGACAGGTAGGAGGCATGGCTGGCAACTGGCTGTGAAATGGCATGATTAATATTCATTTTTCCCTTTGCTGGAGGCAAGAACTGTTGTGAACAAGCAATAAACATGTAATCTTTCAAAATCATCCAGCACCAGCAGCTACTGAGTTCCTCTCGGTTTCCTAAACTTCTTTGGTTAGCTTTTTCTGCCTTCTACAAACCTCACTGAAAGCCTAGAAAAGGCTCCCATGTCCAGGTAGTTTCCTCTCAGAACTGTGCAGCCATCTGGGAGCACCTTGGCTTACCATGAGAGGCAAGTGCCCATTCTTGCAAAATTATACTCATCCTCAGCTGCCAGCAGGAAGGAAAAAGCTGTTTCTCTTTGAAGACTAAGAGATATGGCAAAAGAAGTGGCTGCTTGTAATCAAATGATTGCTTCAGACTGAAGAAAAAAGTACTCAAAAAACCCACCAAAAACAAACCTCCAAAGCCAGTATGAACTACCTTTGCTTTTAGTAGCATACTGATAGATTCACCTTTTATCTTCTATTTTTCATTTTATGCACAATCAGTTTTTCTTCTAGCAGCTAAAAATTCAAAGCTTAAGCTCTACTGAAAGCCAGACTTCTGGAAATAAGAGGATCAGAAAATTACCGCTTCATTTGCCTCTATAGTAGGCTTTTCAAGATTAGGCACTGATACTCCAGCACCAAGGAGGAAGAGTAGGTTTAGAAATATAGTAACAGAGTTAACAGGGTTTGTTGGACATAGCCTTTACACAAAAACAGAGACAGTCAAAGGTGAGCCCTTTTTTAGCTATTCCTTGCTGGTTTAACAGTGTGAGCACCAGAGGCAAAAACATGGTGCTGTCATGCAGGGTTTAGGAGGATATAGTTTCTCATGTGTTGTTTAAACCCAGAGTCTGACACCTAAGTGAGAGGTCAGAAAAAAAAGTTTAAATGACAAGAACTGGTGTTTCATCCAACCAAGCAGGATGTACTTTTTGTCTCAGTATAATGATCTGCTAAACACAGGCTTTGGTTGTAGTGAGGGCAAAGCAGTTACTGAGGTTTCCTATGTTGAAATGCTCATCAGTTCAAGGATCAGAGCTGAATGAGATGGAGAGTGGTCTGATCAGGATGATTATATTTGCTACTTTTTGAAATATTTGTATGTATGGATGTCAATTTTTCCTCTGCTTTTTCTGACAACTCTAACATAGTCTTTATATAGGAACATATGTAGTTATTTTTAATTGAAAATTAAATTCGTGCTCTAGGATATATTTGTCTGGTTTCCTGGAGGCATAAAGGCACAAAACACAATTATACATGAAACTACTTTGGAGTATCTGCTGATTTTCTCTGTGCAAACTATATGGTCATTAATTATTGTGAAACTGTAAGTGGAATAGATGCAAATAGAAAACTCTGAAAAAGTTGTTTTCATTTCAAACTTTTCAAAACCAAGGAGACTCATTATCAAAGCCACTGGAATGTGCTCCAGCTGAGTTTTCCAGATATTAACTTCGCTGAAATTTCTTAGGCAAGAAAAAAAAAGACTTTTCTTGATTAATTAGACACAATATAAATATAACATAAACTATTTAACACATGTTCTGCTGTAAGATATCTATGACCTTAGTATATATTTGTAAGATAGGAGAGTTCTGAATCAGTTTTTGTTTGTGCAGGGCATACATCTTGAGCAATTTTCTCCCACTGAATGGGTCTGTAAGGAAAAAAAATATTTCTCTGGATCGGACAAGGCAGACAAAGCGAAATGCCCATGCCCTGGATTGTAGTGATACCTGATTTTTTTTCTTATATGTGTGGACAAAGAAAAATGTGATGAGCTACACCAATTTCAACAGGCAGTGAATAATGAATTTTAACTTTTCTTGCAAGTGGAAATAATTTATTACATAACTTTGATTTCTTCTTTCTTTGTACTTTTGCACAATAAAAAAAGCCCTTTGCTTTGATTATAATTTGTGTCAGCATCAAAAACTGAAAATCTTGTCTATTGGATGGAAAATTCTGCTCAGCGGTTGTCTTCTAAAAGCTGGTATTGTAGGCATCACCAATGAGAAACAATTCTACTAAAATGTTTTTTTCTGCTGCTGCTTATATCATAGGAAAAAGAATTTTTATGCCGAATATCAGATCTACAAGATGAACTGAGACACCGAGACCATCATATAGCTGAACTGGACAAAGAGATTCTGCATCTTCATGAAAATATAAGTGCATTGACCAAGGAATTAGAGTTTAAAGGGAAAGAAATTCTTAGAATACACAGTGAATCCAACCAACAGATCAGGTATGAATTTTTCCACTCTAAATTCAAACCTGTATTGTTTCACTTACTGTTTTACTTAAAAAAAATTACCATAAGTAGTTTTAAATTTATCCTCCTAATTAAGTCATGTTACATATCATTTAGTCTTCTTTAGTAAAGCTGTGCCCTTTACTAGTAAAGTTAGTGATGATGCTGTGCAGTTAAGTGGCATTTCAGTGACACATTTTGGCATATTTTAGTAGCAGTTCACTCAAGTGTTGGTTTTTGGTGGTTTTTTTCCTTCAAATTCATTGTTTGTTTATTTTAAAAAGCATTAAAGGAGATGCATTTTCATGAAATAAGCTAGAAGATTGGAGAACAGTAAGTAGTAAGCTTTGATAAATTAGTAATTCCTTCTGTGTAGTCTGATATTATGTAAAAGCCATTAGAAGCATGGCAGAAAATCGTGATGACCAAAAAAGTCTGATTTTAGAATAACTTTTTTTTTAACAAAAACTAAATTAAACAGGATGCATGAGCAAGATTTAAGCAAGAAACATGAAAAAGAGCTGGATGTCTTGACAGCAGATCACATCAGAGAGAAACAAAGCATGCTGGCAGATTTTAATAAGACCCAAGAGCTGCTCAAGGAAATTAATTCAGCTTTACAAATTTCGTAAGTTTTGTTGCATTAAAAAAAGTTGTATGTAGCTGCGTTTGAGTGAATAGCTTACTCTGGTGTCCATAAGTTCCTGAAGATACTGCAGAGATGCAGATGTACAAATACCTCAATAAAGTATGGGGGCTAATCTTGCATTATTTAGGCAACACAATTCTATAATCTTTAGGGGAATGTAGTGAGATAAATTGTTAAGGGTATGAGACCAAAAAATTTCAGGTAGGAAAGATTAAATCTGTGCACTTCCTAGAAAACCAGAGAAAACTTTATTTCAAATGGTTTCTTTCTCAAACTTTAATAGATCTTTTTTGAGAACACTAGGATTTCTTCAAAAAGTTTATAAACAGTACAGTATTTACTATTACTAAGAAGTGAGATTGTAGAATGAGTAATGCAAACATTTTCAGGTTTGGTAGCATAAAGAAAATTAATGTCTGAAATGGATTATATGAACATAACAATAAGAGAAGGCTAAAGAGTTTGTCTAATTCAAAATGCCACCAGGGATTAGACCACCTAATGGTGGCAGAAGTGATGTAATAGTGTGTCACCAGCCAGTGTTCTCCTGTCTTCCACATCCTTCATTCTCTATCTCTGTGAAGTTACCCATTTGGTCACAGCTTCTGGCTCTGGTTTTGTAGCACATTCAGGGCTTCCTGCCACAGTTGTCATTAAGGGATTTGTATTTGCAGCATGGAAGATTTATGGCAGAGAGAAGAAACTGGTTTTAATTTTTGATAGAAAGCTTTTCTAAGTATCAGTTACAAATGGACAGTAAAGCCAAAATGCATCTTGCTTTTTCTGGATAATGAGCCCTCAGAAATTGTCTTCAAATAAAATGGTTATAAAATTCTAGTTTTTGTAATTGTCCACATGCATGCCCTGATAAATGCAGTACCTTGTCATTTAGTAAATTGGGTGTAAGCTACCCCTTGTTTGCTGCATTTATTTATGAGAAATAGGCCTATGAGCAGCCATCAGAACTGTTTTTGGAACTGTTTACCCTAAATGTTCTCTGCATTAAGTTGTTGGCTTCTCAGTGTCAGTGAATTTTCTGAATTTAGCTGGTTTTCTACTCCTTGCTCTTGCTCAATTTAGAGCTTTGAGGAAGCAGCCACTGGCCTAAATCAGCAAATATCATCCAGGGTGCCATGACCTGGCTTTCAGTATGTTATTTCTCTATTTAAGCTGAAACAAGAAGCTGTCCAAAGAGGATACTATGTAGAAAAGCAAACAAATTTTAAAAACCAAAACTAAACTAAACAAACAAAACCAAAACCAACAAAAAAAAAAACCAAAAACAAAACACAAAAACACACACCCACACATACCCCACCAAGTCAGGGAAGTTTTATGCAGCTGTTTCTCAAGTAAACATTCCCAGGTTCTACCTCATCTAAAGCGTGGCCTCGTGAATGTTTGTGAAATGGAGAATCTGTCTTGGAATATTTGAGAGTGGGTGTCATTAATGAGGCTCTACAACTAAAGTCTTTACATTACAAATTATCTATTTGAAACTGAAAATAAAACCAGTTCTCTGAAGTATATGAAGAAAAAAATGACAGCTGTGTGTAACTGTCTACTATACTCTGGGGAATCTATGTACAATAGCTTAACCCAGCATAAAAAGTATGCACAAAAATGAAGCCAGCTGAGGCTATTTCTGTTCTGCTGAGTCAAATGCCCTCTCTGCAAGTAAAAACAATCACGTTGTTCTCATTCATATTGTTTTATGTAAATACATTATATAATCTCCTCAGAATATGTACAGGTTATTTGAAGGTAATTAAATTATCAATATAATTTAATGTTAACTGCTATTTCAACTGCAAATCAAAGTAAAAATATCATAGTTGCTTTTGAAGAGAAAATATCTGAAGTGAAAAATTATATCTGCTTCTAGGTGTCTTCAGTTTGTTTCATTCTTGTGGAATTAAGCTTGACCTGATTTAGATGCAATTTAATTAATAGATTTTTCCCACCATTTGATTGGAATTTCTTTTCCTTTTTCACTAAGTTCGTTAAATTTCCCGAATCTGTTCTGATACTTGGTTCACTAATCTACATGAGGACTGAATATGTGAGAGACATATTTTAGTACTTTCCTTTGAAACTATATTTAGCATCGTGAGCATGTTACTATTTAAAAGGAGACACAATAATTTGAAACTGTCATGTCTTCAAAACTTGTTCTTTAAGAAAAAGGGATATTTATGAAGTTATTTGTACAATTCCTCTCTCAGTTGGCTTATTTCACTTCTCTCCTTTAATGCTTTCCCACCCAGCATTTCAAATTTCCTCCTAATTTTTTTATTTCAAATGTTGATCAGTTGTTACATTAGATATCCTAGTATCCAAGTGTTATTCCTTTTGTTTTTCAGCTCATTCCTTTATTTCATCTCTAATGGTACTAAGTAGCTTTTGTGGAGAGGAGTTAGTTACCTATTAGTCTTCAATGTTCTTGGGTATCTTCTGTTCCAGTATGTTCCACATGAACTGAGGAAGACACTGTAGTTTTGAATGTCTTATTTTTAGCCTCACTTACAAGTGGTCCTTTTCAAAAATGCAGTAGTGCATGCACAGGAAGGATGTTAAGTTTTTAGAATGTTCCCTAGATTATTAGTTATTAGAGCAAAAGTTACCGTTATTGAGGTTTCTTTTGTTTGTTTTGTTTCTTAACTATCTAAAGTGGAAGGAGAAAATAGAAATTCATTTCCTTCAAGGTGGTAAGAAAGTAATAAGTTTTTACTCCCTGAACTCTCTTTTGTACTTATCAAAAATGTGACTATTCACTCATCATTTAACACTGGATCAGGCTAAAGGGGATATTCTTCTTTTCTATAAAGTTTAGAAGAAATGGAAGAAAAATACAAAAACAGAGAATCAAGACCAGAAGACTTGCAGCTTATCTCAGAACTGAAAGACCTAATTGCAGAGCGGGACCAACTCATAAAGAAATTGATTGTAAGACTTCTGTGTTCTCTTGGTGTAGTATCTTGGCAAATACAAAAGTTAATCTGATTCAAAGTGTTTGAAATGTATTTAAAGAACTAATCCTGCTAGCATGTTATACATATTCTTTGACACGTTATTCCTCTGGTTTCAATGACTCATAATAGTAAAACTAATTAGATACAAAATCAAGCATAAGACATTATTACAAGAAGTATTTTGCTACATCCTTTATCAGATGTCTCCTGCCTCCAGTCCTGGGACAAGCCAGCCATATAAGCCATGTAAGAAATAGTTTTTTCTGTGAGGTTTGTAAGACCAAGATCCTGACCCACTGAACTTCCCAAATTCAGAGCAGAGCACAACACCCTGACTTGGGTTAGCCTGATTAGATCCCAATTAAGAAGGAAGAAGGAATGAGGAAGTCAAAATTGATTGAAGATCAAATATAACTATACTGAATCTTTTGCAGTACATAATCCATTAGGCTGTGCTCACTCTCAGGACCACAGAACTGCATAAATAGAAATTATTTAGATTAATCTATATAATAATACAGAAACATAAAATGCAATTTTTAGAATTACCATTTAATTTTAAAATGTAAGCATAAATTTATTTGAGAACATTTTACAGGCAGATTTGGCCACTAAATGATTGAAAATGCATAAAAAGGAGTTTCTATCTGTTGTTCTTTTTAGGAGGACAAAAAATTCTATCAGCTGGAACTAGTAAACAGGGAGACTAACTACAACAAAATGTTTAATCCAAGCCCTAATGTTGGTGTTATTAATCCATTGGTGAAGGTATGTTCCATGGACTTCATTGCTAAAGTAAAGAAAAAGAAATCTAAAGATATAGTAAAAATAAAAGATATATGTGTATGTGTGTGTGCCTGCATCTATACCTAAATCATTCTTAACAGACATGTTCAAAATAAGGAACATAGTTTTCCATTTGTCTACTTATTTTTGTGTAGGTTTTCTCCTTTTGTGTTGTTGAGGGATCCACTGATGCTGTTGCCCTGGTTTTCTTGACATGTGTGGCATAAAACACAGTTCCTTATCACAAAACTGCAAATTTAAAATGGAAAAGTGACAGAAAGGCAATAGAAAGCAGAACTGTATCATGCAACAGAGAGTAGTGACACCCTAACTGGTTTTAGTTTTGTAATTTTTCTTGGTTATTATGAAAAATGGAAGGGCACTTTGCACTTTTTGGGAAGCGCTCAGGGTGGAAGAGCATTCGAAAGACAAGGAGAAGGGACAATGAAAGGAAGTGAATAAGGAAAGGGGAAGCCTGTCAGAAGGGCATGGAATGAGTCTGAAGGGGGAAAGACATAGAGTAAGATTGGAGAAGTGGAGTGGCAAACCAGAATGGACAGTGGAGGCTGCAGGAGACTGAAATCAGTCTCTAACCTTCTCAGTTATTGTCACCACCTGTACCAGTGAAAGCCCTTCAGCAGCAGCCTTAGCCAGTTCTCTCCATCCTGCTGAATGGCAGCCAGGGAAGGCTGCTGTACACACAGGCATGGCAGCCTTCCTGCAACATCAAAAGGCAGCAGCATTCCTTCTTGAGGAATGTGAGTGGGCTGTGGTACCTAAGTACTGTTCCTTTTCACCACTTCAGGAGTGAGTCCTCTGACATTTCCTTCCCCCTTGTGATAACGCATAGGTTATTTCACTTGTGTGGAAGGGGGAGAGATTTGTGCCAGCTGTAGAGACAGAAGTTGGGAAGGTTCTGAAGCAGAGGCTAAAACCCAAGGGGCACAACCTGAGCAGCTCAGAAGCTCGAGAGCTTCAGTGATGAAGGTTCAGGGTCAGGTTATTTAAAAGAAGGTCTGACTCCATTATTTGAGATCAGGCTGTGTTTTTTAGCCAGCCTTACTGCAGTTTCACATCAGAGCAGCATATTTCACACTTCTGCACAAACTCTGTTGCAAAATGTCAATATTCTCCCATGATTTTCATGAGCCCAGCAGCTTTCTCAAGCTTATCTGGATGCCTAATTTTTGTGCTAACTAAATTTCTTTTGTGTAAAAGAAATTCCTTTGGGCCCATTAGAGACAATACCAAGACTTCCAGATAAAATTTCAATGGTTGTTTGAAAATGTTGGAAGTCTGTCTGAACCACCCATTTATAAAGATGTAAAATGTAGCCATTTAGTATATAACCTTATGTTTTGTGTGAAATCTGAAGTGTTTGGGAAAAGTACTTCAGCATCAGATTTCCATAGTGATAATTCACATATTTTTGTAATATGCTTCATTCACTTAAAATGTTCAGACTTTTAAAGTGTCTTGTATACCAGAACATTCTGATCTTCCATTTCATGAGTTGTGGACTGTGTTACTTTATTTTGTCAAAGCATGTACTGTGTTATTGGAGAATGAATTACAAAGAAACTGAAAATCTCATTCTCTTTTCTTTGTTTATAAAAAATAAGAAAGTTATGAGTTACTACAGGCTTTGCATATTAATGCAAAATTAAAGCCATTGCAGTATGTGTAAGAGCTTCTCTAATTTCTGCAATGGATCTGTTTAGTACAGTACTACATTCTTACATCTAAAGTTTCTTAATACTTTGCATGAATTTCATGGAAACTATACACACAGTTTTTTCTCTCCAGATTTGACTGCTTCAGAAGCTCAGATCATTTTATAGAGATTATTATATAAATCATAGTATTTCTTTAAGCACTTATGTGGATAACATAGATTTTTCCAGAACAAGCAACCTGTGGAGTACACAGATTTAACTACAGTTTGTCTAACACACTTTTAATTACAGCATATATTGTCTTACTACATGCAGTTGGTTCCTTTTACCAAACTATTTCTTCTTGTTTCTTGTTTCTTCAGCTACTACAGCAGCCATGTATGGGACAATCTTAGTTTAATCCTTTAATGATGATCATTCACTGTGGTGCTTAAAGCTCCCTTTTTTCTATTATAGTTTTCTGTTACATTGTCGGGGTATTTTAACTGTGTGTTGACAGACACTCCCACGAGTATGTGTCTGCAGTTAGTATCATTTGCATCTGCCAACCTCTGAGAGGTCAGGCACTGAAATCAAAGCTAGCAGAGAGCCTAAGAAAGTGCAAACAAACAATTGGGCTCTGTCTCCAGCTGAACTCATGCCCACCCTCGAATAGAGCAGCTCCCCTGTTTCAGGTGGAATTCTGCTGGAAAATATTATATAGAAACAACATGAGATTCCACTTGTCTTTCACTTTATTTAGTTCAAACATATGTAGCTAATAAGCCCTTAAGGGATTTTTCTCCTAGTTGCTTTGTTAGGGTTGCATATAAGTAATTGAAAGAAGTTATTTATTATATATTCAAATAATACATAATTCATTGTATTTTTGAGCAAGGGATTTTTTTATTGCACTGGGTATGTCAAAAACTCCTATTAGTGGAAATTAGGCACTTTGAGTTTTAATATTTTATTGTGGACATGAAAAATGTGATAGAAGTCAGAAAATACATACTATGTCCTGTCAGCTTTGTAGAAGAAAAGTGATAGAATTATTTGAAACATACTTCTGCATTAAAATATCTGTAAAAACAGAGAGGATCACTAACTCCCTTGTATGATGTGTTCTAGACTCTAAAACCATGATATAAAAATAGATTTCCTAAATATTTTGAGTCCCTTGAAATACTATCAAGAGAAGTACAGAGTATTGTAAAAAAAAACATGTTCAGTTGTGCCATCTGGTGTCTAGAAGTGGCAGCTGTATTAGCATCAAAGCCAGGCCTTTTCTTTTTGCAAGAAACTGGACTCCTGTACAGTGATATTTTTATCTGTAGCTGTATTGCTGTAATGCTTTACTGGCTGAGAGGGTGTATTTGCTGTGAAAGAAGTGTAGGCGCTTTTCTAGGTGTCTTGGTCCAATTACCAAAATGTGCCTCAGTGATGGACTGAAATGTGTTGGTGAGACCCATTTTTTTATTACTTAAGTTTTCTGTAATTGTATTTGATAGCAGAGCTGTTTCACGGATATGAAGACTTAAGTGCACATGAAAGGTTTAACAGACTGAAAAGAAATTATCCACAAGATTGTCAATCTCCAATTTTAAATAGTACCAATACATGTTTAAATAGAACCAATGTTTCAATATAACTAAAATATTATATTGAAAAATCATATACTCATGTGATATTGATTATTACACTAAATCATAATAACAATCATTTTTATTAGAAATTTGATTTTTCTGTGAAAATTTGTGGTGTTCATGTCAAAACAAACAGAAAACTACAGTTGGAAAAAGAGCCCAATCTGTCACAATTCCTCTCCTTCAAAAAAAACCTCCAAACCAGCCATCAATAAAACTTCTAAATTAGCCAGTGTCCTCGTCTGTCCTGGTGCAAGAAGCCTTCCTTACGTTTGTTATTTTTAATGCAGCAAAAGAAGAAGAACGATAAATCAACAAACAGGTTTGTGAGTGTCCCCAATCTAAGTGCTCTGGAATCTAGCGGAGTGGTGGGCAATGGACATCCCAACCGCCTGGACCCCATTCCTAACTCACCCATCCACGATATTGAGTTCAACAGCAGCAAACCACTACCACAGCCAATGCCACCCAAAGAGCCCAAGACGTTTTTGAGGTGAGCACTGCCTCACCAAATTTTTTTTCTCTTTTCTTTTTTTTTTTTTTTTTTTTTATTTTTGGAAAATTTTGCATTCTTATTGAGCTGAATCCCACTTGCTTTATCAGCCTTTTAGAGGTACAAGTACTTTTACAGCATTTAAAATTTTTACATTATAATTATAACCTCTTTATAGTATTCCTTTTTATTGTAGACCTTGTTGAAATGTGAAGTATTCTCTCACTTTTTCCTAAACCTTGAACTTTAAAAACCTTTATAAATACCCTAAGAGAATTCATGTGCTTCCAATTGTTTACATATATGAACAATTGTCTTAGATGTTTGTGTTATTTACCGATTTTCATTTAGGATTTGATACTAGCACGGAGGTTTTTTTATTTAGTATTACGTGATAAAGATTTTTCTGTAAGAAAATTATTTTCCGTGCTAGGTGAATGTTTTGTGTCTCCTCTTTCCTCACCTATATGAAATTGTTTCATAGGAGTAACCTTACTGCAGCAACAGAAATTTACAGGCTTGGGTGCTTTATGCTGCGCTTCCAGTAATCAAAAACAGCATTAAAGTCTCAAGTAATTCTCACAAAATAATCTACTGAATTGAATAACTTAAAAATGGCATTTTAGAGTCAGGATTTTAATCTTTCATCTTGATTTTAATCTTTCATGTGCCTGCATATTAAATGCACTGAAGTGCTGTACTTTGTATCTAGTAGGTGCTGATCTCTTGCCTCTAAGTTGCCAACTTAAAGTGAAATGTAGTAACTGCTTCCACGTTTGCTCTCTTTGGTTTAATGCAAAAGATTACATACCTAGCAACTGCTAATTATGAAGGGAAACAAATGATAGAATCTAAAACAGATAAGGGAAAACAATATTTTTCAAGACAACCTTTTTTTTAAAAAAAGTACTGTTGCTATTTTCTTTCCTATGCATGTTATATGCATGAATATGCTTAGGTGTCTGTAGACATGCATGTGCATGACCCCATGGACCGTGATTCCGGAGTTTTCACTCCAAATTGTTTTGTGCTGTGTATTATCCTATAGTAGAGATTATTTTAATATCAATTTTTATTGATAAATGAACTGGTGTAATTAAATTTAAATTATTCTTTCTTGCTCATTTTGTGAGAATGTTACGTGTTCAAAGAGGTGCCAAATGCTGTTTGCAGAACAGCAGTTTGTTTTTTCTAGTATCTTGGCATATTTTAAGTGTGTGCATGAACAATTGCAAGTGATATTTGTGATGGGTGTTAATTATTACAAAAGTGTGTATTTCTGTTCAGTTGCCAGCCAGTCTTTGTGAGCACATGTCTACAAATATGATGTTCACATCATATTTTTCAAAATTACCTTTACCACAGGAAAAGGATGCTAAAAGAGGACCTTCTATAGTCATGCTTTTCCAAGAAAACTCTTTTTATTCTTCCTGAAAACTACAGCTATTTATGCGATTTAAATTATGTTTTCCAAAATATTATTTGGCCACCCTGTAACGTGGCTTATGAACTGACTTGTGCTGCTGATGCTCTCCAATGGAGTGGATGATCACAGGTTCTGTAGGGAGACATTAAATCACATCCTAAGACACACTGATAATTAACCCACGGAAAAACAGACTGTGGTCCTTACTGGATATTCTCTGTGATTTTTTTTTTTTTTCTTCTCCTAACAGTTGTGCTTTTCACGTAGTTGTAGGATAATTGTTTTTTTTTTATTTTCTGTGCATTTAGCCCTCCTCAGACTGATGCCTCACCAGTGGCTTCACCAGACCCACAACGCCAGGAGTGGTTTGCCCGATACTTTACGTTCTGAGAGATGATTTGTTTTTGTGGCACAGCGTGATGTGGACTGTTTATAAGAGCATGACCTAAAGTAAACCCTCATGTGAACAAGCTTTCCTGTAATATGTCAAACACTGTGAATGAGAAAGTATTTGTCTTTCTGATTTGAAACTGCACTGTATTTCATGTTATATTTGTTGGAATCACCTGACATGGTACTATACAATATGTGTAATTATAACTATTATTTTTATTTAAAATGGAAGAATCTTTAAACTTTGTAATTACTACATAATAAATTTTGGTAGAACAAACATAATGCTTTCCCCCTTTTTCCTATAAATGTGTTTTCTTTGATTTCAGGTAAGGCTTTTCCCCCAAATAACATAATTGCATGGTTACTATAAATACGACTTAAATTGTAAAAGGAAAAATATGTATTTCTCACTCGCTCCAGTTTGGGTGGGATATGTTTAATGCATCCCAGTTCTGTTACTTCGTAGCAGTTTAAAACCTTCTCTGGCTAATATTTAAAAGGAAGAATGCTAAATAAAACTAGTGTAGCTGCTGGCCTTCAGAGCAGATGGATTCTGATAGAAGATGAAAAAAGCCACAAACCAAGAGCTGATCATTGGGGAGGGGGCTTGACTCCTCACCTACTGCTTATGAGACTTCACCATCTAGTTAAAATCAAAGATTTTATCATTGAATTTAAGCAGAAACTGTTCCCACAATTCTATATTTCTTTTATGAATATTAACAAATGCTTGAAATATTTAGAAAACTGTTCTAGGTATCTCTGTGTAAATCAAGAATCTACATTTTGAGCATATAGTCTTGCTTTGGATAAAATTCATGTCTGAAATGAAAAAAAAGAGAAGACACAAATAAAAACCAATTACACAACTTTTTCCCATTAATACATCCTATAGATACAGATCTTTCATTAAAACTTAGTTACCTTCCCTTGTCTATATTAAATTTTTTTCTTCTTCTTAAACTGATACATGAAACTGTTTTTCAGCTAGTGAGCATGATTCCCCAATGTATACCTTTTATGTCAGTGTTGCTCAAGAAATTTGTTGCAGCATAGAAAAAAAAAAACAGAGCTTATTGTCTTTTGTATTTTTTCATTCAAAGATTACCACAAATTAACTCACACTGGTAGTCTCAGGGAGAATATTGTCTTTGTTTTATGAATGTATTTTTAAGCTGAATCTCTTATCTTTTAAAAGCAGGAAAAAAATTTGTTTGAGTTATTTGAATAAGGTTCTAGTTAGCATATACAAAGGTCTTGAACTTTAATATTTCAGCTAAAGCCCTAATTGCATCCTTTTTTTGCTATATGCACAAAGGTAAATACCCAGATGAAGATACTTGCTAATTACAATGAGTTTTATATGTACTATATGTATAAATGAAAAATTTGTATGTTTTCATATAAACAATATAAAAATCTTCTAAATGCACATTTAAAAACTTCTATCATATAATTCACCTTGAAAACACCACTGAAAGCTGTATTCTGGTGATGCTGCCATGGATTAAAAATGTCTACATCAGATTTTCTGTAGCTGGTGGACTCAACTGTAGGTATATGCAACTTTTTAATTTTAGAGGAAAGCCATATTGGGCAAAATGTCAGATTTCTTGGCTGTTACCCAAAATAAAATTCACTAGATCATTTTGTTACAATGTTCTGAAGTGAGTGTTGTGTATTTTTTCTTGCATGCTTTGCAAGGGATCAGCTGCCTTCTCCCATCCTCAACTTCAGTTGTGCCTTTTCACATATGGAATGAATAACTGAACAGGAATATAAAGATAATGATCCCTACTTTTACCTATTCAGTGAAAGGTGTACCAGCTTGGTTTCTTACTAGTAGGCATCTGAATGTTAAGGATTACTCAGTTACCATGTCTGCCACAGTCAGCAGTTGTACCACTGCCTTAGCAGTCTCCTCAAACCACAAACCAGCCACAAAAACAAAGTCCCAAAACCAACCAAAAAGGAAATGTCAAAAAAAACAACCAGAGGAAACTAAGAAAAGTTCTGTTTTCTACCAAATGGCATGGAGAACTCTGCAAAATGTTTCATAAAAGAAGTCGGTATCTGGTTTTTGGGGTTAAGGAACTTGCATGATGACTGTGCCATTGTGTTCCTGATCCTGGTATTCTGGAAAAAGCTAAGAGTGCATGGATTCATGAGTTCATAGGCAGCCTCAGCTGCCAAGAGACTCACTTTAGGGCATAGTCTGGAGCCCAAGTTTTACAGCCACATGAACGTCCAGTCATGTTTCCAAACGAAATCTTACCCTAACCTGTGGGATCCGTGAGCCCTTCTCAGCTCTTGTGCAGCCTTGCTGGCAGTGTCCAAATTGCACACTGTACCACCACCCTGCCCACTGCGTTAATGATCAGTTTCTGTACTCTCCTGGAACAAACTCGGGCTGAGGGCACACACTGTATTCTGTAAAACTGAAAAACAGACCAGTTTTTTGTCTTCATTACCACACAAGACTATCAGGAGGGACCTGAAAGCAAAAATAGTAATTCTGGTTTATATAAGAAAGCTGTTATTCCAAGTGGAAAGCAGAGCCAAACCAGGAAAGTGTTTGGAGCCCAGGAAAAGAGCTGGTAACTGCCAGCACTGTCTCCATCCTCTCGTTTGAAACAAATGATTTTTCCTGTCACATTTTGCAGTATGATTTCAAAAGAAGCTATCTCATGGATTTTCGAAAGGGCCTAATAGATTTTTTGATAACTTCTTGCTGAGTAAACATTTCTTCTTTACTCAGCTAAGCACATAACAGTTACTAGTTATTATCAGATAATAGTAAGTTGATAAATAACTTGAGTTTTTTCATGTAGGAACCACTACCTGATCATAGCCTTTACATACCAACATCTGCTGCTTGCTCTGTGGTTGAAAAATCAGCTGCACTGTTTTTCATACTACTGCCCTGGTTGTTTAGGCTACAGACACAGTCTGAGGAATCACACATGGACACTGCCAGGAATTCAGAGATACCAGCACTGCCAAACCAGAAGCCAGGTAACAGTGCTAACAAATGTGCAGCAATAGCTGGGTCTCATCATTAGAAAACAGCAACCTGGTTTTATGCCTTGCAAAACCAGCACTATAAACTGATTAAAGTTGACACTGAAAGCATATGCCAGAGAAAGGTCTTGTTTTGAATTTTCATAGTGATCAATTTATATTTTAAGTGCAGATCTCAGCAGTGCCTTTGCAGCTGTATCTATTAAATTGGTTACAACAGGATCATTTTATAAAACAAAATGTATTTTTCTTCTAGAGACATGTCTAGGGGTTAAAACACTTCCTCTTTATAATCTTCATGGAGCAGTCTTTTGCTGGAAACAGTTTCCTTCAGGTGGGGATTTAGGCAACATCTGAAGTTTGTGTTTGTGAAGTATCCTGACGTTTGTGTTTGCAAACAGAACTGAAGTTCCATCCACTGATTCAGCAGACAGGAGTCCTCTGCAGAAATCCTCTTCCGACAGCATGTGGAGTAGCAATTCAGAGGAATCTGATTTGTGATTTAAAGCGCCTGTGAAGTTCCACACAAATTTTTTCCCCAAACATTCCAAGACCACTCCCTTCTTTGCTGGCCAAACATTCTTCAGATGAGCTCACAGATAGTAAAATAATATAGACAAGAGGTGAAGTAACCACTGCAGCTTTCTTAACCATTAAATCACATTTAAACAGGACTGGGAGGAAAAAAAACAGCATGCTAGATATTAAAATAATTATCTTAATTTTATTAAGGCACTAAAGTAGTCAGTTTACATATTAAAGCCATACATCATAACTTGATAAGGCATCTAAAGGGTATTTTTTTTTTGTTCAGAAAGTGTTGATTTACTCCTCCACCAAGTGTAAACTTTTGTACTAAAATACAAACTGTGTACATTTCTTTTAATATGTTTTTATTATAGAGCTATTGGTGTTATTGTACTACACTTTTTGGTTAAGATCTTACATGGGCAGTGATTTTTGTTTTGATTGCCAATCAGGAATTCACCATTAATAAAAGGCTAACGACGAGAGGTCCTGGCAGTGAGAAGCTCAATGGAGAAAAGTTTTAAGACCGCTCAACACTCTGAAGTTATGGGGACATTAAGCTGTGCTCTGTGATACTGCAAGACTTGAATGGATGTATGAAAAAGACTGAAATATCTTTTCAGAGGTACCAAGAAAATACTCAAGTAATACAGAAGACAATCGCTGGGACTCTCAGAAGGGCAATATGTTTCTACCTAAACTCTGTCACTCTCTTCCTGTCCCCCACACTCCCCATGCACACTTCTTTCTGTTTCTTTTTTCTTTGCCTCTTGTACTATTAATTTTTTTTTTTTTTTTTTTTTTTTTTTTTTGCATCAGCGTTTAACCTCGTTTGGTTTTAATCATGTTTTTTGGGTAATCATGTTTTTTGAGTATATTTTGAACCTTCAAACTTCTTTCCATTTTATATATAGAGACGTAGTTTTCTTTGCTCTTCTGGGTTTATACCGGATGATAACAGTCTGGAACACGATTTTGACACAGAATTAGCTTAAACCCCCAAAAATTTCAAATAATTGTAGAGCATGTCACTGGGTTGTTACATGCAGGGAAAAAATTACAGATAAGAAACTATTAAAAATACCATGTAAATTCTAGACAAGCTTTAGAGCCTGCAGCAAACTCTGTTTTTTGGTTACATTAAGAACAAAATCCGCAAACTCCTCAGACTCTGTTACGCGCTCCTGAAGAAGGAGGAAGTGGCTGGTCTGTCGTGCAGCTCTCGCTAAAGAAGCCAAATTCAGCCTTCGAGGTGTAACCCCCGGGGGCGCAGAGGGAACCTGTAGGGAGCAGCTCCAGCTGCCTCGGGGCTCCCGCTCCCGCTGCCCCCTTTCCCCGGCCTCGCAATCCTCCCTCGCAGTGCTGTACACGAGTACCGGGAGAGTGCTCTCTCCCCGGGAACAGAGCGGCACCACTGCACGCAGGGCCGGTCCGTGGATCTTTCGTTCCCGAGGCCGAGCGGCTGCAGTGTTCCCCGTGCCGGGCTGGCCGCCCCTGGCCTGCTCCCGGGAGGGCCGGTTCTCCCGCGGGAAGGGCCCCGGCATCCACCCGGCCCGGCCCCGGCCGCTCGCCGCCCCGCCCCGCTCAGGGCCCGCCAGCCCGGGCGTGCAGCGGCGCGGAGGGGCGNCGCCTGGCCGCCTGCAAAACTTGCCGGGCTGGAGGCGACCGGAGCGGGAGCGGGAGGGCCGGGCAAGGCGCTGCGGCAGCCGCCTGCCCTCATCGCCTGCACGGCGAGGGAAGGGAGACCCGCCCGCGTTCACTTCTGCCGCTCCCGGGGAGGAGCGCCCCACCCGCTCCCCGCCTACCCCGGCGGGAGGGCGGCGCCGGCTGGGCTGGCGGGAGCCGGCACTGAGGGGCGGGGGGCTCGGCGCGGGCCCGTGCCGGGCAGCGGCGGGGCGGGGCGGAGGTCCTGCTGTGACGACTGTCCCAGCCCGAGCTCGAGAGCCCCGCCTCGCCCGGCTCCGCGATGGGCTTTTCCCAGGGAAAGGCAAAGTTTCCCGCCCGGCGCGCGGCCGGCCCAGGAAGCGCCGCTCTGTGACCGCCTCCCATCCTTGCCCCGCAGGGACACGATGGTGCTGAGCGCCGAGCAGGTGAGCCTCATCGGGCAGGTGTTCGAGTCCTACGTGCTGGAGCACCACAGGGAAGAAATCCTGAGCATCCTCAGGAAGGCGGACGACCAGGCGCACTACCCCGTCGTCGTCGACGCCTTGACGCTCTTTGAGACCAACATGGAGATCGGGGAGTTCTTCAACGCCTTCCCCAGCGAGGTGCTCCCGGTGCTGGACAGCGCGCTGCGGCGGGCCGCGCTGGCAGCGCTGCAGGACAGCGCGGAGCCGGCACAGCTCAGCCTCAAGCAGAACCTCCACGCCAGGGTCTCGGGTGAGTGGCGGGGCTGGGGCGGCAGCGGGCCGCACCTCCCAGCCGGGACTGCCGGCATTTCTTGGCTCTTCAGGGAAACTGCCAGGATTTCCGCACTCTGTAACAAACTGTTGGGGCGCCATGGGATGAGCAAGTTTAATTCTCGCCGTTTCAGTGTTTGAAGCAGTAGGCAATCCTCAGTGTTAATTAAGCAGCAAAGGATACGTGCAAACACGTAGATGTGTGTAGGCCAACTCCCAAAAGAAAAGATGTGGCCATCCCCACTGGCCTGCTTGCAATGGTTGGTGTCTCTAGCTTAGCACTAAAGCCTTTCCAGGTCAAAGACTCCTCAAAGCAGCAGCTGGTCTTACATTATTTCTTTTAGACAGAAGGTGTAGAGAGAAGAAAAAGAGAGAAGGAAAAAAAGTCCTGGGAAAAAAGTTTTGGGGGAAGATACATAGTTCCGAAGTTTTACTGGAGGTTGACTTCCCTACTGTGCCAGTTGGCTGTCAGTCCTTATTGGCTCCAGCCATCTTCCAGAAGAAGCAAAGTCTAAATTTTGAGTTGTCTTGTAAGGGTTTCATCCAAAACTCTTGAATTTTATGCCTAACTAGTTGTTATAAAATTGCTTGTTATAAAATTGGAATGAACTGTTGGAAGGCGTGATCATTAATAGAGGATTCAGTAATTTTTTTCACTGCAAGATGATATATCATTATTCCTTACTATTGGGAAATTTTTAGTAGCTTGGAGGTTTGGTAAATGTGGGGTGCCGGTTCTGAGGCTGGAATGTCTTTTTGCCTGTTGTGGGAAGCTGGATCAGCAGTGGCACCATCCCTTCTGGTCATTTCTGATCGTAACACTTTGGAGCAATAATCTGCAAAGCCAAGAGCTGTCAGCCTGTGCTTCCCTCCCCTGCCCTGTTGTGGAGTGGCTTATGATCATTCAGTCTTTTGGAAGCTTGAATTTGGATTGATCACAATTGTTAAATAGGCCTGTGTTTCATTCCAGTGAGTTTCCATAAAAATGTTGTAATGACAATGCATACATCAGAAAAGCATTTAGCCTGTGGTATTCAGGTGCTGAGGAGCTTGTATACAGCTGCTGAGTATGTGAGGTAAAAGGATGACCTCTGTGCTGTACTGAAATTTGACCTGGGGCACCTTCCTGTACCTATGAAAGCAGGAATGAGATAAAACTTTCCTCCTAGTGTTCTGAGATGCATTTCCATAATTCAGGGCTTCAGCATGAAAAAGGACTTCAAGCATGATTATTTGAAAAGCTGCCAGGAACTA
This sequence comes from Thryothorus ludovicianus, assembly GCA_013397245.1. Taxonomy (NCBI): domain Eukaryota; kingdom Metazoa; phylum Chordata; class Aves; order Passeriformes; family Certhiidae; genus Thryothorus; species Thryothorus ludovicianus. Next base: position 886,778 of record VZTB01006934.1, read on the forward strand.
TTAGAAGGAATACAGCAAGGAGAAGTGATGTCTGCGTGAGCAGTGGTGTCTTTAAGACATTCCTTTTCCTCTTATCAGCCTCTTGCTGGAGCTGATCATTCCTCCCGCAGTGATGTTTTGTCTAAATATTCCTTTATCAACCTCCAGCAAAATTAGCCCCATTGATCAAATAGTTTTAATAACTGATAAAAGCACGCCTGACTGATCATTGATAGAAGAATTCAGTCAGCAGACTAACAGATAATTCCATCCCTAAGCTGGAGAGAAATTAGTGAACAGAGGGAGTTATCCTTGAGAGGTCCAGCTGGATCAAAATAACATCTGTCCACAGAATTTGGTTAATTTTCTGTACCACTGAAAGGCTTACTGCAGAAGAAACAAAAGAAATACCCTAAATTTTCTATAGCTTGTTTTCCACCCAGATTTTCTCCTGATACTGTTACCTTTTAAGTGGGTGATTACCTTCAGGATTCTCATCTTGGAGTGCCACTTCCCATTCCCATGACAGATAAGGAGGGAATGAAAAGGTGATGCACCATGCTTGGTGGGAGCAGCAGGCAATTACCAGGAGTGTGGGTGATGGTATCCGTGTGTCAGGCTTGGAATTAAGTGAGGAAAAGTGATTTTGCATACACCAAGTGTAAGAAACAATCTCAACACCTTTTACCAATATGGACAGGGCATCTAGGGGTTCAGAAAAGCATTGGGGGAGTGTGGAAATGCAGTAGTTAATAATGGATGATTACCCTGAGTTCACTGAAGAAAGTAAAAGATAAAGTTCTTTATCTGAATTTCAGCATTGTAGGAATTTGATTGTATATCTTCTACTTGTTGCTACAAATCCATGAAATGACTTTTCCTTACTTATTAGCCTGAGCACCACTCTATCTGTTACTGAAGGCCAAGCTGCTTCTGATATTTTCTAACAGCTTTTTTGTGACTAATACAGTAAAGTTGATTCAAAGAGGCACATCCTCAATTAAAGTGTTTGTCAAGGAGTCTAGTATGATCAGAGTGAAGGCTCTTTTTGTCACATTTAGACTCTTGTCTCTTACAAAATTCACAGAAATGATCGTCATATATCCTGACAACAGTGCTGCAGCTCTCTCTAGTGTAAGATGTGATGCATTTTGCAAAGCTTTTTCAGGGGCAGCAATAGTGAAGTAAGAAAAAAATTGCCAAAACAGGTGGAGAAATAACGGATTTTTTTTTTCCCCGTGAACTGACTAGAAATGCAAATCTGTGGTAGAATGAAAATTTCAACAGGCTTGGTAGAACATTTAAATAGATTTATTAGAGTCAAACAGAAAAAAAAAAGTAAGCAGTTTTACAAAATACTTCCTTTTCCTGATTATTTAATTCTACTCTTTCTACTTTATTCTCTTACCTTTTAGAATTAGTTTAATAATTAAAAATATTTTCTTTGAACAAAAGCAGAAGGTCAAATGTTGCTTAAAAGCATCAAACCAGAATGTTTCTGCATGCCTGAAAAAAGGAATTTGGGCGTGAAAACACTGAAACAAATATGACAGTTTTTTGGGCTTTTTTTAGCAGCAAAAGCCACTGAGAAGATTTGACTTAAATGCACAAATAGTTTTGGTCCCCTTATAAACATAATTTCCTAGCAGATTTGCAGTTTTACATCTCTGTTTCCTAGCTCTATTTTGGACGTAAAGCTAAGAAATTAATTTAAGTTTGTAATTATTAATATCTTGTAGTTCATTACTAATTTCTGAATAGGCAATATTTTGCTCAGGTGAGCCTTTCCAAATAATTTATTTTTTTAAAGACTTTGTAGGTTGTTGAGATTAATCTTCCTGAGGATTTCAGCCACTCTGGTGCCAAGTGATGGGTGAGCACTGGCCCGGGATCAGCACATGACTGAACTGGCTGCTGGGGTGGAATTAAAGGAGAGCAAGTGGAAAGTGTCCTGTCACTATGTATTTGAAAGTACAAGTGAATTTGCTTTGGCTGTGTTCATAACCCCTTTGCATTCTTTTTATGCTGTCTTCCTTGTGCTCGAGGTTTACTGGTATGCAATGTGGATTTAAGGTCAAATGCTCTCCAAACTGAGTTTGCTTAGACTTGAGAATTCACACGAGATTAGGAGCTACACCTGTTTAACTGGGAATAACATTGAACCACAATTAGGTAACATAACTAAAAATTTGTCATTCAGATAAACCAGTTGTAGAATTAATGGCATCTGCAAAAAGAACATCTGAATTAATACAGATATGAGAACATCAGGATCTCTTTCCATGAATGGAAGCTGTTCATGACTGTTCACCCCTTGGCAAGAGTGGGAGAGTAAACTGGCAACATTTTCAGCTAGTGCTCAGTGTCTGATGATTTTCACCATCTGAGGACAATGAATCAGATTTATGGTGCAACAGATGAAGAGTTGAATCATGTTTATGAAACAGTAATAGCAATGGCTACTGTCCATATGTCTGGCATGTTTTCTAGTCTTTCTGTTTAACTGCACTGTAAGACCTTGTTTGATAAGCATGGCCTTATGCTGCACATATTTTTGTCTGACAGGTTTGCCTGTTTGCCCAGAGCTGACTCGAGAGCACATTCCTAAAACCAAGGATGTGGGACACTTTTTGTCTGTTACTGGCACTGTCATACGTACGAGTTCCGTGAAGGTTTTGGAGTTTGAACGGAGTTACATCTGCAACAAGTGCAAGCACGTGTTTGTTGTCAAGGCTGACTTTGAGCAGTACTACACATTCTGTCGTCCAGCAGCCTGTCTCAATGAAGAAGGCTGCAACTCAACCAAGTTCACATGCCTCTCTGGAACAGCCTCTTCTCCTACCTGCTGCAGGGACTATCAAGAAATCAAAATTCAGGAACAGGTAAGGAAAAAAAAAACCCATAGACAAAAGGGGAAGGTACAAATGTCTACTGTTGTTTAAAGCAAACGCCTGAGAAGACTGAAAAAAGCCAGGTAACCCATTGGTCAGAGATTTCCTGTCAAAGAGTCAAAAATTAAGCCAACATGTAGACCATACTTAGACCATACTTCTGTTGGTAATTCCATTCAACATTGTACAAAACACCAGCAGTCAGTGAATAGAAGGAATTTCCATGGATGAAATTCCATTGCACATTGAATCTCTGTAACACCCAAGTGTGCATTGTTTCTCTAAGCACTTCCTGTACATGATGCTGATGTTCAGCACAGCTTCTGAGGACTAAAGCTAGAACACCATGTTGGCCAGTGTCAGCTGGAGCTGTGCAGTGTGGTCAAAACAAGGTGTCTGTAAATGTTCTTCTCTTCAGTCAGTATTGAGCTCAGCAATGATTGCATCTGCGATCCTTACAGAGCCTGCATACAGAATTTGCATTTGTTTTCTGACTGCAGCCCTGCGTGGAAGTACAGATAAGGTGGAGAAGAAATGTATGAAGTTAGAAATTAAGGTCTTGAAAGTACAGAATACCAAAAAAAGTAAGGGAATAAAACTTTATAGGAAATAAGCCCTCTATTGCATGAACATATAATGATTGTTTCTGACATATGGGAAATGTCTATAGCTTATATTTTGTTATGCTGTGTGACACACAGATCTCACTGGTAGGAAGGATTTTCAGCAACATGGGCTCATTAAAGAACAGTAAAGTTAAACTAGGAGTGAATTTCCCTTGTGTTTCCTACTGAACTCTGCAAATAACTGTGCATGTGCCATCAGGACTGACAGTGATGTGAACTGCCTGTGGCCATTTAGATAATACACAAGGGTGAATTAACCTTCCTAGGCACCAGAGTAAATACGTTTAGATTCTAGCTCTTGTATGACCTGTGCTGCAGAATGAAAAAGTATTTCTGACTGTTGTTCTTGTGCAGTGGATGCCCTCAAAACTATTGCAAGCTCTAAGTATCAATGGGAAGACTGTTGTTTGGAAATGGGCTGTGACAAGATTGCACAGGCTTTGCCCTGGAGAAAAGAAAAAGAATTGCAGGAGCTACTTCCACATTTGTCAATATATATTTGGGTTTTCCTGTTTTTGATTTAATCCTTGACACCTAGGTGTAAACTTAATCTCAAACTGTCAAGTCATGGTTAAATATTAGAAAAATACAGAGAATATTCTCTCAGTATCTGCTTCAGTGAAGGGTTATCTAACCCATGCATATGCTTTAGTACTCAAAGTCAACTTTACGTATCAAAGAAGTATCTAGTAATAACTCAAATTATAATAAAAAAAAGATCAGGTCTTTCAAATGACCTCTTCTAGTGAGCTTTCTTCAGCAAGATATTGAAATCATACAAGATCTCCCAGCACCAAACACCTTCTGCTAATTTAATACCAAATCCCATTTCCATTAATATCAGCATTAAACTTTCATTGTTAAGTTCAGGGCAGCATTGGCATCCTTACTATAAGTTTTGTGATAAAAAGCAAGAACTGACCTCAGTTCCAGGAAAGGACCTAGGCCAGAGCAGCTGTAAATTCAAGGCTTTTGAAAGGTGCTGTTCTTAAGAAGTGCTTTTCCTTCCCATCACCTAGGTTCAGAGGCTGTCTGTTGGAAGCATCCCTCGTTGCATGGTGGTTGTTCTGGAAGATGACTTGGTGGACAGCTGCAAGTCTGGTGAGGATATAGCATAAGTTACCTATGTTTGTATTCACAAGCATTTTTGGTTTTCCATTTGAGATGTATCTCTGGCAAGTGGCTGTCAGTGCTGGGGGCTCCTCGAATGAGGTGTGCTCATCTGGCACGTTGCTGTTTCAGGCTGAACATCAGTGTGGCAGCTGATGATCATTCTAGAAAATATCATGCACCCCCAGGTGACATCCTGACTGACATCTCAGTTTCAATAAGTAATGTGTTGTGACATAGAGAAAGTACATTAAATCTTGTTGGTGTAGAACACCAGACCTCCCCAGGAGATTGGGTCACACAGTATGAGGTGCCCCTCCATGGCTTTGGAGAGCCAGGAAACCTGACCTCCTACCTAAGGAGTACTGCAGCTGGGAAGAGCTACTTGGCATTCAAAGAAGATGCTAATTTACAGGAAGATGAATGAAGAGTGGAATGAAAATTCTCAGATAGGCACATTTCCACAAGAAATTAATTTGTGGTTGTACTTTCTCAGAAGAACACTCTGCTCAGAATGTTAACAAGTGATTCTGGGACTCATCACAAAAGTTACTAAAAGCCAAATAAGTTTTGATTAATTTTTTTTTTTTGTCTAATCAATCTAATTGAAAGAGCTTCTACAGTTTACCAGGAATTCCTCTCTTCTAAAAGAGGAAACAACCAGAGGTAGATCTGTAAGAATTCACCTCCCTTAAACAGAAGAGGAAAGACATAACAACTTCCTACCATAGAATTAAGCAGTCTACTTTAACTTTGTTTTAGACTTCCAGTAAAATTGCAGGAGGTTTTGCTTTTTGTTGTTAGATTTTTTTTTAACCTTTTAACTGTAACACAGGATCTAGATCACATTTTTGTGCATTACAGCTAGCTGAAGTGTCTGCTTGTCTCAAGTCAGATGTTAATTTAATTAAAATAATTATTTTAATATTAATTTGTAATGTTATTTAATTTTTGTTGTTACCTCTAGGAGATGACATCACAGTGTATGGAGTGGTAATGCAGAGGTGGAAGCCTTTTCATCAGGATGCACGCTGTGACTTGGAGCTTGTTTTAAAAGCCAACTATGTTAAAGTGAACAATGAGCAGCTAGCAGGGGTTATAATTGATGAAGAAGTTCGCAAGGAATTTGAAGACTTCTGGGAAAGGCATAGGAATGACCCCCTAGCAGGTTAGTAGTTGAAAGCTTTTAAGTAGGGCACTTGATTTGATAGAGATGAAATTAGAAGTGAAAATACAGTGACTGAACACATTTTCCCTCCATTATCCCATCTCATCACCCATTCATCAAGAATGTATTTTTTCCCCTACAAGAAGATGAAATTCTTAATTTAATATTACTGGGGTGGAAGGAAATACCAAACCTACTGCATTGATCTTCATTCTTTGATCTTTCTATTCAAATCTTTCTTGGAACATTTATTAACAAGAAATGAGAAATAATGTAAATATCAGAAGGAAAAAAAAGAGAAGTGTTTTACAATCAAGAAAGAAGAATCATACTTCTTAGGAGAAATAGGGTGGACCAGATTTGCCTTTAGTCAACACAGCAGTTGCTTCTGGGGCGAGAGAGCTGACACACTGTCTCTGCATCCCAAATTAAGCTCTGAATCTTTACCATAGGGATTAGCACATCCCATCTTTAATGTAACTCTTGGATGCCTAGGCCTCTGAGTTAGGTGCAGAGAAGCCTCCCAGATCACAGTGGCTTCCAGAACAGTCAGTGTTCAGTATGCTGGGTCCTGAACTTACCATGGTCTGCAGTCAACCACCTTGGAATTACCAGAAGTTCTGTCTGGAATTCTGCTCCTCTCCATAATCCGAGTGCCTTCTTCTCAATGCTACAGAAGCTCAGTGGACTCTTTAGGGTCTCCATCACTGAACTTTATTAGGCTGACACTGTCTTGTAAAACCCTGGAAAAAGCTTACTTTTTCTTCTTTAAAGACAAACAGGAGGAAAAGCAGGTGGGAACCTCCCTCAAATGAGTCTGCTCACAATAAGAAAGTGTAGGTCCTGTCAATGTCAAAGATTCTTCAGAACTGCATTTCCTGGAAGGCAATTTAATTGCTAGCTTCCTGCTGTTTGGAATGATAACATTTCTTCCTTCTGTCGTTTGGAATGAAAATATTTCTTATCACTCTCTTTAGAACTGTTCAGAAAGTAACTCAGGATCTTTTTTGAAAGTCTCTTAATCTTCTGGCCAAGATGTCTGTTTCAGGCTGTTCGTCTGAATTTGAGTTTAAATTGAGGGCAGAGATCAAATCTGACTAAGGAGTCTGAGGCCATTTCACAACACAATGTGTTTGTACCTATACTGTTTTTCAAGAGATAATGGTAGCTACTACTGTGTTTTATGTCAGTCACCTAATTATGCTAACTCCTAAGCATGGAGTTAAATCTTGAGCTGTGCAATAGCTGAACAACGTTCTTAAAATTTCACTTTTGGATGGACAAAGATGTGTTAATCCCTTCAGAAGACTTCCAAATAAAACACATATACCTTAAGTCATCCGTTAGGTGCCTATATTTTGCCAGTTCCGTGTACTACTTGCATCTAAATTTGAAACATGAAGTTAAGCTCTCAAAATGGGTCACTTTCTTTTATTCCCCAGCAATGGAAGTAACACATGGCATACAACCTGAGACCCCTTATGTGCTGGTAGTGTGAGAATCTCAAAGGACAGAATTAATCCTGTTACACATCTTCCACACCATCAGCATTTTCAGAGCAGATTGAAATATTCTGCTGCTGGAAAGAGACTATAGTGGGGAGGAGGAGAGGGACCTATGACACAAGGATCAAAGGAGAAGGGAGGTAGCAATGAGAAAATGAGCACACCATGTGTGCCTTAGTTAAGGCAAAATAAGTGTTAAAAGTTTTTCTTAAATATACAATGCACCAGTTTTCAAGGGGTCATTTTGAAATCTGTAAACTTCTAGGTTTCATAGCTTCTACACTTGTAAATGTGGAACAAAAGAATTTGCATGATTTCATTAGTGCCTTTTATCTTGCTATCCACACCATACATTCCTTAAATTGCAATAGGATTGGCTTTGCTGCTTGTGATTGTGACTTACCTAACTTCTCTGTAATGAAGGAAGTTTGGATCAAACAACTGCTCTCCATCCCATTTAAAAAAAACAAAAATTAAATCTCCTTCCTATCCTACTCTTCTTGTCCAAATTATTTGTCGGTGTACATGAGAGTCCATGGGAAACCAAGTTTTAACTCTGCTGAGTGCCATTTTTGCTCCTGTTTTAGGGAGGAATGAAATTTTGGCTAGCTTATGTCCTCAAGTTTTTGGATTGTACGTGGTGAAGCTGGCAGTAGCCATGGTCCTTGCTGGTGGTGTGCAGAGGACTGATGCTGCTGGAACTCGAACCAGAGGTTTGTATTGTTTCTAACAGTATCACATCTTTTGTAACTCTCATTCCCATCCCTGTCCTCACCCACATCCCCCTCTCACCCTTCCAAAATCAAACCAGTAAGAACTTGGAAGCATAATCAGCCCATTTTCCTGAGTGAGAACAAGTTTTAATCAATTTTGCCTATTCTTCAAAAATCTCAGACAAGTTAAAGTGGGTGTCTAGACTTCCTCTTTTCATTTTAATTTTTCTCAAATAAAACCCAATAGAAGCAGAATTTCAGGTTTCCATTAGGTAGAATATTAAAGGCAGCTGTTTTATCTAAAACATCTCACTTTTTATTGTATAAGTGACATTTTGAATTTATTTCTAGTAGAATATTCCCAGCAGTATTTGGCATCAAAGGATAGAATCTTAATGTTTCCTTAATGCGGATCACTATCGTGCATTAAAAGGAAAAATTAAAGGATTCATCTTACTTCCTAATGCCAGACTTTTCCATCTGTGATTGTCAGCACATCCCACTTAGTCTTGTAACTCCAAGTTACCTGCCTGCTGATTCTCCTTCTGTTGTTATTAGATGGCAAATATGCCATGTGCCAGGTGGTACACAGGTCATCATCTATGTAGGTCATCATAATTTTTAAAAGTATGTCTCTGTATACAAATATAGGATTTTCTTAATGCTCCAAAAGCTGAATAAAATTATAGACTTTATATTTGAATTAAAGTTGTATTTTGTAGAAAACAGTGAAAAAATTTGAGAGCACTTCACAGAGATTGTAGCAGCCAAATTATTTACTTCTGTAATTTCATTGTTATGAAATTACAAAGTTGTGTAACTGTTGGCAAAGAATTAATTAAGCAAAACAACCTGCTGATTTTGTTAGTCCATTTTGCAGTAATTCAGATAACTGAATAGTGGAATGGTAACTTAAACCTGGTATTCTTGTTTCATATTCAAGAATGAGCTGAGTCTGAGAAATGAGCGTTCTAAAATGTAAGAACTCATATTAAAGGAAGTATGTCATATACCTGCTAATACTTCACAAATACTTCATTGTAAAAATTTGTCTCTAGGTGACTTTATTAAACAATGTATTTATCACACCAAATTAAGAGTGGAGAATTACATATTTTAACGTATCTATAGTGCTAAATTTTAGTTGAATGTCACAAGTATTATTTAATCTGAGCATTCTGTGTCGATGTTTTTATATGAACTGTCTACTCCTACACCACTGTTTTCCCCCAAGGTGAATCACATCTTCTGTTGGTTGGAGACCCAGGTACAGGGAAATCCCAGTTCCTCAAGTATGCAGTTAAGATTATGCCACGCTCTGTGCTTACAGCAGGAACTGGATCTACAAGTGCAGGTATGTGCTTCCTCAGCTGTAACAGGCTCTCTCTTCACTCAAGCATGTTTATATAGGAGCCTTCTACATATGTGAGCATACGTGCTCAGGCTGTTATGAGCACAGTTGAAGCAGAGATGTGCTGTGGAGGCATTTGAGGCCTGATCTGACTCTCTGCAGTCCTGAGTCTTTGCCTGTATCCCTGAAGGACTGTGATGAGCTTCTAGCAGGGAACCTTACATGCCTCATCCAGAGGCACCTCTCAGTGCTTTGCTAGCAGACAGTGATCTGGACCTGTATTTTTAGCATTTTCCAGCTATGACAAATAGGACATCTTCCCAGAGCTCACGCTGTGTGATGAGCTAGCATCATTTGGTTTCTCCTGAACAGATAATCTCCTCTTTTCTGTTCTTTTATGTGTTCTGTCTAGGTGCCAGTTTCTGTTTGCTTTCTGGAAATTCACCTCTGTGTTGAGGAATTATTTCTTACTCATGAAGATAGTTTTAAGATGGTTTCAGAGAGCAAGTGTTTTTTCTTTTCTTTTTTTCTCTTTCTTCCTTTTGTTAAATTTAGGTACGTCCCAGCTGGCTTTGAATGCCAGGCATCTTTGCAAACTCTTCTGGGACAATGTACAGGGTCAGATTACGTCTGCCAATGACTTTATTTGAACAAATGAGTATACTACTTGTATGTTCAAAATCACAAAATTCTTAGGGTCAAATCCCAGTGTCTCAGCTAGCATGTGTTACTTGAGTATTTCTCACAGAGTGCTGCTTACCATTTTATGTCTGGGAAACAGCATTATTTGTACATGGGAGAACCAGAGGATAAAAGTTCCCCAATTCCACAGCTCTGTATGTACTGAGTCTTCCATAGCTCTGGAAGTGGAATCTGATGTTGAACATATATACTCCTGTGTGCAGGGACCTTGTCATGAAACACATGTGCCTCTGACTTTCCATTCAAACTGTTAACAAACAGGTCTGGAGAGAAGCCAGAGAAAAAATTTTGGTTTGTCATAATCTTTTCTCCACTTTTTGTTCTGTGTTAAGAATTGTGAACAGTCTGGATAATTTCAGATTTGCTAGGGGACTCACAGTGACCTGGAGTGAAATTTTGCCATGTATTTCAATGTGACTTTGCCCGTTTTTGTAGGTAGTGATTTCCTGTGTCAGTTGCTCTCAGTCTCTGATGTTGCTGTTGCCTTCTTCACCACATCTCCCTTCCATTCTTCACATTCCATATGATCTGATTTCCAGCTCAGCCATGATGGCTAGGTTTGAAGACATTTGCCCTGAAAACAAAATATTGCAGTTTATGCTCTTGCTGTGGTATATGTGCACGAATGATGTGTGGAGATGAAGTTTCATCTCATGAAAGGATTGTCTTGGGCCTTTAGATCATCTGTATTTCACTTAAATATTCCTTATTTTTCAAAACTTGTCTCTCAGTCCATTTTTCCAAAGTCTGATAGCAGCACCAAATTTCTACTTTAGAATTCTTCAGGACCATTTTCACAAGTGAAACTTGAGTGCCTAGCAAGAAATCTTATTAACCCTAGTTTAATGTCAGGGAACCTTTTCATGGGCAGAACTGCTGGACTAAGGTATTAATTTCTAGACCAGGAGTTTGGATGTTGTTCCCATTACTATTTTCTTTGCCTTCCCTGTGCAAGGAGTGTCTTACAAATCTGCTTGTAGCTAGCTGTATCTAACACTGATTTTTGTCAACTTGTTCTCTGTTCTCTGAAGCTTCAAATTAGAGAACTATAAAACTGCTTTACTTTCCTTGTCATAATTGAACACTTTGAATTACCAGTTTCTGCTTTCCCATGAGAAGACAGTCCTAATGCACATTCTTCTCTCCAGTGTACGAATATCAAATCTCCAAGTTTCACTTTCAGCTAGTTCCTTACTGTATATAAAAAGCAATCTGAATTGCATTTAATTGCTGGCTCTGGGATTACAGTCCACATAGGCCAAAAGACATACCTGAGATTGGGTAGACCCTGAATAACTAAATCCTAAAAGCTGGGTCCCTCTTTTAGAGAAAAGTGCCAGTACCTAACCAGCCTTTAGTAAGATTCTTAAGCACTGACATATCTTGTGCCCTTTACCCATCTGGTACTATTTTAGGACATGAGCTATTTAACAAGCACTGAATTAGAATTTTGCATCCCAAACTGTGTCATACCAGTTTTACTTGGGTTTTTGTACAAGCATTTATTTGTACCAGGACAGCGTATTAGGTCATTAACATTTTCCTTGTATCAAAATTCTCTTTCTTTCCTGGTCTACCTTAGGATCACATGCTCTATGATCCACTTTGTGCTCCTGCAGTATCACGTGCCTGCTGCAGCCCATTAACCCATACAGACGTGACTGGAATTGGCTTGCAGAATTTCAGAAGAGTGACCTAACTCCTGCAGCTTAATTTGCTATTGGGCCTCTGCTCTTTTAATCAGGTTCCTGCTTTCCCCTGCACTTTCTAAACAAAGTCTGTGCTGTTTTACCTGATTCAGAAGGAACGACCCAAGAGAAAACCTTGCTTTCTTGCTGAAGGTTTGGAGAACCTTCTTCTTTCTATCTCACCCAGAGGCTCAAGTTGCCCACTTGCTGCAAACAGCCCTTACAAATGACAGATAATTTGTTCTCTGTTTTGAAAAAAAAACAGAATTTTACCTCCACTCAGTGAATAAGTTTCTGAACTTACTTGTTTTATTAAGTTGGCTTTCTTGCAAACACTTAGCAGAAATTTTCTGTTGCAAATTCTCTACAAGTTTAGGACTTATATGAGGAACTGGGGTTCATTCCTCCCACATCTCTTTAATGACAGTTGGCAGGCAGACCAGCCCACACACAACTCAATGGCAAAAATTTATTTGACCACTGTAGGACTTTGTAATCTGTAAATGAAAGATGGGGGAACCATCTGTCCCACTGTTTCATTCTGTCTACACTGGGTTTTTTACAGGCCTGGTTCATTCTCCCTGACTTGTCTCTTATCTGAGAATCACAGGGAGTCATTCAGCTACCTTTTATTTTTAGAAATTGATACACAGTTTTCCATAAAGATGGAGGCTTAACAAGATCTCTCTGGGAGTTCTCACCTTTCTACTGAGTTAAATAACTGTTTTGCAGTCCCCAGAGGCACAGTGCTGCTTATGTATATTTGGATGAGATAATCACTGAGGAAGAAAATACTTTCTTACTATAGCAAGGAAATATTTCATTTACCTCTGGAGCTTGAGATTTGCAGTGGTCGGGTGGTGTGCAACAGGAACCAACGCATGCCAGCTGCTGGCAGGTCTGGAGCTCATGGACATCCAGGCCAGAGTCATTCTGCTGCTTGCTACTGCATATCTGACTGTTCACATTCCTGAACATTTGTTTGGTGTTGTGTCCCTCTGCAGATTGATTGCTTAAAGAATTCTGTGAACAATTTTTAACAGCTTGCCTAAAAATCTGTGAGACTATCAGCTGTTTCTGCAGCTCTCCAGTTCTGTAGAACATGCCTTTCTGAGCTGTGTGACATGCACCCTTTCTGGCTGTTCCTCTAGAGCCTCTGCAGAGCCTTGCAAGTGCTGCCTTTTTGCTGGTATTTTGCCATGTGTAACACTGTCCATATCATGACAGCTTCAGTTTGCTACTGATTTCCTTTCTTTTCATTGAAGGGAACTGATTCAAGGGGAAACCACCTCTTTTCTTGTTTCATAGTAAGCTTTCCCCTGCTAGGCAGGCTTCAGGTGCTAACAGCTGTCTCTCTTCTGATCCATTAGAAACCAATCCAAAGTCATGACATGAGCCATCCAGCTGCGGTTATAAATAGAGTACATGGTGTCAGTATCCTGAGGTATGCAAGACTCTGAAACTGGAGATATTTTTCCCTCTGTGTAGCTCTCTAAACTGTCCCCGTGCCTTCCCTAGTTGATATAAGCCAAAGTAATGCCAGAAAACCATTTTTCACCATGGATTCATACCCTGTCCCTGATAAAGTTATTAATCCAGATGTAGCCTTTAGGTCACTTTTCTCTGATCAACACTTCTATCATGGGATTATTCTCCTGAATACTTATAATTGTACATGAACTTGAAGTATCTGCTATCAGTATGCAATCTGAAAATATTTTCTTGAGAGCATAGCTTCACTGGCTTTTCCTTCAACAGCTGGGCCTCAAGTTGGAAAGGTCTTGGCTCTATAGGAAGTCTATTAAACTTGTTGAAGGAATGAAATTTGAAGCTGTCATTGTCAGACATGCCCCATCTGCAACAATGCCACATGTCTTCTTTAGTTCCCTTAATTTCTTCTCAATAATGCTTTTCCAAGATAGCTTTGTCCTGAGAGAGCTTACCTTCACTACCTGAATGACAGAGATTATTTAGCCAGAGATCCCAGTCTTCAAAAATGTTGGTTTTTTCAAGCAACTTCATATCTGAAGGCCCACAGTTAGGTTGGATGGGAAGCACTGCAGGAGAATATCTTGCCATGTTGGTTGAAGGTTTCAGGTCTTACAGACTTCTAACACCTCCAGGCCAGCCTTCATCAGACTTTTTCATCCTGCTGTTGAAATGGCAGGCATTTCAAGCTGTTGAGTTTTGGATGGAAAACATGTCTTCAGCATTTCCTTTACCATTCTGTGAAGCCCCTCCTTTCCAGTTTGTGTAAGTGTAGGTTTGCCCCACCTTCCTAGTGAGAAAGGGACAAACTGGAGGACACCCTTATTTTGAAAGGTTGACCTCCTTATCTCATGGAGCAAGGGAGTTTTGAAGAGAGATCAAAGAACTCCATAAAAGTTTCTGCCAGTTCAGTACAGCCCATTCTTACCACTGCTGGTAACATGTAGCTGTTGTCTCTTGCATCCCATGTAGCACACACACATCCTTCTCTGACTTTCTCTGGTCTGCAGTCACACCCCTCAGGCCATGGACAGTGAGTACCCAGCCATGCCTCCAAAACTGCACTACCTAAAGCTGGAAATGTCTGAGTGTATCCTCCCTCCATCTCCTGAAATGACTCCCTAAGTTCCACATAGAAGCCTTGGGTTTGCCTTTAAGAAAGCCTTCCTAGTGCTTCCAGCTGGCTCTTCCTTCTGTCATTTTTGCCTAGACCAAAAAATCAAGGAAAAAGCCCTCCATCCATCTTCTCCAGCCCTGCTCTCCTATCACACACTACAAGACCAGCTTTTAAGAAGCAGAACTATAATTGGAAACAGAAATGGGAGGGCCTAGGCAGAAGAGTTCCACACACACTGCCAGCCCTTACAGGTAGTTTTCAGTTTTGCTGCATCTTCCTGGCTGGCACTTAGCAGAGCCCTCCTCCCCTACCAGCAACCACAGCAACAATTAACCCATCATCTCCTGACCAAACTTCTATGGCTCTCACAATAAATGAGATATTCTGTACTCTTGCAGACCACTGTACTATGGATAAGGAATAGGGTAGTTAGGTGTGTGAAGGATCTGCATTTTTCCAAACAGAAGCCAGAAGAGTTAGTTAACTTTGCCCTTTTCTGTCTTTGATAAATTAAGATTTGCTAGGAATATACGTGCATAGCATGTTCGGGGGCTTTCTTTTTTTCTTCCTACCAGCATTTTCAGATATCAGTGCACAGTCAATCTAGCTGCAAGTGGCTACCTTTCAGTCTGAGCTGACATCCAGAAAACCAGCAGCTCAGGCACTCCAAATAACAGACTGTCAGATCACCAGATTTGTGACTTTTTAACTCCCATCTCAAGAATACAGAGTGCCTAGTAAGCTGTAAACTAAGTTACTGTGGTTATTGTAGCAAAGTTCCAAGTTGCTTCACAGTTGGTTGGTAGTAAGGGTTGGCTTTTTCTGTGGAGCTTTTTAAAGCCACTGGAAAGATTAAATGTCACTAGTCTCCATTTTGATGGAGCTGGAACCATTTTGCCTCCTTCAAATTTGTGTCATAGTAATTCAGATTGAAGGAGATGCCTGAATAAATCAGTGACTATAAGCTGAGGGACAGTTTTTTTTCAAGCTAGACATAAAAACCACACACATTTTTCATCCATGTTACCTTATCTGATTGACTTCTTTGTACATAAATAACCTCTGATAAGCATTATGACAGTCTTCTAATGGTTTGAGATGAAAACACAGTGAGATACATCACCAGTCCTGTCAGCAGAATCTGGAGCATTCCTTTGCATCTTGGTGGCCTCTGCAAGTAAAGGTTTGTGGCAAGGTGAATACCTCTTCAACCTTGAAATTGTAATGCTGGGATGTCAGCATTGGTTGGCTGTGTCATGTGCACAGACCTGCTGCTGTTCACAGATCAGGGACAAGTCTTTACAGATGCCCTACATGCATTCTCTTTTAATATCATTAAGTTTGTGCTGTGATATTGCCTGAAGTCTCTGGGGGATTGGAAGTTGGTCCCTCAAATTCTACGTCTCTGGAATGTGATTTTGTCAGGAAATGCAACATTCAGAAGGCATGGTGTATAGATTGCTAATATCTATAAGATGATCTGATTAGATGCAACGGAGTTGCAAAGACTTGAGACATCCAGCCTCTCAAAAAGCACAGAAAAGCCATTTATCTTGCAAAGATCATGAGGTAGGGTTGTTTGTCTCCAATTTTCACCAAGCACAGCATTCTTTTTCCTGCTAGTGGTGGGTCAGCTCTATCCAGGCCCACATGAGTGTATCAAGGTAGGGTGGTGCCAAGGTCCACTGCAGCATCCTGCCACAGTCAAGCCTGAAGTTTATTGCACCCAAGTTCTCATGCACAGATGACTTTTTCGACTGACAACGGAGCTTCACTTTTCCATTCCTCTAAAATTAATTGGTTTTCTGGGTGACATTGTTTTGCTAACTATATTTTGCAGTTAGTTTTGCAATAGCAGCAATAATGGTTTGCTTCCATCACTTTGTGGCATATGCTTCTAAAAAGCCTTCACACTACCAGTGGATGGATTCTGGTTACAGCTTGCACTTGGATCACATTTTCATTTGAATATTCAACAGAGGCAAGAGTTTGAGATACTACTACAGTAGCCTTAATTCAAGGCAGACTTCACAAGCCTGTCAATCCTTCAGCAGATAACAAAGTTATTTATATAACATTAATGAGATATCTTAAACAGACTTATAAATATAACAAAGTGCATGAAAATCTCAAAATATCACTAAAGACCTAAAAGTTGCAATATAACTGAAAATCAAAGATAAAGTTCACAGAATTTCAACCCTCAAATGAAGTATAACTGCTAGTTCAGGGAACCAGTTCTTTGTGTTATGTCATACCAATGTGTGTTAATATTTTTAGATTTCTGGTTATAACTTTAAACAATTAGAGAGAGATTGTTAAGAGCACATATCAGAACTAGGCCTCCAAATATTAATGGATTTCATTAATTCATTCATCTACTCTTCATAGGTACTGCTGAGTTACCACACAAGAAAAAACATTCAGATCAGGTCACTCCTTTCCAGTTTAAAAAACACATTTCAGACAATTTCACTAATTATGTAGAAAGACAGAAGCACTGTCTGGGACATCTTCATCCCCATTAGAGAATGCAGAAAGAGAACCGAAAGCATTCTATTTTTATTTAGAGCTATACTGTCAGTCATCATGAAATCTACTTTTTTTGAAGGGCCCAGAACCTACAAGGGTTCATAATTTGGGCAGTGACTAGCAAATAGTAGTTATATATTCCTGTAACCTGGCATGACAGATTACAACTTAAATGCACATACAGGCACAGTAAATATAAATAAGGCTAATGAGGGTTGGAAGGAATAACTAAATTCTTAAGTATCATAATAATGTCTTAAGTTTTTACAAGTTATTGCTTAGTTCCTTTTATCTTCAAGGATGCCTCAGGTAATAGGGATGTCTCACTGCAAGAGCTGCAGGGCAAGTAATGTATTCTTCAATGTGGCATGCCTGCCACAACAGTTTATACCAGTAACTAGGATTGCCTTAAAGGCTAAGAGAGGAAACAGAGAAGTTTGAAATTCCAGGTGTTTCAAAAAAAAAATGAAAGAAAACACCCGAACTCCTTACTACTACTGAAAAAGACTACAATAAAGCATGCCTGAAAATAAACATATTAACCAGTAGTGATCCATAATAATCTTGCAGAAGAGCATTTGGGATAGTCACACTATTGGTTTTGAGACTTACAATCTTCTAGTATGTGCTTGCATCCTTCCAACCACTAGTGTATGCTATTAGGGTGGCTGAAAAAGGGCTCTTTCCTGAGGTACCCAGCACAATCCACATGAAACACTGTCCTGAACAGAACCACAGTTTGACTAAACAACAGCAGCAGGAGATTTAAAAAAAAAAGAAGTCCTAAAATCCAAGACAGCAGATGGTAAATCTCAAATTGCAGGCTTTAAGTAACAAGTATGTGCCTTGAAATGAAAAGAAGCTTGCACCTAAAATTATACTGTGCTGTCTGCCTTCAGAGCAAAAGGACATTTTTGGACTTTTTTGTTTGTTATTAAGAGATACTTTCTTTCTTTGCACTTCATCTAATAACAGTTTTGTTCTTAAAATGCTATTAAAGGGCACTTTATATTTGGCAATCTGGATAGCAGAGATGAGGACATGGCATTATTCCTTAATTTTGCCTGAATATCTTAACTTCTCAACTTTTTTTAGCTTTTAATAGTGCTTACAAAGTAAGGGGGGGAGGGGAAAGAATACATATACTTTAATCAGGTTTGGTTTAGACCACATAGAATAACACATTAGAAAAAAAAGGCAATTACTTAAAAATAGTTGTATTTATATTTCACAATCTGCTCAAATACTGTTTGTTTGTTGGGTTTTTTTCTTTTTTTTTATAAACTTTCTACAGGATGTCTTAAAACAAGTTCTTCACATTGCTTCAACTATGTACTTATGGAATTTGAAGGAAATAGTTCTGGTTGTTTTTACAGTTTAACACATATACAGTACCAAAAGGATGGTGGTAAGTCACATGCAGTCCATATGAGATTCTAACATAACATTTAGTGAATTTTCTGATGTTGACCACCCCTTTGATGCTGAAGGTAATGCATCTGTGGAAAGCAAGGACTGTAGATTTGGGTTACTGCTCTCTGCATCTTCCAGTTTTTCAGTGTTGTCCTCCCAATTAATGTGGAATCTTGTGACTCTGGGATTAGATGCCAAAATATTCCTTTGAAGCTGGGAAAGAAGAAAATACATGGACTGTAACGTGTACATCTCAAAATGGAGTTCATACACATTTAGCTCTTTTTCCTTTCAGTCCCTACAGCATTGTTTGCGTAAAACAATTTGGTTTTTAATTCACATCAATGTGAATCTATAGCTACTACCTATGGATCAGAAATGTGCTTACAGAACACCACTTATTAGTTTTCCCTAATATTCTACTCAGCAAAACAACCACTTTCTCAAGAGAGTATTTTAACTGTTCCACAAGGTCAAGGCTGTGAAAGAGATCCGCAAGTAAAGTGCAAGTGTTTGTTATTTTATCCAGTTTTTAGTAAAGCAAATAACTTCTACCCCCACAAGGATTTCGCAAACCACAGTACTTCATCAAATTTTGCATCAACTTTATGGTACTTGCAATACCTATCAATTCTATCAACATCTCATCTTCATTTAAAAGTACAACCTTATCCTTAAACTACCAAACTTTAGACAGATTTCACATTTAGTTTTAAAATGAAAGGTTTAAAATAAAAACATTTCTATTTGGAAAATACTAACATCTACAGGCAGTAGATGTGATTAGTCATCTATCTTATTCTCATGGCTGGCCTTCATGCTCCTTTGAAAACATGCTGCATTTGTTTATGTATGCAGCAAAAAAAAAAAAAAAAGCTGATTTTCTCTCTATTTTTGAAAAGGGGTGAAGGTTATATATAGTTACCTGGAAGATGGCAACTTAGTGGACACTCACTATGGCAGTTAAGACTGATCACAGGAAAGGTTTGCTTTGTCGATTTTATTCTCCAAGAAAGCGTACTCTCATTAAATATTTCCTGACCCCTTGCAAACTAAAAAGACCATTTCTTTTTTAGACCCTAGTAGAGCTTCTTACCCAATTAATTGATAACTTTCTACTTGTGCCTTTCCATTTTTGTCCCCAAGTCACCTTGAGGACTCTGTATACAAATATATGATAGCTTTTGCTCTTCTTTTCCACAGCAGCAAAGCTAGCTTTTTATATAAACAGAGAATGAAGACAAGTAGTTCTTTCTAGGCTTTCTAAATTAAAGTGCTTAAAGGGAGTAACTATGTTGGCATTGACAAACAATATAACAAATAAGTTCTGTTTTAAATGAAAGAAATAAAGAAGAAAGGAACATACCCAAAGTTTAAGAAACCTCAATTTTTACTGTAATTTTCAGAACATAGTATCTGATCACTGAAAATTAAGTTAAGCGTAGAAAAACATACTATTTCACTTCATCTTTTAATTCTAATCCTGGTTTAATTGTTACCATGAAGAATATGTGTTTTTATAATTTGATCTGTACACTTCCTTTGTCAAATTAGACATTTATCAGATAATCATCCAACCAGGCTACCCATGTTCTCTCATTTTACACCTAATTGTTCGTTAAAGTTTTGCGGAAACTGTAGCTCTGACACTAGAACAGCTGAGTAACAACTGTAGTAAGTGAATATCTACAACTTAGTTCCAGGTTGATGGGCCTAGAAAAAACATTATTCTGTTTTTCTGAAGAACAGAGCCACTTTGTAAAGAGTGGTGCAAGTGGAAATAAATCCAATGGTTTATTTCCCAGTCAGTGTGAAAGTACAGCCAGGTCTTTATGACAGTGGAAATTCTAGATGGTTTCTCAGTATTACCTAAATTTATGACAACTACATGGCACCTGTAGTTTGTCCCCCCAGGTATTTTCCATTTTTTGGTGCCTCATTCCACGCACTTTATGAAATCACTTAGGGTTTAGGTTTGTTTCTTCTATAAGCATACAATTTTGATAGATGACTAAAACAAAACATGCCTTACCTTAGAAAAATCTGGCTTTACTGGTGGATTCTCTCTCAGTTCTGTTTCAGTATATTCATTGTTTACATAGTAGCCGACTCTAATAAATTCTTGACCTCGGTAAGTGCATGTAATTAGCACAACTGTTACACCTACTGCATCTGCATCGGGAATAAGCCCTGGGTTAGGTGCATCAGCCTAAATGTAAAAGGGAAAGATAAATTAAAATTGAGAGCACATGCTTACCTAACATAGGAATCTCAAGTAGCATGTTTCAGCAGCTAAGTAGCAACTATATTTAAAATTGTTCAAGTTAGCCAGAAAATATACTGTTTTCACAACATCAACCCTAGATTTAGAACACCATCATCTAACGACAGAATTGGAATACAGTAAAATTGTTTGCTGACATTTCTCAAGGGCAATTGGCCAGGTTTGATCCAAAACTCCTTTTAAATATATGATCAGTTGAACCATTGTTCAGACAGGGGTGCAAATATCACTCCAGTCCTACAGTGCCACAGTTCTCCAGCCCATCTTGGTAATTTAGTAGAGCAAAATTATTTTCTCATACACCCTTCAAGGTTGAATTGGTCTGTATGTGTGCTCTTAACAAGAATAAATCCTTAAAACTACAGACTGTAAATTATACTTCAGCAAAAAAAGGGATGGTCTGTGGTAAGGTTTGAGCTGTTCCACAGATTTCTAGGGAAGGAATTAAGTCCTTTCTCTGGCTTCTTTCCTAATACCTATGTTTGTTAAAATTTAGGCAGTTAAATGCATCATCTCTCCAAGACACCTGAACATTTTCAGCCAGTATGCAAACCTAATTAATAAGCAACTGATACAATCTTCCTCAATGTCCTTACTTACCATGGCTCTGCACTTCCTTATTAATAAAATTTGCCTCATAAATTGTGGCTGGGCTCACATTAGTCCCTTTTAAAATGCCTCCTAACTATCACATTTGTTGAGAAAATGTGATGCCTGATTCTGCTGCAGGAGTTAAAGTAACAGCAATCCAGGCATAGTAAAACAGCTTCATATTTACAATTCCACACAAAGCTCTGAAGTCAACAATGAACACCCATGTTGTGAGAACAAGTTGGTATTAGTAATGTGTTTACAGATGCTTTGGGTGTAACAAACCTTGCCTAATGACAGAGGATGCATGGAATTAATTCCTGTTGTCCCTCTCATCTCTACTTTTCTTTAGTATTTATATGCTCCAGCATGGTGAAATTTGAGAGCTGCTGCTCATGCAGCCTTGGCTTCTACACTTTGCCACTTCAAATCTAAGCATTCAAACCAGTCTAGCTTTTTGTGAGTCAGACCTGTCAGGTAGAAAAACACCAGAGGGAGGAGAAGGAACCAGGGAATCAGGTAGAACTCATCTTCCTCCAGCCTTGAAGGAAATAGAAAATGGCTGAATGGCTTTACAACTAGCATAGGGAAATGGAAAAGATGGCCAAGGAACAGAAAAAACACAGCAGCTTGATAAAATCGCAAGAACAATACAGATTAAATCATTACTTTAATTCAGTAGTCTTGTTCTAACAGTTCCCAGAACCACCTGAACACCTTAAATTCCACAGTAATGGGCAACAGAAGCACCATGTTCCATTTAACTCCCCATTATACTTAACTCATATTCTAAAGTAGCATATTAGTTTTCCAGGTTCCCACTGTCATTTTCTGTCATGTAATATCCTATGACACAGTTCTGAACCCAAGGAAATACTCTATTCTAATCCTACTGATCTCTCAAGCATTGTTTTGCTGCATGCAAAAGATACTGAAGGCTGTTTAAAACAGTTTTCTCAAATTTTCAACTTCCTATTTTTGTCAAATCACTTAATTACTCAGGAACCAAAGATCATATACAGGTGGAAGCAAAAAATAAGAGCTTGGTATGACCAAATGATAAATAAGCAGATTATCTGCAAACAGATATGTTGGTGGGCAGAGGCAGTAGATTAATTTTTGCATAAAATCACTGTCTTAATATGCCATTCTTATACTATAAATTACTTAAGAATTTTATGAAATCAGTCCATGTGTATGTTGCCTTGAATTATCTTGCTTTTCCACATGATATTTATTCACACAGCTATTACTGCAGAGTAGGTGGCAAAGGTTATATGCCCACTTAAGGACAGTAAATTATTTATGTGCTTATATGCTTAAAAAGAAATTTTTGTGATTTTATTACAAATTCCCAAGAGAATCGAGAAAGAATCAAGTTTCACTATGTATATCTTGGCATTTAGAAACAAACAGGCTAAGCTCTGGGTCTTTACTATTGCAACCCTTTTAAACGTAATGTTTTGGGGTTTGAAACAAAAAGCTGCTTTTTTAAGTCTGAAGAGCACAATAATTGTCCATCTTTCTGTAAGGCTGAACTCCCAACCTGATACTCATTTCTTTTTCATCTAAGGTATTTTTATCATCCTTAGTAATCTGTGTGGTACTCCATTTTAGTTGCTATTTCAGCCATTTTCCTATCTAGAAAAATATACAGCAGGTTACCTGAAAATTTTATACTCCTCTGCAGAGGTCCTTTCCTTATGCTATTCCCCACAAACACAATCTTTTCTTTGTATCACACGCCTCCTACAATTCTGTTTTGCCCCATTCTTGCCTTCCCTTGCTTGTTTTCTCCCCTATCTGTTTCAGCTTGGCAAATATAAAATTGCTTCAGTCATCAGCAAAGGCTTCTTGCACCACTTTGGGTTTTAGTGTTCTCCTGTGTACACATGAGCTGAGTCCTACCCTCACCTGAAATCCAGAGCCTTTGAAGCTTAATATACTCAGACCCAAACATACTTCCATAAGAAATAAAAAGGATATTTTAACACAGGATTGCTTCTCCAATCTAAACAAAATCTCTACACATCTCCTCCCTAATTTATCTGTAGTGTCATTTATAACCCGGATACAATTGCTGAGTCTATTCTACAGAAACTGCAAGACCAGTAAATTTAATTTGAGATCTGCCCAATCATACAGCCAAAACATGCCTTTTTTAGGCACCTGCTTCTTGCTCCCTCCCATCACTATCAACAAGGAATCTTTGGACCTTTGATTGAGAACAGTGCATCTTTTATATTAAAAATGTAAATGCCAGCTGATTTTCCAACATACAAACACAAAGAAGCCCCTTTGAGAGCAATAGAGAATCACCTATTTCTGACCAATTAATGCCATAAGCTATAATGGCTTGATGATGGAAAAACTTAATAAATTATGCATTTGTTACACATCTGCTTTATTTGTATTGTGGAAAAATTAGGCCTGGCTCCAAAACCAAACAGAAATGTTTCAACACTGATTTGCAAGTATGTGGTTGACAAATGCTGCAGCCTCCAGTCTAATCCTATTCCTTAAGCCTGTACTTTAAGGAAAAATATGAAAACAAAAAAGGCCCAAAATAAACAAACACCCTCAAAATGCCAAATAAGCTACTTTTCCTGGAACTTACAGGATTAATCAGGATGCCTCACAAATGTTGTTATTATTTAAAACCAGTTACAGTAACCATGAGAAATAAAGCAGTGTATTCATCAGCACTTTCAGGTCTTTTAATGCTTTAATACTTCAGCAGGCATTTGCCATTAGTTAAGTGAATTTATAGTATTTGGGAAAATAGCAGGGTTCTTACACAGTAAGACATATGCAGTTTGTATCTGATTTTTCATTCAATAGATTTTGGTGTCAGTTTATAAGAAAAATTCTAGTATTTCATAGAGAAAAAAATGTGTTAGTTTTAATAAAAAATATAGTTTGGAATTAAAAAAAAAAAAAAAAAGAACAAAAAAGCCCCTCCCACCACAAAAGAAATTACACCAAACAAAAGAAAGCTTCTATAAGAATTCAGGCAAGTCTAATTCAGGTTTTCCCCCTGCCTCTCACTGAGTTAAAACAGAAACAAGAGTAGGCCACTAAGCCATCTTAGTGTTGCTCTTTCCCTGTTTTCCTTCATTATTCCTTATTAACTTTTGGCTTTAACAGCAGTATACTTCCCATTTATAACTGATTTTCTATCTTTATTTTAGGAATCACTGTATTTTGTTATGATTTAACATGCTTAGCCAAATATCTCATTTGAACATGTGTTCTGCCAAACAAAAAAAAACTTCTTGATTGTTCTGGCTGGGCTTTACAGTTAGTTTGTTAGCCTAGTTAGTTTGTTAGTTAGTTAGTGATCCTCTAAGGGTGTTGTCTACATTAACCTAGTGCTCTTGATTGTCTGAAACTGCCACCAGCAGCAGAAGAGGTGAGCCTTGTTTAAACCAGGCAACTGGCACTGCTGAGTATGAACCAGACTGGTTAAAATTAACAGCAGCTATGGGAACTGTGCTTTTATCAATTATTAATGATACCACAAATAAAAATTATAACAAGAAATAATAGAGGCAAGAAGTACAAGCTCAAGAACAGACTTTAAAGGAAGGTATATCATACCTGAGGAGCTCCCTGCAATATTTTTTTACCATTGTTTTTCAAGTGCCTCTTAGTTTGATACATCTATGCCTAAACAAATTAGCACAACTATTTTAGAAACAGTTAAATCAAACTTACCTGAAATACAAACATGTGTCTGCCCGCAGGAACAGGTCCAACTAAAACAGAGTCTAGCACTTGATCATATTCTTCACTTTCAGCTGAACCCACATAAATTATTTTCCATTCCAAATCTACATTAAAAAAAGAAACAAAAACAAACATTATTTATCATTACAGTTAGGGGTCTTCTCTTGCCCATCTACAGTTTTGCATAGCCTAAAATAACAAGGACTTGTCTTCATCAGAGAAATTTATTGATGCCAGACCCTGTCCTCATGAACCATATCATCCCACTTTCTCTCTCTAGTCAGCTGCACCACAGGAATCCTTCTATTTTCACAGTGAGGTTAATTTTCAAATTTTATACAGAGAACAGGGCCCTTTTACTAACTGGGACCTGTGTTGAGCATCTTCTCAAAGTCTGTCAGAATGGCTGCAGCAGAGGGATGATGCCTATAAATCATCACATCCATGAATACTGACTAACCTCCCAAAACCAAAATTCCCACCTTCCACATACACACCTCACAGCTGAAATTACACAGATCATGAAAAGTAGTTAATTGAGTAAGAAACGCACTGGTTAAACTCCAGGCACATTAACTGTATGCCTCCATTCCTTCATGTATCCCTTGTGTTACCCAGCAAGTACATAAAATTGTGACAGCATGACTAAACCATATTCTTAAATATAGTGATGTTTGGATTTTATCTACATCCTGAAATGGAATTATAGGCCAAAAAAAAAAAAAAAAGAAAAAAGAAAAGTTAGTGTAGCATTTTGCTTCTTAAAGCCATGCACTAAACCTCAACATTTATTACAATTCAGTTTTTTCTAACTCAGCCTACAGATGTTTTAAAGTTGAAACTGAAAATTAGCTCCTCCCAGGCCAGCTTTTCACCTTCCCTTTCTGATTCAAAAACAGTGTTATTCACATGTATGAAACTTATCTTGCAAGACAGATTTGGGGGTTATTAAAACAAGAGGGGAAAAAAAAACATCATTACAAAAAACTATAACACTTCTTAATTAAGCTGTTGTTTCAGAACTGTACCTTAAAAACTTACATGGTCTATTTCCTTTTTTCCCCCCTTGTGAACAATGCCCTGATCACCTTTGTGAAAGCACAAATCTGTAAAGCTACTACATTAACTTGCTTAGTACACTCTGCAAAATCCAAAGGTCTGCATCACGGTTTCTGGATGCAGGAATGGAATTCAAGCACAGAAAAAAAAAATCAGCACTTGAACAGAACTTGACTGCTTTAAGATTGCAACTTTCTTTCCTCATTAGTGAATTCTTCTTGCTTACTTTGTTTACCAATCAATGCAGGTTTTGTGGGTTTAACTATCATAATAAACAGAGCTTGGAAAGGATTTTACTCCTCTGTACAACACAGCACAGTTTCCCAGGTACTGTATCAGAGGTTTCATTTACCTTTTAAGCTGTTGCCAGTATTACAGAGTATTCTTCCAGGACAGTTAAGGAACTTGTCTGCCTCTGAGGACAAATTACTACTTACAAGAAGTGAGGACTTTTAGGCTAAACTGCTTAAGACCATCACACCATACTATGCCATTATTCTAGGAGAACAGTATAAAACTTAATCTAAACAACTCACAGTATTTAGTACTAAAACTAGACTTCTTAAAAATAGATTTTAAATGTTATTTAAGTATGTTGATACAGAACAACAACTTTAAGAAAGACAGGGCTGGAGTTCATGGATTGAATTTTAGAATCAGTGTTGTAGAGGATGGGTTAAAAACAGCACAGTAAACAGACATTAGAGCAGGAAAGCTAAGGCAGTGACTTTTCATCAAGTACACAACGGCTGTGTTTAATCCTATTTTAAAATGTGAAAGATAGCAGCGCTCATCCTGATTTATCCTACAGTCTAACTTGCATGTTGGTGGGGGAAAGTAGCTGAGAATTCTGCATTGGACAGTCTATAATTCTTCTCATCACGACTGTCTAGGATTAACTATAACATAAATCTTGAGTGCGAGGAGCACATCACAAAGGAAAAGCCTAACATCTTGCGTGGAGCCCCTGTGACGGGCACCGCCACCTGCCATAGCAGTTGCCACTGCTATAAAGGGGTGCCAATGCTGCACCTCGAATGGGGCCAGGCTGGCCGGAGAGATCCAGCCAGCAACGTGGCGACGGGCACGGAGCACAGCTCCAGCTACTGCGTCCGTCAGTTGCAAGAAGGCAGGAGACAGGCGGCGGAGGCCTAGAGAAAAGCCTGGCTCAGGCGAGACTTCCTCTGAAGTTCCCGCCACGCCGGCCGTCCCTCCCGCCTTCCCTCCCTCCCGCGCTGTCACCATCCCGCCGGCACGCACGAGTTCGCGCGGCTGCAGAGGCAGGCGGGGTGAGGCGAGTTAAACCGCAGAGACAGCGAGCCTGCCAGGGCACCACGCAACTCCCCTTCCCCTCCGCCCGCGGGGCTCTCTGGCGAGCAGGCGGCGCTGGGCTCCGCCGAGTGCCGGCCAGGCAGAGTCCTCTCCCGCTCACAGCCGGGGCGGCCTCCTCCTGCTCCCGGGGCAGCAGCCGCTCGCCGGCCCGCGGGCGGGCAGGAGCGCCCCGCATTCCCTCCCTCGCCCGAGCCGTTCGAAACTCCCGCCCGCGGGGCGACGCGCGGCCTCTCGGGGCGCGTCC